>VYXH01003588.1:168047-244930 GCA_013397275.1 Burhinus bistriatus
TTTTTTTTTTTTTTTTTTTATTTTTGGTGGTGGAGGTTTGTTTGGCTGACTTTCGGTTTTTTTTAGTCTTCAGGTTTAATCCAAGCATTCCCCAAGCTCCTTCAGGGCTCCTACACAAATTACCAGTAACTCCAGACAAATCTGGCATCAAATAATGTACATTTCATACATCATGTGTACAAACAAAGCAGAGCACACTTGGGCGTTTATCTTCTTATAATCTGAATTATTATTTTCAGACTTTCCAAATATTTCACCTCAGCAGATCTTTGCTGTAACAATGCCAAATCTGCCACTGGTCACTGGGATTTGACATGTACCTCCTGCCCGCCTTCCCCACTTCACAGAAAAGGCAACTTCAGACATCTTGTTCTGTAACCAGAAATAGGGGATTTCTTTAAACTGATATTTTTCTTGGGCTAGAACTTAGTGAAAATTGAGCATGCAACGCTGGCTGGTAAATTGTTCCACATATGAATTATTTTTACTTTTCTTGCAGAGGCTCAAAAATCTACCTTCTCCTTTTCTCCATCTGATGGCATGCCACTGTAAGCTAGTTGGAATGTTGTGAGAAAAAATATCAATTACATATGTAGTAATGAGTCTTATTGTACTGGTAATCATTTGATATTAACTCCTTCTGTATGTTGTTGGAGGAAAGAAGCCTGTTAACCAGTCACTGCAGATGTTTCTTGTATTGTTCAGTTTCTTCACCTCAAAACATCTGATACACCAGTGCAAGTTCAACCTTTCCCTTAGAGGGCATAAAGGGTTCTCATGCCACTTCTTACCAACAGCTGTACACACTGACAAAACTCTCCCTTGGTCAATCAGTAATGACTGTTTCCACCACTGTAAAGCCACATTTCTCAATCAGGATTGCAGCATGGCTCAAATGTGGCCCTGAAGTGATAGAAGATATACTTCAGCTTAAGAAATCCCACTCTTTAATAAGGCTTTTGAGGGCCTTAGGAAGTTAGATAAGCTACAAGGATATTATACTTTTCAAGAGCTTAAGGAATATTGTTGCAGATGACTGGGCATGTCTCTTGGTTTTATCAGTTTCTGATGACAATGAACTTGTGGCTCAGCTGCCATGCACACAGTTTTACCTTATCAGAAACTCTCTGTTCAAAGCATCAGCCACCAGCATGTCCTGTGCTAATTTGCTTTTAAACAGTAATATAGTCTTTCTGAGAGCAAAAATCATTCTCTAAAGATGTGTTAGTTTTTCTAGTATGGTCTGGATTCCATACCATTGTCTTTAAAGAAACATGATCCGACTGTCCTGTCCTTATACTGACAGAAACACATTCACACACAAATACTTGACAGAATGAGAGACTGGCTTCACCTCCTGCAGTCATTCAAATCCAGCTCTTTATTTGAATGTTCCCAGCTGAAGTACTGCCTCAATAATTAGTTGTTTGATTTAGGAAAAAGAAGAATCTTGTTGGGCAGTCCTCTTGAAATTGGGAGCAGCTTTTAAGAACTCAAAGATGCCAATGTTTTGGAGAGGTGTGGCTTAAAACTGGCAAAGAGAATCACCAATCCTAGTATCTTTTCAAGCTTATTGGGATTTTGACTCATTTTAGAGGCAGCTGGGCCAGGTGTCATATTTACAACTGTCATAGACACTTTATTTCAGCTGGTAACACTTTGATACACGACCATGTCACAAAGCTCAGTATTTTATGCAAAACTCTGCCTAAACATCAATATAATATATTCTCTTAATGGTAAGGATGCATAAATTACTCAGCTTTGAAAACAGTATGTTCACGGTTGATATTGGTTGAACTCAATTATTAAATTCCGAGAAATAACACAGAAGGATCTGGTTTTCCCTTGTGGTTTGCTAAACATCAACTCAGTTTCAGAAGACCTGGGAACAGTGGAAATTGCCTTTGTTCAGATTCAAAACAAAACTGATCATTTCCGAAAAATCACTTGCTAAATGCTTAGCTCTTCCAGAAACTTTGCAAGTCTTGAGTTACCAAATGAAAAGAGAAACCTAACACTTCCCAGGCCCTTTGCTCTCCATCAGTTGGCCAGATGGGCTCCAACACAGCCAAGAGTCAAGTAGGTAGGCTGGCATTAATCACACCCAATGTCTGCTGGAACGGCTTTAAATACTCCGAAGAGTCTCCCTGAAATATTTAGCCCTTAGTGTTAAGTGTTGAGGTCTTTCCTAAGCTTTCACATTTGATTGTTTGGAACTTGAAAATCTGGACATCCAGACAATTTACCAGTCACCTTACAGAACACAGATACACAAGCAACGTTTTTGCTGTGTACATACCGATACTGATATTCAGGTATGCTGAGACCAAGTATTCTTTCACCTCCCCTCTGCAAGGCATCTCACCTATTACCATTAATTTCTATCTTCTGCTCCATGCAGGCCCCCTATTCTTCATATTTTTATCTTCACATTTCTTTATCCAACAGACCGTGGTCCCACAGCACAGCTGGGATTTTTCTTAGGTTGAATAAAAGAAAATAAATTTAGTTCTAATATTCCCTAGTCCATATTTTCAAGACAGAGAACCAGTCAAAAAAGGAGGTTTATCAGTGTCCGTTCCTTTTGAATAATGACAGCAGGTGCACAAATATGAATGTAACAATTTTACTGTGGATTACTGGATTCAGATCCACAAGGTACTTTAAGGTTTCTATGAAGAATTAGGTGCCTAAGTATCTTTGGACAGCTGATTATTAGTTTCAAAAATTTGGCTTTCATTCAAGCTACTATAATCCATTAAGCTCCCTTTATATTCTTTTAACAGAATAGATTTCAATAGCACAAGTATAGTATCCAATAATATTTCACCACGCTCCAGATAATGGGCTAATATAAGGTCAAAAACCCTTTAATCTCTGTGTTACAGAACAAAACAAAACAAAACCAACCTATTTTATACCCTTGCAGTTCTCCTACTTTAGAATTTTGAAGGACTGAACAACAGCTCTGAATGCAGCCCTAATTACTTCTACTTTTCAGTTTCATGTTTTACCATCCCAGGCTCCAGGAAAATTTATGGTCTTGCCAATCAACCTGTCTTAGACATCTTATGCACTTGAGGACCTGTATCTGACAGCAGGTAGCTCTCCATCAAAGAAACAGTCCTACATGTACATACTTAAGGTGAGAGAGTCAACACTAATGGCAACAGGCACAGTTTCCACAAAGAACTGTTCTACAACTAGGACTGCACATTTCTGTATCGTGACTTACATAATCCTCCCTTAATAGAATGTCTAAGATTTACTGTAAAAGATATTAATTTTCCAGCAGTGATATTTAAGTAAGTAGCAAAAAAGCCACCAAAAGAAGAGCCAGTAGACCACAGCATTTATGGCTTTAACTCAGTATTACGATCTTAAGTGTATCACCACCACCTTCCTACGTTCTCCACATCTCCATCTGAAGTTGGGCCACTGCAGCTCATGTGAAGGTAGGGCAGCTGGGGCTCCCCAACTCCTTCAAGAGCTCTGCTTCTCACTGGGCTGCAGATTCAGACTCCCTCATGCTTTTTCTACTTCTAGCTCCATGACTCTTGTATTTCTGGCAGCACAGTGTTTCAAAAGGAAAGGTGGAGATTGGCCTGAACCTGACCGCTCTGTGTATGCTGGTGAGTATGGCATCTTCTTGGGAATGGGGAGCATTACGACCAGACCTCCTCAGATGGAGGACAATGTAGAGCACAGATTTCTGCAGTTCCTGGAAGAATGCTGTCATCCCAGTGCGACAGAAGGGCAGCGCTGCCATCACTATCGTGTTTGTTTAGGTGTCTATTAACACTACTGCCTCATCTCCAACTGGATAGATGGAGGATACTAAATGTGCAATACTGGGTCAGATACCAGAAGTCCAGAGAGAGACAAATGCTCAGACCTTGTCTACTCCATAGCATTTTCTGTCTAGCTGTAGGTGACTCCCCTTTCACTATGCAAACTGCCTGGATCTCCCTCCAGAGTTTCCCCTTTGCTTTCAAGATGTTTACACCGGGTCTTGGTGGACTGATTGCCCTGCTGACGGTTAGATATCTACAGTGCACGAAACACCATGCCTGATTTATGAGGCTGAGAAGTTCCACCATGGTAAGTGTAATGTACCATCAGAAAAATGAGAACAACTGAACAAGGAAGGCTTACCGGAAAGACGTGGGAAGTAATTTTCTATTGACCAAAAAAACAACTCAAGTCTGGCTGTGAAGTACATGGTATTGTTACCCTGGATATTAGTCACTTCAGAATGTAACCACAACAGGTTTTCCCATAAATAAATCAGATCTCTTCCCATGATTCTCTTCATCAAAAACTTCCTATTTGAATGACAGTTTTTAATTACTAGATCAAGTTCTGCTTGCATAAAGAGTTTCCATTTCAAAGAAGCATTGCACTGATATGAAAACTCTCTATGGAGAAACATCCTTGTCATTGGAAAACACACAAGTTTTGACTACTCTGTGGCTTTCCTATAGAGAGACCACGGCACAGCATATAGCGCAAACAACTGCATCAGGCTCTTGACAGATGCATATACATAATTTGCTACTGATTCACTACGTCCCTGGGTGAGCCTCAATTTCTGTACGCTGTTTTCCCCTCTGTAAAAATACAGTTTCTAAAAAGTATTCTCAACCTGGAGAAGGAAGCAGAGAGGAGGGGGAGGAGGGGGTGATGGGGATTTTACTAGATCCCATTGGAAGTCTTGGGAGTGGTGCCTCTTGGCTGCCCCAGGCTGCTCCTGGCTGGGTTTGGTGAGCTGCAGATGCAATTTAGGTAAAAGGCACTCGCCCTCTAAGGTGAGGACAGGACAGGGAAGCAGCTGTTGTGGTGCTGGGGAAGATATGTGGAATGAGGGGCCAGCAGAGCAAGCCTGAGCTGAGCTCCTGCCAGGATTTGCCATCACAGAAGAGGCAACTGCAGCATTTCTCCCATCCTCCCCCTTTGCCAGGCAGCAGGATGGCTGCCTGTGCCGAATGGCTACAATGGATACTGCTAGCACCTGATAGGAGGAGTTACAACTTGGGTTCTCAAACTAATGAAGAAAAAGGAATGAGAAAGCATCCCATGAAACTCTGGAGCAGCACAGAGGGAAGAAAAAAAAAAAAAAAAAAAAAAAAGAGTTTGAAAACCGCTGGATTATAATTTTATGGTAGTATTATTTGATGGCCTGACTTAACAAGTCTTTCCAACTTTGCTTCCAAAGATTGTATGGATACTTCCCTATCTCACCCAGGTGTTTGAAGTTTAATTAATTAATGTTTGTAAAGAGCGTTACAATTTCCAGATGAAAGGTCCTATGCAAGTGCAATGTAGTATTACTCATTGAGGTGATTGGGTTAGAGAGTATCACATTACACAATACAGCTCTTCCCTCAATGATTTTAAGTGTTTGAAGTTCTGATAAATGTATTTATCACTAAGATAGATATAATGGAAATACTCTTAAGGCGTGACCTGGATTATGAAACCAGAGGTATGGTTTTGGGAATGGAACAAACGAGAATTAAAACAACTCCTGAGGCCAGATTTGTCTACAGTTGTATAAAATGTATTCTGTTCTTCCTTTTTTTCCTCTTCCAATAGGCTTTTCTTCTCTTCTAAAATAGAACCGGTTATTACGATGGGTGTGAGCAGACATGCAACAGTTCACCTTCAGTTCCTATTTCCATACTCATCCAACTTGACATTTTCTCATGACTTTCTCAAAATTATTTTCTGTTTTAATTTTTTTTTTTTTTAAATGTTTGGATTAACCCTAAAAAGTGCATATTTTCTTTTTGGAAAGTTCTCCTTTAACTAGCAAATTGATTTAAATCAAAAGCTCGTGGACAACGCCAAAGTGGAGACTGCAGTCAATATGCTTAAGACAGAGCTGACATTCTAGAAAGGCTAAAGGAATAGGTCAGCATGAACTTCATGACACTCAACAATGACAGATACAAAGTCCCGAATTTGAAATGGACTGATGTTCTGCATCAGTACCAGTTGCAGAGTAACTGCCTGAGCATCAGATGTGCTGAGAAGGAGGTGGGGTCCTGGTGGGACTCCTGGCTAAACAGGAGTCAAGCAGTGTGCCATGGGTATCAACAGGAGTGCAGATCAAGGGAATTGCTTTATTCAGTGCTCACCAGAACAGATCTGGAATATGGTGACCAGTTTTGACCTCTCAGTACAAGAAAGATGAGGGTAAATTTGAGCAAGTTCGAATTAGGGTCACCTGAGTGGTCAGTGGACTGGAACACTTGACCTATGAGGAGAGGCTGATGGAGCAGGGCTTGCTCAACCTGGAGAACAGGGGATTTAACAGCAATCTTCCTATACCTACAAGTAAGTTACTGAGAAGACAGAAGCAGGCTCTTTAGTGAAATACACAGTGGGAAAACAAGAAACAATCGCCATACTGAAGGGAGGCTTCAACTGTATAAAAGGAAAAAAACGATTTCATGGCAGATAATTAAGCATTGGGGCAGGTTGTCCAGAAAGATTATAGAATCTCTGTCTTCCAAGGTTTTCAAGACCCAATTGGAAAAAGACCTGAGCAACCTGATCTGAAATTAGTGCTGACCCTGCTTCGAGCAGGAGGTTCGACTAGAGACCTCCCGAGGTTCCTTTCAATCTGATTCAATGGGAAGGCAAGGAAACCCCAGTTTATGTTCAGGTTATGTATACCTGTTCAGGAACGGGCTTGGACTTTTGTGACTGAGTTAAGAGAGTTGAACAAGTTTGCTCAAAATTTGTTTGAAAAATAACTTTACTCATTATTTGTCAAAAGACAATTGTTAATATCCCAACTGCCAGGTTCCATCTTTGTTGTTCTTCCCTCATTTTCTAACAAACTTACCATGACAGCAAACAACAGAGATTTGGGATGGCTTATAAATGAAGGCATTATTGCACCTAGAGGTCACAGTTAAAGGAGAAACAAAACCAGGGTTTTTAATAATACTGGGTAATGGAAAAACAATGCACTTCAATTTGTGTATTTTTACTCTTCAAAAAGAACCTGCATCAAGTTAAATTCGTGAATTACTAAAACACATTATTGACTAACCAAATTTTAAAATACTCTGAAAGCTTTCTTTAGCTGAGTCTTCTCAACTTCTGTGATATTTAAGTAAACGATTAATTTTCCATGAATGATGTTTTTATTGTTAATGACACTCATTAATAGTTAGTCTTCTAGAGAGATATTCTCTTTCCTTGCATTTTTAACACACATTTTTCTTATTCTTCCAAAATTCTGCTATATTCCCCCTAGGAGTTACATGCCTGAGTAAACCAAGTAATTAAAAGTGTAACAAAAGCACACCTGCCATAACTCTGATCATTCTAAATATGCAATCATATTTCTGATTTGTCCGGAAACAGAATCAATAGCTGAATAAGGATGTCAAGAAAACGGGTTTGTTACGGGGTAACATGCCAGTTTCCTTTTTTCTGTCCTATGCTTCTCATCCTCCTCTCTCCCCCTAAAATTACAGAAATCTGTAAGAATATCAAAACGGAGTAATGTAAAAAGATTAAAAATATTCAAGAGTTACTAATGACTGTGGACTCAAAGGCGCATCTTCTTGTAAATCTGTTCCTTAATACTCTGAAGACATCAAAGACATTCAGAAAAGACTATATTAGACAATGTATGAACATAAACAGACTTTCAAGAAACTAGAAATGTTAATAGTGGCTAAACTGAAACAACATAAGGTTAAGAATAACGTACAGACTCTAAAAATGCAATAGAATAGCTATATAGTTGGTAATAATACTGAGCAGTTTGGGGAGAAGGGCAATTTCTATGCTTTGTTCCAATAATTTTTGGCAAAAATAAATAAAACATCTATTTTTCATTACAACTGCATTACATTAAAGGTAAAACTAAGAAAACATCTTCATGGAAAGAGCATTCTGTGCATAACAAGTTAATGGTAGTTAATGAACCAAAACCCACAGAAATCCCTTTGGACAGCTAACAAACACACACAGCTATTAATTAGGTCACAGTTGTTTCCTCACAAGTCTTTTGTTCACTTTAGTTGTAGAAAACACCAACATAACCATTAGACCTGTGGGGAGGTATTCACCAGTGAAGAAAATATTTATTTATTATACGTTAAATACTTGCAATTATATGACTACTTATGGTAGTTCTGCTGGTTTCTCTCTTTGTAAGTAAACTATAATCACTCAGTTCACAATCTACTCTATTCTACTCCTCACAACACCACTCACCTCAGTGGATCCAATTGTTTCATTTTGTGTACTTCAGGCAACCATTGTAACTCAATCACAGATTTTAAAATGTTTTGAGCATCCAGTAAAAAAAAAAACATGGAAAAAATTAACATGCTTCATTTTCACAAAACAAAAGTTGAAGAAAGTTTGGTGGTTTTTTTCTTTAAGGTTACCGCTGAGACGTGAAAGGTAATTTCTGCTTGAAGCCCAGTTAAATTTGAGTTCCACTCACGAACACGGTTTGCCCACTACGTCAGTTACTTCATTAACTGGCTGTGAAGAAAATGTTTGCAAAGGGCTCCTGTTCCTACTGCAGAAAATTGCAGGCTGCACATCATTTCAAGGACACAAAATCAGCCCAATTTCCTGAGAGCCTAGGGAAGACCATTGCCTTTATGAAAATAAACGGCAAGTATTTCCTAATTTCTATGTGTGTGCAATGCACCATGGGGCAGACAAGATGGCAGAGAGGGTATTTCACAGTGGCAGAGTCTATCACTGCTCTGTTGGGAACAAAGATGGCAGAGGCTGCCGGATTGGTAGTGCTTCGTTTTTTCTGTCTGAAACCGTGCTTTAGAAAGCTGGCCATGTTCGTTACCTCACCAGTCTAGTTCCACTTCTCCCACCACCACCCTTGCCCCAGGGCAGCTGCTGCCTCCTTACCTCCATGTCTCCTGCCCCAGAACCTCTACCACTTCCTCCTCACACGTCCCACACCACTAACTATTGTCACTGCCTCCCCTCAGCCCACCGAGACTGAATTAATAAACCTGACCAAATCCAGCTGACTCTGTCCAGAGCTTCTTGGGTGTGTCTTCACGGGCTCCTAGGGCTGGCAGAGTTTATTTGCTCAGGTCTGCTGCTACACCTCACCTGCAATGGGTTCATGCCTCACAGGTTAGAAACCACAGGGCCAGACAATGTAAGTCGTTTCAGGTCATTACTTCTACAGTTTTATGAGTTGCCAATCACAGTAACTAGGATAACTAGTTTAACTAGGATAAGTCTAAAGTATGACTTAAACCTCTGCCCAGTTTTGTATCAAAATTAAGAGGAAAGAGTCAGTAACATTATTCTTCAGGAAAAAAAAAAAAAGAGAATTTTAAGCAGTTAACTGTCTTACCATAATCCTGTCACTGTCAATAATGGTGTTCAGGCGGTGTGCAATGGTCAGCACTGTGCAGTGAGCAAACTTTTCACGGATCGTCTTTTGAATGAACTCATCTGTTCTGAAACAGCAAGAGCAATGCAGACAAAAATAAGATTTTTGCATGGATAACTGAATGGCAGGCAAGTTTTATGACTTATCAAACATGACTGTATAGCAGGAAATATGCTTATGAAGTCATTACAGTGCTTCTTCCTCTTGTTATATTAGATGACTTGGAGGCACATCACGAAAAATACTCCAAAATCTATCCTCTAATACTTGAGGAGGAAAGAGTTTCTTTTTGGAAGTAGAGCAATAGGTTTCATTTCAGGAGACTAATTTCCCAGTCTTTGATTACAGAAAGAGGAACTTTCTGTAGAATAAGATATTCCTAGAGATTTCTACACCAAAAAAATTCAATGTTATTTTAAGCTTTAGTTTGCGCAAGCAGTGAAGAAAAGTTGGTGAAAGTAAATATTCTTTATTGCAAATCAACTGAAGAATGAAACCAAGACAGCCTATAACTAAGGTTCTTGACTTCCACTGCAAAAGGGGATTAAGTAAAGGAGGTGGTTGGTAAACTGAACTAGGACTGGAGTAGCTCAAGAACTTGAATACAGAAAAAAGAAAACTTGGCATATCCCATAAATCAAAAGCGTTACTCGGAACACACAATCCAAGGAAAGGGATAAAAGCTTTCAAGAGCCTCAATCTACTCTATGAATTAACCACCTAAGAAAGGATATAAGAAGGAAACATAAGACTTGTAAAGAATGAAAACTAAGCTAAAGCACAGGGACTGAAGTACAGGGTTAAAGCAATAACTGTCACAAATAAAGCTGAGAACCCTGAAAAGGAAATAAAATTACACCAAAAGATACATAAGACACTAAAATGTTCTTTAGCTGTATAAACAAGCATTAAGGCAAAAGAGGTGCAATACCCATAAAACTGGAGATTATTCAAGTAAGTAACTGTACAAGAGAAGCATTGATACCACCCTAACTTAAAGCATACCAGTCAGGCTTAAATGTGGAAATCTATATAGTCCTCTCTCTAGTCAATTAAAGAGGAAAGGCATGACTGGAAGGTGCATCAGAGTACCTGAATTAGGCAGCCATCAGGTGATGAATGCCCTCTAGAGGCACCTGACAGTCCATATTGCACAGGAAGCCTTGGCTCCCAACCTGAGCCCATAGCCAGGCCACATGAATACTCATATATTGCCCATCAGCCTTCAAAAAACTGGTGAGTGGTGGCAACGGAGAAAAAGGCAGCGTGGGAATGCAGGTACAATAACTAAAATTCTCATCCAAGATAGAAGGAAGACACAAAGAACTCAAAATATACTGGGGTTAGTTGGACCAAGGAAGCTCCAGCCTAGAAGTCAGGCACTTGAAGGCATGGGTCTCATTTCCAGGATTTCTATTAAAACAGGAAATTGTACTTTTATATAATGACCAGAGAACAATAAATGCTAAAACAAGACAAAGGAGATATCTGGATAAAATGTTATATTCAGGCAGCCATGTTAGCTTCAACCAGTTTCTTGCAAAGGCTTAATTCTTTAAACTGTTAAAAGTAACTGGAAAATCAAATAAAATACAATAAAGATTCATGCAACATATGTCTTCCTCTGACAAATTATTATTTTTTAGATGGAAGTAGTACCCTACATTGAATGTCTGCACATGATAAATATTTGGTATCACTTCATAAATTAAACGAGAACAATTGTTCCGATGCCACCATGTCAGGAGGCACTAACAATAAAATTGGACAAAGGCAACTTTGGAAGAACAGGATAACTTAGAGGAACGGAGTAACCGTTAAGTTTCCATAGTAGAAAGGCACAAGTTCATGCTCTGAAGAACTGAACATAACTTCTGTTACAAACTAAGTTTAAGCAATCAGCATGACAAAGGAATAGACGGATCCCTGCTGATGACAGGACGAATCATCAGAGAGAAGGAAGACATAAACAGTTAAGAAAGAGTTCCCATGCATGCCAACTGTCATCTTTATTTGGGGACAGAAACATTTAGGTTCTGTCATGAGCTTAGGAGAATCGGGTTCTGGGTCTCAGTCTGCGAAGGCTTGGTCCTTCTGCTCCTACTTCCTAAAAAAAGCTAAAGAACATGGTGGGAAGCAGGTGTCCCTCAACTCCTCCTTTTGAACCAAGGCTAGTATGCAACCAGGGAAAGAGACGGGAGGAGAAGTAATGACAGAAACAGGCTCTTTAACCCTGTGTGTTAACAGTCGTCTTAAGAAAAGGAAGCTGTTAATTCTTAATGCCCTATTAGCATGTGCGTGTCTCACAGCACAGCAATACCAGCGCTTTCACCCCAGTGTTAATGCACAGATCTCTTTTGCTATCTTCTCAGCAATGCCTCAATGACCTGACTATTCTTACTTTCGAAATTAAAAAACAGGGCCATACACTAAAACACTCAGGAGGGAAGAGGCTTATATAGGCAGTGAGATTTGTTCTCTGCAACTGTTAAGAGATAGCCTACACTGAATAATGAAACAAAAGGTTCAATACTCCCTAGAATAACGTAAAGAAAGCCTTTTTCTTTCCTTATAGTCAAGCTCAAGGTGAGGTTTCCTGCAGAGCTACTAGAGAACACAGAGAATTGTAGCTTGCTCAGGAATTTTGAAAACAATTTTTTAAAGGCCTCAAAATGATTTGTAACTCTCAGGCTATCCCTACTGTTATCTGAGGAGAATGCCTCATCCTTGAACATCCCTGTCCTCTGCATTCATTTATTATATCTACCTTTATTACGTGCCTTCCTTATAGCACCACCTCTTTCTACATTTACAATAGAAACCATTTCTCATTCTTAGAGAGATACTATCAAACTATTATCTTAAACAGGTATTTCCTGAACGTAAGCTTACCCCTAATAAGAAACTGATGGCCATACTGTGGGTGTGACAAATGTTCTAAAATGAGACTACAAAGTAATCAGAAACAGACCTAATAGCTCCATCTTCAAATATCACAGTATGAAATCTCATGCAGACATGCCCACTGATGGGGACTCAACCAGATCCTCTCTAAGGTTCATGATAGATCTTGGAGTATAGTTTTTGGGGTGGCAGACAAAAGCACCATCAGTAACCTCCAGCAGAATCTTGGGAAGAAGGTAGGAAAGGCAAGAAAATCTAAAAGACTAAAAAAAGGATCTGTGTAGAGAATTACATGCTGACAGGGTGCAGAGACTATATCACATGCCAATTAGAGCTCTCTACCCTCTAGAAAAGTGCCAGAGGAAGCAGCATTTCTGTCCTTTTTTCAGGGCATAAATGGACCCTTTGTGGTGCCTACCTATACTGAGAAAATGGCCAGGCAAGTGTCAAGTGATTCCATCACCCACCTCAGTGCATCAAACCCCATCATCTTTCAGGCACATTAGAAACGAAAGATGCAACCTGAATACCAAAACTAGGGCTGCTGAATGACAAAACCTCAACCCTGATCTGATTATATGAAAATGGGAACCATGATACTCCCGATCACAAGGAGCAGTACAATAAGAAAGCACAAAACGGTGGTATAGCTGTCCCACTGGCACTGTGGGTTGAGGACCTAACACCAAGTTTCACAGCAACCCAAGATCTCGTGTAACCTGAATTAGTTGAGTGTGTAAAAAGAAAACTATCTAAAGAGCAAGAATATATACAACCTGAATGAGAAGCAACAAAGCTGCTGAAAGGAACACTAGATAAGTCATTATCTTCAGTCTAATGTCCTCCTGGGATTGTTCTGGAAGCGTATCTCACACTACATAATTCCTGAATGGCTCTGGGTAATTTCTCCAAAAGAGAAACAGTTACAGAGAGCACTCAGATGTAATGAAAGGTTAAAACCTTACGAGGTTAAGCTGGCTAATGAACTGAACTATGAGCAACGGCTGTTTCTACCAGACTCAATGAACAACCAATGTAAAAACATGGAAGTGGACTCATCCCAAAAAGTTTTCTCCTCTATAAGCAGTAAAAATACGGGTTAACGCATAATCCTGTAGTCAGCAGGCAGAGAGCTTAGTAAATTCAATTTATGCAATATTCTAAAAAAGTCTCAGTTACTAAGGATTTTGTTTCAATGTATCACCAAAGCAACTACAGATTCAGCTCTTCTGCTCCAGATTTCATACAACTTTCCAGAATGGTTCAACTGCTCTAAAATGATTCCATTCCTTGCGATAAGAATGCCAGCTCCAGGACCAAGAAGATAAGATCAAATTAAACATCTGTCAGTCATCACATAAAACAGGCAAATAGTCTGACTTAGGGCAACCTTCTTTACAGCAAGCTCCTCCTCTCCCTCACGACAGCGCTGACACCCCTGCAGCATGCAGAGCAGCTGGTAGCTATGAGGAGCAAGGGAAATAACAAGGGTACATATGGGAACTGCAAGGTGTAGGAAGGAGGGAGAAAGGTGCACTCCAAACTCCTTTCCTTCGCTCCTTTGGCTCAGCTTCACTCAGCAGCAAAGAATGGCCTAGCTGAGCTGGAGAAACATGGTGGGGAGTCCCTCACCCCTGCACAAGGTACGCTTTGTCACCCTGCCGCTGTATCCACTGCCTCATGACACCTCACCCTTCTCCTCCTCCCACCCCCAAAGCCTGCCTCCTCACATTTGCTTCCAGGTTGAACTGGAGAAGGGACACAGTTGCAGCAGTGGTTGAGGCAAGGAGATCAAGAGCCAGAAAAACAAAAAAAAGAGTTGGTATCTCCAGAGCCAGCGGCAGCTCCCCACGGTTTCCTATCCCAGGTGCTTGATATGATGTGTTCTTGCCGCCAGGCTAGAGACAAGGGTGCCAGGTATGGGGGTTGTGGATCAGAAGAGGAGGAGGTTTTTCTTACATGCCAAAAATGCCTCCCTAACTGCTCAGTGAAGCAACCCACATCAGCATTTCCTGACGAGCGCCCTATCAGATTGCACAGCTGAAAAATACTCGGCTCTAGTTATAGCAACACATTAAGGAAAAGGTAATAATGGCTGTAATGCAAACTGAATTCAAAGAAGACGTTCCAAGTTATTATTTGTATTGTTATGCCTAGAGTTGATACAAACAAACATTTACCTTATTATAATATATATTGCAGCACACATTAATCAAGATCAATTAAATGGATAGTGTAAGTTGAGAACACACACATGTGAGATGCCAAAATAGGGAGGATGAGTAAGACGGTATTAAATTTCCACAGCTATGATTAATCACAGTTAATCTATCAGTGCTCAGCCAAAAATAAACTAATAGTCAAAAAAGAAAAAGAAAAAAAAAAAGAAAAAAAGAGAACCTCTGGAAAGAGAATGCACTTCTCTAAAGGTTTTAGAAATACACTGTCAGCTGAACTGCAAAGCTATCCTAGTGGCACCACTTCTCCCCCAAGAAGATGTTATAAAAATGAGTCACGCCCAGATGACATACAAAATCCTTAATGCATCTGTTTGAGGGACTTGCTGTGTTATTGTCCTCTTTGGACTTTGAGTTCTCCCTCAAGCCATAGTTTGTTGGAACTATATATTCAGCTCAGACTAATTGATGCAGTACGTTTGCAGTATTGTTTTCAAAATATTTCCACCAGCGTTTCAAATGTTTCAAAAATTAACAGTGGGGGTACTTAGCTATTGGAACAATTTAACAAGGGTTGTCATTGAATTTTTTTTCTATTGAGGTTGGATGTTTTTCTAGAAGTACACTCTAGTTCAAACAGGAATGAATTCAGGAAAGTTCTGCTGGCGTGAGTTATACAAGACAAAATAATGAATGATAAATGAGTCCCTCCTGTAGCTTTAAACATCTCCAAATCTGTTTTACAATTCCTGTGCTGTTTAGGATAGCTTACCTCCCCCCCACCATTTTATCTGTAACTTATTACACCGGCATCTGAGTGGTCTGAAAGGACAGCATCTCATAACCAGAAGTATCTGGTTTTGCTTATAGCCATTTTTCACCTTGTTGGTTTTGTTGGTTTTTTTTTCAGCGGGGTAGATTTATTGATTTATTTATTTCCAATAAACATTTTTTCCTAAAATCAACAGAACTCAACTTGTTTCATGGCTATTCTGATGTTACTGATCTGCATTTCCAAGGAGGTTCTTGTCTACGGCTGCAGGACAAATAAACTTTGAATATTCATTTTCCTACTCTATGGAATGCACTGAAGTTAGGGATATTTTGAGCACTAAGTATATATTATCTGCTCAACCATCTCATTTTGAATAGACAGCTATGATGTTATCATGGAAAATATAAAATAGCAATACATTCTACAAAAAATATGAAGTATTTAAGTTCATCTCTACAGTACAAATTATCATATTAAAAGGAAAACAGCTCATCTTAACATGACAGATTTTGTTTTTACCTTGGGTCCACATTTGCTGTTGCTTCATCGATGATAAGGATCCGATTTTTTTTTAGAACCGCTCTGGCAAGACACACCAGCTGTCTCTGACCAACACTAAAATTAGACCCAGATTCTGCCAGCTGCGTCTCCATTTTATTAGGTAGATCTTCCACAGCCTCCTTCAGTTGCACCTGTTGACATGTCAACATATTGTAGGATGAGTAACTCCCTTTTAAATCAGCTATTGTATGTCTGATGACACAACAATAAGTATGCAAGGTTTACCTTTTATATTCTGACACAAAATGAGTAAGTGCCAAGTTGGATTACACAGTGTGTCAGTTATTAGAATTCTAAAGACATTAAAGCACATTGTTAAGAATCTATTAATGTTCATTAAAATTAAGATATGAATCAAAATGTAACCAAAGCTTCATCCCAAAGGATAATTTTTTCATAAAAGACTTCTATAACAACATACACGTCTACACACACATGCACAAACACACACATATACAAACACATATACAACGGTCTACACCTCTTCCATCAACAGCTATGCCCTTATCAAACCTGATGAAAACATCTAAAACCTAATCCACACAAGCACTATAGTGTTATTTGGCTTGTAAATATCAGATGCACATTATTAGATTTAATAAGTCACCTCTTCCAAGGCTTTCCACAGCTCTTCATCGGTGTATTCATTGAAAGGATCTAAGTTTTTCCTCATAGTTCCAGTGAATAAAACAGGCTCCTAAAACCGAGTAGAATTAGCATTCCATTATAAACACAGGTTTCATATTGCAATAGGTAATTTAATAATAATCAGAATTAACCTACAACAACAACAGCACACAAATATCCTAACAAGCCATCTTTTATGAAATGCAAAGGAGTATTTCACAATAGCACGCTTAAAGGGGAAGGGGTTGGGGGAAAAAGGCAAGTGTCCAGCCAGTCTGTATAAAGATAATCTACCAAACAGGGCAGGTCTGTTTGCAAATCGCTATACACAGTTATGTGGGTACTCACTGTTTTGATGCCACAAACTATATATATACACACACACACACACACACACACACACTTACATGACATCATCGCTATCCTGCCTGTATTGTTAATAAAAACCAGCAACTACCACTGTCAATGAACTCACACTCCTAAATTACATTTGGGCAGTTTTGAAAATTTATTTTTGAACTATACAAACCGGAGAGGAATCAAAGGGCTCACAATACCTTTCTGGTTTTGCTTTCCTATTCGGTTGTGGGTTTTTTTTTAAATTGCATACCATAAAAGCCCTTCAATTTTACCACCAGAACAGAAGAGGAACAGCTTTCACCATTTCAACACAATGTTTAAATCTATTAGACATAGAAGTTAATCTATACTGCTGCAGTATCAAAGCAAACTTAGAACTGGAGCACTGCTGGGCAAAGCTCTAACTCAAAATACACCAGGGAGTCAAATCAGTACCTTCTCCCATTCAGGTACCAATGTGGGTTTACCTGTGGTCGAAGCAGGTTTTGTTTTACTTCAGTTCCCATTCAGACCAATAACGGATCATTAATCAAACTGGCACACATCAATTTGCACTGGAAAATGCAGTGTTTGAGAAGCGTGAAGATGACTTTTGGTCCAGAACTCCTTAAGCAACAGATCAGTACTCAATAATGTGAGCTGCCAGACCTGAGAGTCATGCACTGACACGACTTAGGGCTAAACTCCTTTTAATACCACACATAAAGACAATAACAACAAGTCAAAAGCTGTAATAGTGCTAATCATAGAGACCAGTCATCATGTTGTCAGCTTTCTTTAAATTGGAGAAATCTTACACAAAATGCTTTCTTTTTTTCTCCACTAGGAAATAAACTTACATTGGATAATTTCAGTTTACTCCAAGATTAACCTCTGTCATGACTTAAGCCCCATCCAACCCCAGTGATGCCCAGCTCCAAAGAGATGCAGCAAATCAGAACAGAATTTAGACCTTAACCCTTTTATTGTGTCTTCATTTCTAAATCAAGCTGAGTGGTATAAAAGGATTAACAAAGACAGAACATGCCACAAGCAATGTAAAAGAACGTATGCATTTCTTGACATAACATGCCAATTATTTGAAAGTATCTGTTGCATTAGGCAAAATATTTCACCAAAAACCTGTTGAATGAACAAAAGGATTTAATAAAAACATTAAGAGGTTAAAGAACATTTTTCTTCAAAAACACCTAGAAAGCAATTTGTTTAACAATACACATTTTAATACACCATTTGGTGTGTTTTGAACGTATTGTTACGTTTATTTTCCTTTTCAATCCACTTTCATAGGTTGGCAAAATAAGAGGCTGGATTTATAAAGTGTTCATAACTATTACAAAAGTCCTAACAACAGACATGTACTGCAACAGAAGATAAGGATATTTTTTAATTATAATTTCTGACACAGATTATTATTTAAAATAGTCTGGTTTATGAGAGGAAAGTAATAAGACAAACCTGTAAATAATTGTTGTAAAAATGCTTGCAGTCAGGGAGGCAGACAATATTTGCATAGAAAAGATTTACAAACACAACCTTCACACAGCTCCATCCAAGCAAGCAATTAGAAGCCTAAGCACATTTTTATTTCTCCAGGTAGGTATTTAAACTCACATATAAGAAAACTTCAGTCTTGCCTCATCACTCTCTAGGAATGGTTCTGTTTAGCATGATGTTATAATTTTAATAAGCTTCTCTCCCTCTGGTTTCTTAGCTTCCCACACAATTATGAAGATATTTGCTGCAAAATAACTCCCTGATGTTACAATACTGTTTCTATTATTGACACTGCTATTAATGCAGTACAAGACAATGCCTATCACTCAGTTTACTACAGTATAAACCTTATTCCAAACCCTCCTCTTCTTCTTACTACCACCACTTCGTAGTTTTGCATATTTTTAGTGGAAACAAGTCTTCCTTTATGTGGAAAAGAAATGTTACCTGCTAGCCTTTGGACACTTAAAACCCTTTGTGACTATATGACCTATCATATAAACCTGATAAAAGTCACAGAATTCAACTGGATAGTTTTACAATCATGTCAATAGACCAACATATGAAAAAAAAAAAAAAAAGCCATGTATAGTTAAATGCAGTGAACTTTGAGCATATGCATCACAACATGTAGAAACTGTATTTGTCCAGCAGTTTTCCTGTCTTAGTACTCTATTTTATTCAACTGGGTTGAATTCTTCCAAACATAGAAATCACCTGTAATAGCTACAGGCAAGTCTTTGAAAATGCTGTAGACCTTGAATGAACTGATTATCATTTACTTTCAGGAGAAACGAATGTTGCACGCACAAAAAAAAAGAACTTAAATTCACGTAAGGTCCTCTTTACATACAAAAGATGACTAGCTCCAGTGAGCACCTTCGCTGTGCAATAACAAAGCCTTCAGTAAGCAGAAACAAAAGACGTTCTGCATTAGGCAACAATCCAATTGCTGGATAGTAGCTCTTTTTTTGTGTGTGTGTGTTTTTTGATAATAGTATACCTGCTTCTTTTCTCTGACTCTTATTCTTAGGAAAGGGGAAAAAAAAAAGACAAATAATCAAGAGAGGCTTAGAACCACTGTTCATTACCATTTTTATCAGGTTCTCAATTTAAAGAAAGTAATACACTCTGAATGCCACCCTGCCAACAGGCTAGCAAACATTCAGATACAAAGATGGTGTAAGGACTCTAAATACAGCTTCTGTAATGAAACACAGATCTGAGAATTAATGCTACACATGGAAAACAAATTCCTCTGGTTTCCAGTCTACTGTTCTACCTACCTTCTAGAACATCCCAGACAAATTATTTGCCAAAAACACGACTTTGCATTTGCAGCGTATGAGCTTTTCCCCTCTTGTTCCCTCTGCAGTGGAGAGCAAATGATCATGGAAGAGACTAGAGCTCTCATGAAACATGGTAACTTGCACATGCTCTGCCTTCAGGAAGTTTTGAGGTTATACATAACCCTTCTCTGATTCAATGTCTCATTTGAAAGTAAGACCACAGAAGAGAAGACCTGTGCTCTACTGGACTTCTCAGAACATCCTTTCTTCTGCTCCAGCACCAGAGATGAGGCTATTCCCAACACCCTCTTAGTTTTGGTTTGTTTTTTTTTTCTTCCTCCTGCATTGCAGCCCTTCCTACATTCTAAAGCTCACCAAGTTTTTGTTTATGGGTCATAATGACCCACTCCTTTGTCTGTTCCTCTGCTCTCCTCCTGTCCAACCTTCCCCAAACAATGGAAAGGCTGGTAGCTCACTTCTAGTTGGCACGTTTGCTCTTTCTAGATCTAGCCTCAGTCAGTTTGTACAGGGCTGACCAGAGAGGTGAAAGTGGTCCCTCAAAGTCTCTTACTAAGGAAGCTTCAGGCAACGCATCAGGCAGGAATTGCTTCCAAAGTATCGATTGACTTCAGAGGGCTGCTGAAGCTTGGTATATTCCTGTCAGATTTTCTCTGCTCTCTGCCAGACTATGGGAGGACAGCATACTGCTAACACCTACTCACAAGCACTCCAGAGGAACAGACAGCAGATAAAACTAGGAAGAAAATGCTCCAGTCCCCAAAGCTGATTCTGTTTATCTTAAAATAATCGAGACCTTACTCAAGTAAGAATAACACCTCACTAAAGTTTCTCTGTCTACTGCATACAGGGGAAATGCATTTTAAATACTATCGAAAATGTTTATAGCAGACCAAGTCAGTCTCCTACCTGAGGTATAATTGAAATTTTCTTCCGCAACTCATGGAGTCCTAGTTCTGATGTCAAGTACTTATCAATCCAAATCCTTCCTTCAGGTTCCGCCAACCGAAAGAGGGCTGCTATCAAAGAGCTTTTCCCAGCTCCAGTTCTTCCCACTATTCCAACCTATAGAGCAAGCCAAGCTTGTACAATTAAACCATGAACCTTTCAGGACAAATTAATATGCCAAGCAACAGTTTTACATCACAGAATTTATAGTAGAACAAGCACCAAATAAAACTTTGTTATAATTAACATTTTTTCAAGAGGAAAAAGCCTCCCCCCAAATCAGTTTGGATTCTGGTGACATATGGATGCCCAACAATTTCTTGGATCATATTCAAAGGTGAAAGATTTTCCCTTAATGTGTGGTGTTTTATTGTGTAAACAAGATAAAGTGGCTTAGTGTATAGAGTAATGTGATTCAAGGCTGCTAATTTTTATACTAAACGGGGTGATGTTAGGCAAACCATTTCAGGCATGCACCTACATCTCAATCCAAAAAAGGACTCCCATAAAGCACTTTGGGAACAATATATGAGCAGTATTTCCATTTTAAATAACTGAGACTGATTTTGGTTAGCATGGTTAAGGTGAAGTACTTCAAAGTAGTCAAACTTTAAATCCAAAATAAAACAAAAACTAGCAGGAGGATCATAAACTGTATTCATGCTTCAGACAGCTTCAACAGAGAGGGCACAAGTATTGCAACTACAAGGCCATGTGAGATAGATGCAATTCCTTTACAAACAGGAGAAACAGGGAATAATAAAGTCACAGTGATTCAGGCTTCTATATGTTCCTAAAGAAAAATCAGAAGCTGTATGCAAGGTGAAAAAATAATGCTTTCAGAAAAAAGAGGTAGAGAAAATGCAAAATATGGGATTGCTAACTTTAACACCAAGGGGTTAAGACCTACAAATATTTCATATGAAACCAACACTTGGGAGAAAGTAGGCCCATTAATAAATGAGAGGGAACATATAATTAGTGGTGATTAAATACTACTTGAACAGCAAACTTTTTTTTTTTTAATATGTTGTCTTCAGGTAAAGGATTCTTAGAGAAAACAACGTACTATAATCAATTGTATCACAGAAGGTGATGGGAGTAACCCTCTACACAGATCTGATCTGGCAGGATTTGTTATTTCCTGCACTCTGTTCTAATCACTACATTTCCAGAAAGAAATCAACACACTGGAAAAAGTTCAGAGAAGTGCAACATAAAATTAATGTGGGTTGGAGATACTGATTTGATGAGGAAGGATTTACGAGGATTAAATAGGTATGATATAGCCTGACGAAGTGATTGGGGCGCAGAAGAGAGGAAGAAACACGAAAACCTTCATGAGTATACGTACAGACACCAGAGGGCAATTACCCACTGCCTGAGACTCAGATGTATGCAGTAATGACTGCTGGAATGAAATTAAGCACAGGAAACGTTACGTCGAAGGGCAAGGAGAAGCCTTCTAACAGTCAGAGACACTAAGCTCAGATAAAGCAGCAGTGCCCACATTTGATCAAAACAAAGCACTAAAAAAGTATACTGCAAAGAGCAACTTACGCTGCATAATCTAAAAGGTATTTTCTACTTCTATTTTCTGATTCAACAATTTCATCCAACAATTCATTATTGTACTATTGTATATTAACTACTTAACATTTATACAGTGCTTATTATTAAAGATACAGCCTGACTTAAGCAAATCTGTTACAATAAATGATAAGATGTCTAGTGTTCTAAATTATATCAGTGAAACAAAGGAAAAATAGTTCTGAACAGTTACACTACAGCGCAGAAAGAAAATGCTGAATGGAGAACACAGACACCCAGAGTTGTGAAAACAAAAGTTCAATTGTTTCTCTGTAAATGTCAGTGATATAAAGTATTGTATTAAGGATATAAAGAAAAACCATAAAAAATACATTGATACTTAAAATAAAAATGCAGCTGTTCTGCATATTGTCAAAATCCCACTTTCAGTTTGGCATCAAATGAAAGGACTATGCTCTTCAGTATTTAGAGGAATCTATTTGTATTTTTGGTCCAATTGACTACAGGCTGCTGAAAATTGACATGAATTTGAAACAGCTCTCAGTATACACATCTATTTATTTATTTATTTTTATGCATTGTATTCTTCAGAGGGCCATGTTCATAGCCAGTGCAAACACAGCGACGGTCTGCAAATGGGAGTCCCAGCCACCTAAGAGGAATCATATGTCCAGGATTTTGTTGCCCGCTGTAAGCCATGTGCACACACAGGAGTACACCTGCTATGCTGGGCTCATCATTACTCAAGCGTCATTCGTACTTCAAAGTAGAGCTGCACAAAAAATGAGAGTGAGATTTACAGCACGTCAGCTACTCCACTGAAACTGCCCGTGTCTTTGTTATCCCTCAGGCAATCCCCCTTTCGCGCTCCGCTGGGAGAGTATTTACACGAACAGCTGCCATGCCGTAAATCTAGACCCTCACCCTCCTAACTTTTTCATGCAGCCATACCCTCAGATTTAGGATCTGTCAGGGCAAGGTGCATTTAACAATGTCTTAGTCAGTAAGCATTCGTAAGCACCCTAAACCAAACATAAGTGGTGTTTAAAGACCAAGGCTGCACATGCTAACCTTCTCCTGCTGCAGCTATGCTAGCTGAAGAGGTATGCCAGCTGCTGGCAGAGCTCCCTGTGTCAGCCCTCCCCGCTCTGTCTCCGGCAGACTCTGATACAGCAGCGAAGATGTTAAAACACAGGGTCCTTCCTAGCCTACTTTGACTGTAGGGAAAACCTGAACACTGAGACAAGCAGATCAAAAGAGACCCTAACCCATGAGTGATCTGCTAGTAATCACCTCCTCCATTCTTACTGTACCTACAGCTTCCCAAACTGGGCGCTGGGGTGGCCACAGAAAAAACCCTACAAGCACAGCAGAAGTTTAAACTCATTCATCCTGCCAGTGGCACTGCAGCCACCAGAAGTCTGTGCCAGCCAGGGGTATGAGCAGGCATAAGGGCTCTCACTGACAGCCACGTGGGCAGAATCCCTAGCGGATCTGGAAACCTGGTTCTGAAGAGACACTTCTCCATAATTAAAACCAATATAAGGGGCACAGATGCTTGGGAGATTTATTTTACGCAGTGGCAGTCTACTGCAGTATTGTGCAAAACATCATAGAAAACAAACATGAAGTTCTTGGCAATAGTTTCGAGCTGGGCAAATTCACTTCAGGATGACAAAACCACAGCATAACCACTCTGCAAAAAAAAAAATACCCCCAGTCATCCCTCCTGCTCCTGTCCCCACCAAGGACTGAGTCATACATTGCTAATACCTCTTGCTTCCGTTTTTTATTTTATTTTATTCCTGTCTCTCACTTAGAAATGTAAATGTTGTCTGCTATTACATTGGAGTGATATATAACAGCTAAAGAGATGGCCCATAGGCAAGAAAACTAGAGAGCAGATAAACATCCCTTTTGCTCTTCTTCTTAAACACCATTTTTAACTCACCCATACCTAATTCCATGAGATCATCTTCGTGTAGCAAAGTTGGGTTGAATTCTGGTAACGTGCATGTTATTAAAAAGGTCCACTTGAGCAACGAAACAGGTTTGGGACTGAATGGAAAAGCATGTTACAAATGAGGCCAGGGCAATGATTGTAGAGAGTTGAACCAGCCTCCTAGGGAAGATATCCTAATCAAAAAAGTACATGTGCATTTGAAATGTAGCAAAGCACAAATTAACACTGCAGGGCTCTAATTTAATTTTGTCTGTGGGGGAGACCTTCCCTGTAGCACTCTTTCAATTGGGATGGCGTCAAAATTGGGGAGGAAGAGTCAAATTTGCAGAGGAGGGAGAGTTTTATTTCTAGGTTTCTTTTGGCTACCAATCTAATTAATGGCAACAGTTAATTGGATTGGTAGCCGAAAGGAACTGAAATAAATTCCCCAATTCTAAACTTGTGCAACTGATTTGTACTTCTTTCTTCTCTCTTCTGTTCGGGGCTCTGTGCAAAAGCATGTACATTCCTTATTTTCAAACGTCTCTGCTCACCCTGTGTGTCGACACCCTTCACTCCATTTACACTCCCTCTACTGAATCCTCAATTTCCTAATGCAGCTCCATTTGCTTTGTATTTGAACAACCATTTTGGGCTTAGTCTGTATTTTGAATGTCTGCCACTTTCGGATGAAATGCAAATTTTACCAGGAAATTATTGAATATATTTAACCCTTTGTTTTGACAGACAGAAATGTCATGTTCCCAGACACATTTATGCTACATTTACAGGAAATAAGTAGGCTCCAACTTTTGCTATTAAATACGACTAAGGCTTATTTTTTAAAATAACACTTACTAATTTCCTAACATCCATATATTTTTTAATGTATTTTTATCACACAGTTTCTTGTCAACTTATCATCTTTGCTTAATTTCTGTGAATGGCCAAAGACAGCCATATACATACCTTTTCTTTTGGTTTAATTAAAACAGACAAATGTCTTAACACCAAAGGTCCATCTAGACTGTAAGTGAAGTTAACATTTTCAAATGTAATCATTCCTTGGCTTGGCCACTCAGGTGGTGGATGCTTGTTGGTCTCCCAAGGAGCTTCTTTTTCAAGGTCTGTGTATTCCATTACTCTTTCTACTGATATCATCTAAGGGGAGCAAAGACATACATATATATAAATTTCAGCTTATTGCATATATTGCAAATACTGCATATGTGTGTGTGTACTTTTACTATAAAGTTTCAATGAAAATGATTCCAGAGTTTTTCTTTTAAGCATAGATAAGAGTATTTGGTACCATCCTATGCTTACTTTATACAACTGGAAAAAGTGGAAAGAATGCATCTGCTGTCCTGCTACAGACCCAAATCTATCATGAGACATAAATCCATACACAAGCATTCATTTCTAATCAGTTGGATTAGCTACAAATCTAAGTACGTGCATAAGTATTAAGAAATTTAAGCTATGAGAGTTGTCTGTCAGTCTTGGCTAAGATGACAGCATTATGTTTTGTGTTGGGAAGACAAAGCTAGAAATTAAACTGCCATATGAGCTACAGGCACATGCACAATAGCTACTAGCATCAAGTTACTGGCTTCATCATCCCTTTTTTTGTCCTTACCATTACCACTGTGCTCACCTCCAGCAATTCTTTTAAATGTGTTTGTCACAAGCAACTCCACAATCCAAGATAGCTGTCACCATATTATTGGTGACTTAAATGCAATAGAACTTGTTTTCCTACATATTTTATGCCAGATGTGAAAGAAACTGCATTATTTGCTGATGCCTCTAATCTTATGGGAAG
Source organism: Burhinus bistriatus (assembly GCA_013397275.1). Lineage (NCBI taxonomy): Eukaryota > Metazoa > Chordata > Aves > Charadriiformes > Burhinidae > Burhinus > Burhinus bistriatus. The sequence continues at coordinate 193,931 of VYXH01003588.1, forward strand.
ATTGAGAAATAGAAGTTGGGCTCTCTAGACGTGTTCTTCCCCTTGGACAAATAATAGAAGTTCTGTTTAGGCTTCGGTGTGCATCCTCACCCATATATCTTCTCAATACAATTAATTTTATTTAGTGGTCACCACTAGTCTATTCATGTCTCAAAAAATGCTCTGAAGCAGCAAAGTGCTAGACAAAAAAAATACAAATCTAACATTATTATTAATTTTATCTGTTACTAAACATGGCTTTGTAACTTCTACAAAAGGACTACATGTATTTCCTAGACTATGGGTCAGCAAATCGTAATTACAAATAATCTTCAGTTGTCAACACAACACAAAAAACCCCAGGGTTACGCTCAGTATGTTTGTTTTATAGTCTTTTTTCTTATATATTAACTTAAGAAAGTAAACATGCAAACTAGAACATGCTAGTAAATATTGTAAATTGGTGGAAGGCATTTTACTTTATGTATTTTGGAAAACAGACAATCCTCTCAGCTGAATATAAACAAATACTTTCAAGTATTTGTTAACTTACAACGAATTATGAAGATATAAGGATTTACAACAGATTAACAGGACCCTAAAAAATGCCATGATGGATATAAATCAAATTTAAAAACGCAATAATAAATAATACTAAATTAAAAAACCCAAATCTAAAAAAATCATTTAAAAAAATATTATTTACAGAGAGGGATTAATTTCTTGTAATTTTAGTGAGTTGCGATTCAATTGCCCACACTGTAACCGGACAGTCTCCTTTCTGCTGTAAAGGGAGATTATAAAGCCTCCCTTACTATGAATGGAGAGGGACAGTCACTGAGCACAATTCATCTCAATAGACATTCAAAATCAGTCAGACAAATTATACCCTAGAAGAGGCTGTTTTTCTTTACGGACTGTAAGTGGTGCCTCAATAGCTTGCTAAGGTATTAATGTCCTAAGTTAATTAAGAAGAATCCCATCCTTACGGCCTCGTGTCACAACCATGAAAAGGAATCAAGAGGTGAAAGGAAGAAATAAATGTTACCAGGTTTTCAACTTCAGCACTTTGTCTAACACCCCACTGGAATGCTCCCATGAGGGTGATTGCGTAGGACAGTGCCAAACCAACCTGCCCCGCGTTCAAAGCTGCAGAACAAAGAAAAAAAGAGAATGAAATAGGTACACTGGTAATTACACAAAATCCTAGTTAACTTCACTTTCACGAGGTTGCTTACGTGATGTAAGCATTACAGCCAGAATTTTGTTTGGTTACACCATATTTGCCATCTGTGCAATGAGTAGCTCCAGGCAGAACAGCTACTTGCTGCATTTATTTTTTTTTTAGTACATTTTGGAAACTGTCTGTATATTTGAAAGGGTAATCCCAATTCTCCTTGGCCTAGCGTTTTATCTAAAAACTGAGGTTCAGTCTCAAGACCATACTTACATAGCTTGTTAGTCGACCTTATCTGGCTAAACATTAGTAACTTTTCACTTTTTTCTAAGGGAATTAGATCAGCCCGTAAACCTAAGCAAAAAATGAGTGTAAAATGATTTCAAAATAAGATACAAACATTTACATCAACTTTGTACTCTTGTAAGCAATCAGATAAAAATAACAGGGCAGAATATTTCTTCCCCTGTTTATATAAGCACTTACTGTGTTCAGTGAGTCTACTCTCACAAAACAAATGAATTCTGTCTGCCCCAATATTAAGCGTGATTGTCCTCTGACTTACTTGAACTTTATCCTAGCATAGCTCTATTGACTTCAAGAGAGCTACTCCTTATCCAGAGGCAAGGAAAGATTCAGGACCATTGTTTTGACTTGTCTTTTTGCATTCTAATAACATCAAACCTAGCTCAAAATTTTCAGTGTTAAGCAGCACAGAGTGTTCAAATTTTAAAACACACATGCATATACAGACTTATCCAAAGGAAAAAGAAAAGAAACAAAACCAGCAAATTAGCACTAATTTTCATGTCCAAGATAATTGCTTCTTCCTTCGTATTTTAGATGACTATCTCATTCTAGTACATCTAACCCAATTACATCCCGGATGATGCATACACTAATGACAGTTCATGAGTGACAGTGAACATAAAATGTATTATTACGAGGCGATTTTCTTTCTGGAACTGGCCTATCCTGCTGATCCAAGATATTAGGAAAGTATCCCTAGGAATTTTAGCTTGCCTTTTGGCCTACTGTGCCATGCACAGAAAGGAAAAAAGTTGTTAAGAAGCAGCTCTGTGGGTGTTTCTGTCTGAAAAGCAAAGCCCTGTAGGCCCAAAAAGGAAAGGCAAAGGTGGGGAAAAAGAAAAAGATTTATTTGTTGTCACTGCTCTGAAAGCCAGAATCTCAAAGTGAAGATTACAGATCTGCAAGTTTGTTTGTGCATTTGGGGATGATGGTAGATGCATGCCTAAGCCCGGAAGATGTCTGAACTGCCTCCAGTATTTGCAGGAAAGCAGATACAGCCCCAATGCCCTAGATTGAGGAAGAGATCATGATCTAGAAAGAAACATTTAACTTAATTACAGTCCTTAAACAATTAGAAACAGCAAACTATGAAAAAGAATTAGACATTACTATACATGTTAATTACTGGGTGAACTTTTTCTAACATCTGTACTTACTCTTGGCGAGAAGCAGGGAACCAAAAGCAACCACTATAACAAAAATGGCACAGATGGCATCCAGACGCACAGCAAACCACCTCGAGGTCGTCAAAAATAGAAACCATGCCTCTAAAGTGTATTTCACAAAGACATAAGAACAGTGGATTATTAGAAAACTAAGCTGTATAATTATTATTAATTGATATTGATATTATAAGTTGTTAAAAAAAACCATTGCCATCTTCAAGTGCACATCTGTATGGACTGATGATGATCACAATATTGTCCAGTTTTCCTGAAATAGTCTAACCTAGTTTTCACACTAATAGCAACCACAGTTAGTATAACAAACCGTAATAGGAAGAAAAATTATCAAGGCCTGAAGCACAGTCCACTTATTTAAAATGGAAGCCTTTTTTTTAACTCTAGTGGACTCAGGAGTCTTGTACAAAAAGCAGAAGTACAACTACATTTGCTGTAGCTGGACTACAGGCTACAAGCTTTCAGCTAGAACGTACCACAACACAACTGTCAGAGCCAAGTCTTTAGAAGGCAGCTGCAGCCAGTTAAGCTCCCAAAAGAGCTACTCAATACAGCCAGTGGAGCTACAGAACTATTCAATTGACTAAACCCAAATATCTACTTTTGGAGAAGCTCACAGGTGGACATCTCCACCAGGCACTTACAACCAGGTGTCCACAATTTGGTGCTAAATTACATCCCAGATAGATATGCTACAGTACAAGATACAGGAGACAGCAGCAAAAAACATTGTAATACAGAAGGCAAAATGTTTGAAATCAGGGCCAAAACCAGAAGTCAAGTAGCCATAACAAAGTATGGCATTATTTATTGCTTAGGCTGCAGTCTGATGACTTGTTCCAGCTGCTACCAAGTCACAGCAGGTTACCATTCCAATCCTTTCTGCATTGCTTGTCATTACTCAGTGTTAAAGATAAGTGCTGTTTCAACTGTTTCACTATTCCTTAGCCCAGTGCTGGGAAAGATTCAAACTAAACCCCCTCCCTTTTATAAAAAAAGGGAGGAGGTAAGTCTGGTTTTAAGGCAGATCATTTTGGATAGTCAGATTACAGTGTGATCAAATCAATAATTCAGACAGCAGAAGTGCAGGAGGGCAGTAACTTTGGGAGGGCAGTGGAGGGAAAGAGTGAGGATGACAAGGGGCAGCCAAGTCAGGTCCAGACCTGGTAGCCTCTTAGTTCTATTTACATCAACTCTAACTGCATATGCCTGACCACTGGTTTCATTAAACAAAAGACGTCCGTTGTGGTCTAATGGACAGTCATACACCTAAGCACATGGAACGATATATGCAGAAGAGAGCACCACATCAAGTCATAAACCTAGTTCCAGAAATGGAATTCACTGTGATAATTTAGGTACCTCTCTAAAACCCAGGAGGTCAGTGGCCCTGGAAACAGAGCCTACGACAGCTTCCTGGTGACACGGATGGTAATTTTTGGAGCAATAGGGTAGTTGTAAGACCAGAAAATGGGACACTTGGGTTACAGATTTTTCAACTCCAAGGTTTTGCTCTATTGATCCTGTTGTCCAGGAAGGTGCACTAAATCGCCAGCTTGAGACAAAGTCATTCTGCAACCTCCCTTTGTAACCAGGGTCACTGTGCATGCAGGCATACGGCATTCATGGGGACTAAAAAAAGACTCATCATGATGTAACTTCTGATGACTCATGAGCTTGCTTATAGAGATGTTGCACTGGCAGGAAGGAAACATAGGTTTGGTCAAACCTCAGCATACCTTTTAGATGTTTTTATCTAAAGATTATTTAATATAGTATTCAATGATCACCTCCTCCAAGCTCAGAAGCAATGCATCCCAACAAAGGAAGTCAGGCAAAAACAGCCAGAAGGCCTGCATGGATCAACAAGGAGCTCCTGGACACACTTAAAAGTAAAAAGGAGGCCTACAGATGGTGGAAGCAAGCACAGGTAGACTGGGAGGAATACAGAGAAACTGTCTGAGCAGCCAGGGATCAGGATAGGCAAACTAAAGCCCAGATAAGAATTAAATCTGGCCAGGGACATCAAGGGCAACAAGAAAAACTTCTGTAAGTACATTAGTGATAAAAGGAAGACTAGGGAAGACATGGGCCCTCTCCAGAAGGAAACAGGAGACCTGGTCATCTGGGATATGGAAAAGGCTGAGGTACTCAATCACTTTCTTGCCTCAGTCTTCACCGGCAAGGGCTCTAACCACACCACCCAAGTCACAGAAGGCAAAGGCAGGGACTGGGAGAATGAGGAACCCACCCACTGTAGGTGATGATCAAGTATGAGACCATCTAAGGAACTTGAAGGTACACAAGTCCATGGGACCTGATGAAATCCATCTGCGCGTCCTGAGGGAACTGGCAGATGAAGTTGTTAAGCCGCTTTCCATTATATTTGAAAAGTCGTGGCAGTTTGCTGAAGTTCCCACTGACTGGAAAAAGGGGAACCATAACCCCCATTTTCAAAAAGGGAAAAAGGAAGACCCACACAACTACAGGCCAGTCAGTCTCACCTGTCTGCCTAGCAAGATTATGGAGCAGATCCTCCTGGAAACTCTGCTAAGGCACATGAAAAATGAGGAGGTGACTGGTAACAGCCAACACGGCTTCACCAAGGGCAAGTCATGCCTGACAAACCTAGTGGCCTTCTATGACAGGGTTACAGCATTGGTGGATAAGGGGAGAGCAACAGACATCATCTACCTGGACTTGTGCAAGGCCTTTGACACTGTCCCGCATGACATCGTGGTCTCTACATTGGAGAGACATGGATTTGATGGATGGACCACTTGGTGGATAAGGAATTGGCTGGATGGCTGTACTCAGAGTTGTGGTCAATGGGTCGGTGTCCAAGTGGAAACCAGTGACAAGTGGCGTTCCTCAGGGGTTGGTACTGGGACCAGTGCTNGGCTCCAGGCAGACCTTACAGCAGCCTTCCAGTATCTGAAGGAGGCCTACAAGAAAGCTCGAGAGGGACTTTTTACAAGGGCATGCAGTGATAGGACGAGGGCTACTGGATTCAAGCTGGAAGAGTGTAGATCTAGATTAGATCCCAGGAAGAAAATTTTTCAGTATGAGGGTAGTGAGGCACTGGAACAGGTTGCCCAGAGAAGTTGTGGAGGTCCCATCCCCGGTAGTGTTCAAGGCCAGGCTGGATGGGGCACTGAGCAACCTGGTCTAGTAGGATTTGTCCCTGCCCATGGCAGTGGGGTTGGAACTAGATGATCTTTAAGGTCCCTTCCAACCTAAACCATTCTATGACTCTATGAATATCAAATTCATAGGTATCCCTGAACGAGGGTTTGAAGTGAGTGTCCTGTTTCCCAGGCTCAGCCTTAAAAAGAGAGGAGGATACCACTACAGCCAAAAGAACTAAACAAAAACATTACTGGTTGGGAGAGTCTTCTGCGATGCAGGAAAGAATTTAAAATTTTTGGGGAACCTTAAGAACCCAGGACTTCCACTTTATGAGCTAGTATGAAAGGTATCCTCTTCTATAGGGTATTGTTTGCACACATTTCATATCAAAGAATCATTCAGGGTGGAAGCAACCTCAGGAGGTCTCCAGTTCAACCACTTGCTCAAAGCAGGAGCAGCTCTGAAGTCTGACTGTGTTGCTCCATGCTTTACCCAGTCTGAGTCTTGAAAATCTCCATGGATGGAGCCTGCGCGATGTCTCTGGGCAACCTGTTCCTCTGCCTGACTGTCCTAATGGTGAAAGTTTTTCCTTGTATCCAGGTTAAACCTCTCTTGTTTCAACTTATGCCTATTTTTGTGCTCCTCCCACCATGTACCACTGTGAAAAGCCTGACTATCTGTTTGGTAACATCCTTGCAGGTACTGGAAGGCAGCTATTAAATCCTCTGTAAGCCTTCTCTTCTGCGAGTTCAACAAACCCAGTTTCCTCAGCCTCTCCTCACAGAGAGATCTCTCCTGTTAGTTCCCTGACCATCTTAGTGGTCCCTCCACTGAAGTCACTCCGGTTTGTCAGAGTGTTTCCTGTATCTGGGGGTCCAAAACTGGATGCAGTATCCCACATGTGGGCTAACAAGCGCTGAGGAGGATAATCACTTCCCTCCTTTCACTGGTGGTGCTCCTGTTAACATAGCCCAGATGTTGGCCACCTTTGCTGCCCAGCCAAAAACCATACACGCACACTAAGCAAGCTGGTACACACCAAATACTCTGGTGGGAAAGAAACCAAGATGCAGCGTGTAGGTAACACAAAAGAGTGCGACTGTAAGCGCTGAAGCTTGATCTCAAATGCACATTCTTGAACTGCCCAGCAGGGGTGTTACTGACAGTTTTGTTAGAGAGATGCATAAAATCAACTGGAAAATAGCGTGTTTATGTTCCTTAGATCTGACCTTAAAATACAAGAAAATATTTCTTTTAAAGGTCACGGTCCTCTTTGAATAGTGAAACTTTTATATGCAGTTTATCAACTAAAGATTGCTTTTAATACAAAGCCTAAAAAACAACTTTGTGTTCCCTCGCTATCAGCTACTGTAAAATTGATTTGGTCAGCTAACTAGCGACTTGAAATTATTAAGAAATGGGGCATTCAAAGCTAGAGGTGCCTCCCTGGAAGATACGTTTTCCTGGTCACAAGTTACTGGGCTAAACACGGAGGTCAGTGTGCATGATTCTACTGTACTTCAGAAAAGATCAACTGGTCTAGTCTGAAACCTTAGAAGTCTATAAATTACAAAAAAGCCATAGAATATACTCGTATGTCTTATGACAGAGAGAATTCAAGATCTTGCCTAATAAACACAAAATTGCAAACTTGTATTCTGCTGCATCTTGAAAAACATTGTAATAGACAACATTTAATTAACAAAAGGTAAAGGATCACAGCGCAAACTTGAATTATAATACTTATGCTTGCAGAATACTAATATTTTGCACCTTCTGGTCATGTTAATACCATATATTAGATCTGAGCCCTGAAAGCTGCTCAAAGTAAAAAAGAAGTGAAATTTATGAAACTTTTCCAAGTTGATTTATATTAATCATCTCTTCCCAGTCCTAGCAAACTACTTAATATTAAACACTTCATAATATAGCTTGTTTTCCCCTCTCTCTCCTTTTAATGATGGAATCCAAGAAAATGTCAAAAATAATTCTTTAAATATTCTTATCAGCCATACTTTAAAATGTTTATCTTAGACATTGTTAAAACATATGCGTGGGTATCTCAAATTACATTACAGCCCAAAGTAAACTCTCAAAATCTAGACAGATAATAACTTTTTTGTTCTAATAGAAAAATTTTACCCTAAAGAGACAAATGCACAGCTCCCACTGATTTTAATGTACATTATATACACGTTGCTGAGGGCATAAGATATTTCCCTCTTACAGAGCAAAGTATTTGATTTTTCATGTCAATTCATCACAAACCTGAGTGGAGGTCTTGGTGTGCATCAAATAATTTTTGAAATCTTTCCTCTGCTTTCAAAGCCCGAATAGTCCAAAGTCCCTGGAGGGATGATGACAAGTGGGAGAACACTGGACTTCGAGCTACAAAGGGAAATTAGAGTAACTTAGCAATAGCTGAAGTACAACATTTAACTCTTTTTGCACCACACTAATCTTTAATCCTACTACTTTATATTTAACCATACAAGTTACTGTACTGCATCCTTTTAGAATAAATCTGTGTTATCTTTAACCAAAGTCCTCTTACTCAATTTGAATCAGTCAGACAGCCAGGCAGATTAATTTATACAGCAATGTCTTACATTTTTAACAATAGCTGTCACCGAAGAAATTTCTTTGAGCTTTATTAATGACACGAGGCACCCATGTTTGTTATTCATAACGCTTAATATTTCATATCATAGTCAAGCTAAAGTCAGACACAAGAATCAGATTAGGTCAGAAACACCATTAGTATGTGCATGCAAGGTCCCAAAGACCAGCAACTTAACATGTTCTTAACTAGTTTTGCTTACAGATAGTTAAACTGGCATACCTAAGGTTTATCATTATGCAAAACAGGAGTTAAGCATGTAATTCACTAGTTGAGGACGAAGGCAATAAGGAAGTTATTTGCATAGCAAAAGACAAAAAACTTTGATGGATTGTCTATAAAATACTAGCATTTCACATAATAATAAGCAGGGTTCAAACTAACATTAAGTCCCGCCAAACTACATACTTGTGGATTCTAGACGTTTAATATCTCTTGAAGTGTCTAAGAAATACCGTCGAAGAAAAATGAAAAGAATAAATAGTGGAATTAAGGGTATGAGTATCCAAGGAATAACTGCCACAGCCACAGCCACCACACCAAAAATCTGTAGGAGAGTCTGCAACACAATAGAAATAAAATAAAAAACCCTTTGTCAGAAGAATTTAATTTAGAACAAGTATAAAACTATTTAACACTATTGAAACAAATATTTAAACATAACTAGCAAATTTAAGAGCGGATGCATTGTATAACATATAAGCGACATTTATTTTAAGCAACTTGAAGAATTTACAATTTTAATTTGACTAATTGTGCAGTTTATGGTTTTCTTCTGCATTATTTGTTCTTTAAGAAATGTCTTTATAAAATTGGTTGACTGAACATTAGTGTCTTACTTTGCGTACTATTCTGTGACTGCTGTAACAAAATAATAGATGATCAATGAAATAGCTTGGGTCCATTAAAGATTAGTTGTCTACCTGATCAATCAGGGATATGTTTTTTCACTGCAGGTGAAAAGAAACTGTTGAAAGACTGACTTTCAGTTGAAAGACTTGACAGTTGAAAGAGCGACTTTCAACACAGGCTTGTAACTTTTTCCTAAAACCAACTTTGTCCCATTCCGGTATCAGAGAAAATGAGCATTCTCTTCCCAAAGGATTGCTTTGGGAAATGTTACAAATAACACTGCAAGAAGTGTCATAAGAGGCTAGTTTTACCAGGTTTACTTCAGAGTACGAGACAGGCTGGGCTAAACCTGAATTTACTCTTAGAAAACTAGATATAATGTGGAATAAAGCTTTGTTGCTTAGGACAGTGGATCCTGGCCCAACTTTCTGAATTAAAACTCACACTTCCTGCAGACCACTTCACATCATATTATCAGTTTGAATACACTATGAAAAGCACTCTCTGCACACAAATTTCTTTCAGAACATCAGCTGTGTGTGTATGCATGTATGTATGCCAGGAGTCCTAGCATAATAAAATCAGGGTGTGTCCACTTGCTCCTTAAAAAAAAGAGGGGGGGGGGAACCCATACATAAAGAAACCCGTCTTGTACAGAAACCAGACAACTGAAATTCTAGCTCAACACCAAATTCCTGTACTATTTTCGTTAACAAATTCCTTAGAAATGACAATATTTTCTAAAGGGTCTCCATTTTATGGACTGTAGAGGAGCCACCTTCTTCATCATCACAAATGATGCAGAAGTAGATTACAGCTGAACTTTGTGTCTGCCTGATTTCTGGATGCCAAAAATGGCTTAGTGACCACTGGGTCCTGAGATTATGTGTCTTACAGCAAAAAAGGCTTCTGTCCCTTTATCTGTGCATTAAGTTGGAAAAGTTAAGCAACACATAAGCAAAGGTCGGATACCAGAGAGCTACCTGGATTTTCAAACACTTTCAATGGAAGTGCCTATGAAACTGCATTTCCCGTTGCACTTCTGGTAGCTATACACACACACACTCTAAAGCCAAAACCTAGCACAACCTTTTCCCCTACATCTGTTTTCTCTTGAGGCTTCTCTGTCTTTACCCTAATTTCACCTGACCAAACAGCAAACCCACACACCTTACGCGTTACAACTGCATGAGTCAGCACAATGCAGTCTTCGGCTCTAGGCAAGATCTTAGCTCATGATAGAAGATTTATCAGTGTAACAGCCTTGCACCTCACAGATCCTGAAAGCACATTACAGGGTCTCATAAAGCTATTAAGGAAAATAGCTATAGGGTAGATATGGGGTAGGAGCTCTGAAGGAAGCTGCATTACCATTACACTGCTCATCTGTGGGTTAAGGTGTTGACGGCATCATGTTGCTTGACCTTCTAGATACATACAGTAGATTGCAAACATTCTACCTAGATTTCATCATGAGGAGGTAAGGTGGCAGCGAGAGTGCATGGTATTTCACTTGGATCAATTATGCACAAGGTTATGTCAGCACAAAGCAAAACAAAGCACCCTGACTCCTCATCAGCGCTGCCATCAGCCCTTCTCTACCTTCTACTTCTCTGGCGTTCTTTAAAACCCTGTAAGTGTATTTCATTTTTATCACGGGATGAGGAGAAAGGAAATAAAGATTCCTTACCTCCTCCAAATTTTCTCCTGTCTTGATCACTGTTTTCCCCAGTACTACTCATTGTCTCTGCCAAGCTTGTCAGCCATCCACACGCTAGCTAATTTCTCATTGGCAACTGGCAATCAAAGTCCATTCCTTCCTTTTGACAACTCACTCCCAAATCTGCTTTATACACCTGCTGCCTTCCCCTTCTCCCTCCATCACCTCCCAGACAGTCACAAAAGAGCAGTTTCTGAAGTATTTCTGTCTCCTCATAGCATCAGCCACAAGCCTGAAGTGAAGCATTGAGGAAAGCTGCTTCAAGGAAAGGAATTCTGAGGATAATAAATGCTTCTTAATAAAAAATAAAAAAGCCTGAACTAAAGTTAAAAATGAAGTTTTAGCGATGATAATCTACAATATGTTGCAAAGTGCCAGTGGGGGTGGGAGTGGGAGTAGAACTATTAGGATCCAGCTCATGTAAACAAAGCCTTGCTACGGCGAAAATACAGGGAAGGAAAAGATGGTTAGGATGACTAAAGTAAAAATCTGACACCGCCTTTGGAAGGAATTTTAGATGAGCCTGCACCACCTTATCATTAAAAAAATTTATGATAGGGTGGATCAGTCATGTGTGTTGTTTTTTTGGAAAACCAAACTTGCATATAAATTAACTCTTAATGAAGTAGTCTGAAAGCCAGACACAACCATTTGCAGACTGTAATCATGTAGTTACTGCGTGAGGTAAGGCAAAAGGTTCTAGCTCCCGAGTTTCACAAGGGACAACTAACCTCTTCAGCTGGAGACTGCCCCAACTTCTAGTAGATTCACTGCAGGCAACCTGGAGGACCTGAGATCATCAGTAGGCTGACAATAATGATAACACGAGTAGTCTGACTGCTCTCCTCTCTGGAGACAAGCAGTGAGCTTTGCACAGCAAGAAACACTCAGGACTGGGTATCTAGACCCTGCCTAGCAGAATCCGCTTACAACTAAAAATTGCATCGAAAGACTAAGCAGGTAAGATTTCCCTACAGAAAAGAAATATGGCCTATAAAACCAGCATCTTTTACTGTATTTCTTAATTTTAGCATTTAAGTGTCTTCTGTAATGACTGTGCATAAAACAATAGCCAAAATAAAAAAAAAAAAAAAAGGAGCTGATTAATTACATTTTATAGCTAGCTGCATAGTATCGGAAACAAGGCCACCTTACACAAAAGACAACAGATGCATAGGCTACCGAGACTGAAAAGACCTGGACAGAGAAATCTAATTTGCTTCCAAATGGAGCCATATTATCCAATGACCACCTTCAAATTTGTTTCAGTTTCCCTGGACAAAGAAGAATCTCCCACTCACAGACTGCACATACTCTACCCCTAGAGTACAGAAAAGCACGTGCTGTTGCTGTTGGAGGCGTCCTCTTGCTTGCAAGAGCCCTGACAGATTTCCCTCATGCTTTGGTCAGTCACTCCATTCACCGTGGCTTATTTTTCCTCAAGAAATCTCCTGTTTTACTGGAGCAAGCATACCCTCCAATAACCCTCTGGGGAAGTGAATGCTCTGATCAGCACATTCCCTTGCGAAACGTGCTTTCCCTTCATCTTCTGATGACCTACATATTCGTAATTCTTTTAAGTGCTGAGAGTGATATCCTGGAGCTTCTGTCTCAAACGGGTCTTGATCTCAGAAGAACAAGGTATTTCTGTACCACAACCACACAACAGAAAAGCATTTAATACGAGGTAAAGAAACAATAAGAAAAAAAACACATAAAAATCTGGAAAAACATGGGAATTACAAGCTATAAGCCATACATATATCACAAGCTATAAGCCTATCCCTTTGTGGCAGAAACTATACCATTTATATAATGTTAGAAATCTTATGACAAATTGTAAGCCTTTGAAGTCATTTAATAAAGTTGACAGGACAAAAATGCAAAAGCAAAATTTAGAGTTCAAGATGTCTCATGTCTACCCTTCCACCCTACAGATCACTGCCCTTCTGTATCAGTTATATCCTGAGCTCAATATTTCATATTTGACTTAAGTACTTCTTTAAAAAAGGCACCTGGCCTTCATGTAGAATCCCATTTTGAACCCCTCAGGTCTGCTGGCACTTTCCTCCAGTGGATACTTAGAATCCTTTATCTCCTCATGAAAGTACCTATAAAACACCCTTTTGTCTTGTCTCTAACAAGCTCAACAGAGTCAGATCTTTGAGGTCTTCCATTTTCTTCCATAATTCAAAAAGAAGTTTCGCGCCTTTTGTTTTGTTTTTAAATGGACCTTACAGCATCTCTTATAAAATATACGCACAAGGGTTTCGATGCATTTGTGTGTCTTTGTAAGTTCCTAGCGTGATTTCTGATGCCAAGTCATCCACACAGGTTTGACAGTTATGATAAAGGACCTACTACCATAGGAACCACACCATTCTGGACTTGCAGCTGGTGACTTGGTAGAATCTCTAATGACTGAGTGGAACCCAACGGATGGGATTTTAGACTCAGAAACCTGAATGTGGGAGTCTATATGTGACCTACATAGTGAAGCTCCTGTCCTAGTTTACAAGTTTAGAAAGTGATTCATCTAACCTTTAAGTGGATACCTAGTGACCCTATGGTTGAATATTTCTCTAGAGTCCACTAACTGTATTGACTAGATGCCCTCCGACTATAGCAAAGTAAGCATCTAAAGCCCAACAAGCAGATACCTAAATTTTGATGACTGCATCTGTAGTCAAATCCCACCCAAGAACTGCAGTCTTCCAGGTCTGGTTTTACCAATATTTAAGCAGAAGTCAAACACACCTACCCTGCCCCTGCCCCCAACTCCTACTCCTTGGACCCCAATATGCACTCCCAAGGAATGTATTAGCCCATGGACACTGCCACGAAGCCATGCTAATTTAATAGCAGCAACGGTGCATATCCCGCATATCCTGGATTTCAAGTTTGCAAGCTTAACTGCATTAACTTAAGCACTCTCAGTCAGGCTCTGCTGTCTGAAGTAAAGCCAGGTCAAGAAACTACAAAACCCCACTCTGTTCATACTTGCTTGGAATCACCCTTCCTCATCCTCCCCTCCCCCTGACTAAAATTACTTCCTTGTTGGCTCTGCCAAATAACTGCACGCACAATCAATCCCCAATCCAGTTCTGACATTCTTTTTCCCTTGAACACTTTCTTTTTTTTTTTTTTTAAACATGCTTTTTCAAACCAGACTGTTTGGACTGACATTCCTGCAGCTCTGTTAAAGCACAACTGCACAGGCAGCTGGTTACCTGGCACACCAGAGGACCGGCTTCCCTGGGGAGAAGACATTGCAATGAGCAGATCGGAGTGATAAACACTTTGCTCAGGCCAGCTGCATCCAGAGCAGCATATTGAACCACATCGCTGGTATTTTGCATTTTTTCCTCCTTTATTACAAAAAACCCAAGAAATATCCAAATACAGACCCTTTACCTTAGCACCGTAATCCTAGTACACAAACAGCTCTACTTCATTTTACTCACTTACAGTGGCCAAGTTGAGGCGTGTAGTCTTGTCTTTAAGCTACCTTATTAATAAAATTTATTGGGTTTTCTTTCAGAACTGGTTAAAAAAAGTACATATGGCTGTTTATACTATTGCTTGCAACTGTCAGGAACAGATTTGTCTTGAGAGAAAAAGCAATGAAGACTTCTAAGTACAGGAGAAAAAGTGTTGCACATAACTCCAATATTTAAAAGACATCTCAGATGTTGTCCTTTTCCGAAGCAACTAGTGACAGTAATCTTTGACAGGAATGACAGCTCTCAGTGTTAATTCAGCTTTAGGAAAACATGCATCCACAAGAAAACTGGGAATATAAAGACAAGACAATCAATGTGTTGAAAGGGAAAAAAAAGGCATAGCTGGGAAAGAAATGAAAATTGTAATTTCAGATAAACTGAGTGAAAGAAAAAAGTAAGAACTAAATACTGCCAGCTCTGAAAAGCTTCAAAACCAGCAAGCTCATCTTACCTTCTGTGAGACATCCTCTCCTCCTCTGAATCCTGCTATTTGCAATTGGCCAACAAGAGGTTACCTAACTAAACTCATATGTCACTGCAAATGGGCAGAATACATCTGTCAGATATACCACAGAAACTTATTAAAAATTCCCAGTCATATCCTTAATTCTAGTACCTTCTATTTGTTCTTGTCTGTATAAGATAGTCTTTCTGGATCATTGTTTTTCCAAGCAAACAAGCATATACTTAGCTCCTCAGGGCAAATGTTTTCTGTGCCACCAACATGCTCATTCATTTGACTTGGCATGCATTTTGTCATTAAGTGAGAAGGCTTAATATTTGTTTGAGGTCATGGCGAAATGTGTCCAATTGTTCTTTAACAAGTGACCTTATAATAAAAAGGATATTTTCTTTAATATATTGGCACCGCCACCATTCTGTTGTATTTAAACAGCACCCTATCATCAATAATGTCTTACCCTACAACAAGGGGCAGAAATCGGCTTTCTGGGCATCCTGGGCCAAGAGGCTTAACTTATCTTATGCAGGTCTGGATCCCAATAGCAGTTCTGAAAAAACATAGTCCGTACGTTGTCTGAAATTTCCAGATATTGCATAATCAAGCTCTGGACTTTGCAATTCTGCCAGACACTCAAAATACTCATCCTTTAAAACTCCACATTACATTCCTACATCACGACCTTCACTTATTTTAGTTGCTGGGGCCCTTTGGCCACAGTAGTAAGTTACTTCCAGCTAATACAGATTTTTCCATAGGTAAAAAAAAAAGCTTTTATCAGAGCCAAAGCTATGGTCTCTACTTAATGTATCTCTACATGCAGCTCCTGTTCATACCCACTGTACATGGAAACCAATACTGTCACACAAAAAAGGACAGTGCCAACACCCATTCTTGTAAATGTCTGTGGATAATGTATTTTTCTATTTATAAGCAGTAAAAACAGGAGGAGGACCTTTAATTTGGTTTTCTCAAATGCTTTTCTTCTATTGCACCTTGTGCCCACTCAGCACTTCTGCACAAGTGTTCTCAGTGATTTGGGCAACAAGGCACAACTTAGCAATGAGGATCTATATAAAAGCAAGAGGTCCCCTTCTTGAAGTTAGAGTTAATTACAACTTTATTCTGATCTCCCTATAAAAATGACATAAAAAGTTAATACACTTTGTTGTTCAGCAGTGCTAAGTTTGTTGTCTTCTCCTGTAAATGTCCACAGTCCCCGGCTATATCTTACACTGTTCTCTTCCCAAGGGAAAAAAGGCACACACACCATAAACTATTCACATAAACTACAGTTCTCTTTGTACCATAACAAATATATTGTATCTTCCTGTGGAAGATCTCAGATGCCAAGCACAATTTTACATGGTAGTGTGAGGAAACAGCATTAAGCAGAGAGTGTAGGACACACACACATACAATGCTTTGCTTTCCTTTCTCAACAACTCTTGACAAAACCTGCCAGAAAAATGTCTGGCACCACCCAGCCCTCCCAGAGTTACACTTCTTCTCAGGCAGTGGAAAGCATCCCTTTCCATTGTATTAATTTAGGAGTTTTGTGACTCCAGTACCTCCTACCATCACAAAGTGCGGACACTTTGTTCGCTGTTCCACTCGCTTCATGATCCCCAGAGCAATGCATTTTTATATCTCCTTTATCTGTTCCTGCTGCCAATTAACTGATATTTTTAAAGGGAAATAAAGAATGGCTTGACAATTTCTGCTCCCCTCCTACCTCCTAGAAGCCATTTCCAAAACTTTTCCCCAGCTATATATGTACAAGACAGTCCCACGGAGCACAGACCCTGATGAAATAAAAACATTTGATTCAACAAAGGGTACTTTTCTCTTTAGTACTACTTCCTAAGGTGTATTTCCTACTTTGTTCTTCGCTCATGTGTTCAGCACTTTATCAGCAGAGGCTGATTCACCAATATTTGTCCTTGGTCTTACCCCACTTACAACCCTTCTAAAAGCAGTTTTTCTTTCAGTGATAATTATTGTTTTCTTTCCGTAGAATGGGCACATATACATAGAACAAAATAAAACAAACAAAAAAATCAACAACTATCTCACTGCTTTCAGGCTACAGATTGCAGGAGACAGATCTTAGAAGCTGATACAAAATGATGCAAAAAATGGAGAGTAAAAGGATTGGGAAGGGATAGGCCTTTTGACACCCCCAGTGCCAAACTGTGAATGCTGGGGTACTGAACAGGGAATGGACCACAGAAAGGAGCCGGGTTCTCATGCTCTCCCCAAATAACATCTCCTGTTGCTACTGCTGGAGAAAGACCGCTGGCCTAAGTTGGATCACTGCTGTGAGCCTGCGTGGCATTATTTAGTGTTCTTATGATCTAGTCCATCAACTTATTTCCTAAAATACTGTCCACTGTTCCTGTGAAGAACTTCTCCGAGCTAATGATGATGTTACCATAACCTTTTCACCCATGCTGTACATGTTTTTTCCCAGTTCTTCCAAATGTTTGGCAAAATTTTGCTTACCACCGATGCTGCTGCCCCGTATGTTGCAGTTTTGCAAACTGTCTTTCAGCTATATGGACTTCCCTGCCTCAGGCCTCCTGTCCCTCATGGCCATAATGCCAGATCAGCTCCGCGCTCTCCCCAAGAACACCTCATTTCCAACTGCATGACCTTTTTCATTCAGTCAAGTCTAATTGTTTTGCCAGAAGTCGATTCTGGGTCTTTCAGCAACTTTAAAAGCTTTGTGCTACATTTGAACTGTGGGCTCTTCTGTTGAAGAGTATCAGGTCTTGAGTAACACAGCTCTTCAGCCTTACAGCAATTACAAGCTTTTAAGCATTTTAATGTTTGTTCTTGCCGTTTAAAATACACTATTCTTATATTTGTTCTTAGGTGGAATGAAGTACTACTCATATTTCTGTAAGGTCCACAGCGGCCCCTCTGTCCCAATTAAATGAGAAGTATGAAAAATATTAAGGACTGCAGCATCAGCCATCCAAAGAAATAAACCTACCTTCTGTTCTTTTCTGGTTGCACTCTTTCACAGCAGATATGCAAAAAATGCCACTTTGATAGAGCTATAAAATACCGCTTTCCTATTCAAAGTAAACTCTTGACTCATAATTCTTCAGTACTACATTCTGTTCAGTGATCACTCAGCTCCAGGAAGCTTAACAGCGGCCTGATGCTTTCAGCAATGGTATTTTAACTAATCAGCACCAGCCTCTCACCACCACCATCAGGTTTCACCCAGTTCAGCCATTCTCTGCAGGTACAGAACACAGTGTCATCTAAAGAAGTAAAAAGAAACTTCCTCGGCAGAGAACAAACATTATTTACTGTGGTAAGCACGTGCTCATTCATAATTTTTTACAAAGATGCTCCAGGACCATCAGGAAGACTTTTCAGAACTTTATTTATCACAAACCATCAACAAACATACACCTACCAAAGTAAGTAACTGGTATCAGGTCTGACCTGAAAATCCAGACTTTCTATCAGTGACAAAAATGAAAAAATAGTTTCCTCAGTATTATGTTATTTTCTCAGTATTATGTTATGTTTAACAGAAGAATAGACAACTGAATCAGGTACCAAAGCCAGCACGTTTTCAGTTTTAGAAGGGAAGATCGAAAACCATTTTTTAGCATACAAGTGACTTTCATAGTAAGAAAGCTCTGCTTATTTAAACATTAGACTCATTTCAAAACCAAATAAGAAAAACAGAAAGAAAAAAAGATTTAGGGACATAATTGTGGAAGAAAATGCACTCACTCAGCATCCTATTCTTCCCCAGTACAGGAAGAGCTATTATCTAGCCCTTGAAAGAGCCTTTCTTAACACACAGATTTTTGCAATTTCAAGAGTGCAATCCAAACGAATCAATTTTTTTTCAATGGTACAAAACTATTCTGCAACATAGATATAACACAAAGAGGTATAAGCTTCCCAAAGACATGTTCCCAGCTGAACCCTCATCTTTTGCTGTATAAAACTGCCCACACTGAAACCTCTACCTTTTGAAGAACAAATTCATTTGGAGTTTTGAAATCAGCTGCAGAGCTCACCAGGCAACCATAGCATCAGCTTCAGCACAAAAAAAGTTTTTATATTTTGCATGAGATGCACTCATAACCCTGGCAGCACATTTCTCAGAGATGCAGTCTTTTTTTTTCCTAAAGATAATTCCTTGTCCCACATGTTTGTTTTGGGCATAAACATGCATAATGACTTAACACACACACACATGCCAGCTATATGGCTTAGTAATTCAAATTACCTCCAAGTTTCTCCTTCCTTCTTAAATCAAAAGTGAAATCTCCAGTCCTTTTGCCGAACAGTGAAATTCTAATTTGTTTGTAAGCACACATTGTGCTATCTATAGTATATCAGTAGTTTAAGGCAATCGAGAAGATTTGTACTTATCACCATTTGGAACAGGATTGTTACACTCTATGACTGACAGCAGAATTAGAAGATTTCTAGCTACTGTGAAGTGTTAGAAATGTTAATGATCTTCAGAAGTCTTAAAAATAATCATCAGTTTGAGCTACAGATGTGAAAGGTTGCAATAACGCTTAAAAAGTCAGGTAAGTACTTATACATAATAATGATTAAAATTCCCACTTTGGCACCAAAAGCAGAAGTAGTATATATAGAAAGATGGAACAAAAAGAAAACGAGAAAACTGCAGAACATAAGTTCACTTACATCTGAGTACTTCTTTGCCCTCTTTCACAGGAGGAAAAACAAATAAGAAAATACCTTCCAGCAGATATAAAGAGCCCCACACAAACAGAATCTCTCTGGAACTTTTACAAATTCCACCTTAAGCAAAAGGGGGGAAATTTCCAAACCGCACAGAACAGGGGCACACCACTGGACTTCCATAAAACTATCCTGCTTTATAGTAGCTGAAAACGAGAGTAATTTGGTAAAGAAAATAGAGAAGACCTGATTTAAACCCGGCTGAAATTTTGTATTTGCAGGTTTCAGTCCAACATACCAAAATACTGCAAGAACAACTACATTTTTGTCTTCCTACCACTAAGCCACAATCCGCTCAAAATGTCAGAGAAACGAAGAGGTAAATTGCATCTCACAATGCTCGTATGCTCTAGAAAAAGAAAGACAGAACATAGAATCCCACTAAGTGAAAGCTAACTTTATTGTTCTGTGTACTATATTCAAAACACTAGTATTCCACATTTCATTGAGAAAATGGCAGGAACAGCCCAGTAACAAAAGTAGATTTACCACATAAATGGAGAAGTATAAGAACTAAAAGGAAAAGAGTTAAGAAAAACAAGAAAAGCAGAAAAGTGGTAAAGGAAACACAAGGAAGCAAGATGAAAGGTAATGAAATAACATTTTTCAGTATTATTTTATCTTCTTTCCCATGTTAGATATGGAGTTACATCTTAAAATTTTATTAATACTAAGTAAATACAAACTCTAAAATATTTAAAAAGTTACATTATGTTCCCGCACATATCAATTTTGTTAGTGCAGTGATACCTGTTGCCTTGACACTAACGTGTGGAGAATGACAGCTATACCTATTATAAAAATTCTACACAGTAACGTAGATAGAAAAAAAAATAAATAATGGGGTGTGAGGGAAAGGATTGGGCTGGATTACATATAACCACTATAGTGAGAACAGACCTTTAGCCTTCCCTAGAAAACCAAGGTCTGTGTATAGACAGGGGAATCCACCTATTAGCAGTAACTGCAGACTTCACACGTTTTATCCTATACACATACCATCAATCTGAGTAAATACGCAGTCCATATGATGCAAGACACTCATCCTTACATTCAAAGGAATGTGATGACAGGTACAGAGTAAAGACCAGCAATAGCTTTGGCATAGATTATCTCCACTGCTGGTCACCATCAACAAGACTAATTGGCTACTGGGATTTAACAATCAAGGCATTCAAGGACCGAGGAATGAAAGGTCAATAAAGAACTGCATTATTTAGACAAGTGTCTGTGCTAAACTCACAGCTCCTGCATATTGGTCTTGGAGAGACAACTGCAACCCAAGCCTGCTCTTCCTTCTCAACCTCCCCCCACTCTTATTTTTTTTAGGGGGGGGCAGGCAATGGGATGATGATGACCAGGCAGGCAGGATAGACAATTTTTTGTTTGTTTAACAACACAGTGTATAAACCCTTTGTATTTCAAAGAAAATAGCAAAACTGAAAGCACATACGAATATCAAATGACTATAAAAAAATTAGGGTTTTATCATAAAAATCATTTTAACCTTTTCTGAAATTAGAGCTCAAAAGTAACCAATAAAAAAATATATACCACTATTATTTTTCTTTAAGTCTTAATTGGTCTTTCATTATGTACTAGCAAGATGCACTGGAGTATGCATCTTGGGAATGTACAGTTAGAACATCAATTCCCCAGAGAAGAAGTTCCATGAGATTTCAGGAGTCACCAGGCAACTGTTTTTTAAAATTTATTTATTCTTCATTTACACCTCAGCACAGCTGCAGAATCTTGTGATCTAACCATCAAGCAAAACTACCAGGATTCAGCAGAAAGGAAACCGAAAGGAGTCTCCAAGATACAGGTCTGTTCTACGTACCAGGCTAAAGAGACTATGCTGCTGACATTTAACACAGATACCACCACTGGTTCTTTTCTCATGACATATTTATGATCATATTTTAAACACACACATGCAAACACATAGAAAGAACTATTCTTTAATGAATAAAAATATCTCTCAAAACTCACATATTCATACATACAAAACCTGGCTAAACTGGAAAAAACAACACAACAAACCTCACAGAAATCACAAAATAACAACGTCATTGTTAAACTAAAAGATCCTGGAATTCCTTCTACACACTTTCCCTGACATCTTCACACAATAAAATGCAGGGGTCAGTGGTACTGAAACAAGGAATGGCAGTTCCACTCTTGTGCACATATGAAAGCAAGTGACCCAAGCTATTATTCCAGTCTGAGGCACTTTTTGTTCCTAATATCCAGATGCAGCAGCTTTTTTTTCCCTCTTTCTTTCTTTTTTCCTTTTTTTTCTCTCCCCCCCTCCCCTTTTTTTTTTCCTCAAAGAAATGACTGCGGACACCTCCTTCACATTTTCCTTTTCTTCAGCATTTTCACTTCATAAAGCTGCAGTCAATGTGTTTTGTGTGTGGTGAGAAGGGAATGGCACATTCAGTGGTGGTCTCAGCCACAGCCTACATTGGTGGCTCAAGTAGTCTCAGGATTAGGTCTTTGTGTGTGATGAAAGGATATGAAAAGTCAGTTATTTAAACTCAGTCAAGCTGTTGATTTTGGGGAGGAAAAAGGTTTTGCAATTCAGTTTTCCTCAATAAATCACTGCCCTTTTCCAAGGGCAGCTGCAGATAGTTCACATGTTCACAGTGTTCTCCAGAAACAAAACAGATCATGATTTTTTTTTCTGCTCAGTCCAACATAGGATAAGAAATCAAAATGAAGGGGCCATCACATTAAGTTACTCAAATTCACTAGAAACTAAAGCAGAGAAAATCAACTCTGTTAACAGGTAATAAGATCACTGAAGAATTAAAAGGGCAAGAAACTACAGAGAAAAGTGTCCCTTTAAAATTTATCATCATAATTAAAAAAACCAAAAGAAAGTCTGAAATATATTTCAGCGTCCTATGTATTCAATCAGTTTGTAGATACAATTTTCAACTAGTAGTTTATCAGTTTGAGTACTCATCCTGCATCACCTGAGACCACAGTTTAAAGACATTAAGCCTATGAAGATCTCTCTCAAGTCAAAGTGAGATCCAGGTACTAAAAACAAGCTTTTGATGAGCTCCCAAAAATACAGCATCCAAAGTACTGGCCACTTAGGAATATCTGGGCTAATGTGCATAAAATACTATTAAATAGATTGGATTCTTAATTCCTAATACTTCCTCATTGAATTATTTTATTCTATTCCTTGGCTGACCTTTTCCCAAATTAGTACAGTGTGTTTTATTAGTGCTGCATTGAGCTGGACATTGCTATGCATTTTAACAACAGCATTTTAAACTACAAGCCCCACACCTAGCAGTGAAGTCCACATCAACAGAACCTTGTACTCCCGCAGAGCTTAAGGCAGGAGGAACAACAACAGTTGGTTATAACACTGAGTAAATCAGCTGTTTTTTTCCCCGAGGAGCCTAAGAAAATTAATTAACAAAATCCTAGTCATCTGAAATGGCACCTGACTTCCTTCAGTTCCTTTGAACTTGTTTATAGGATGATCAATTTTTACCAACTAAAGAAAGTATTTCTGCAATTATTTGCGTTTGGGTAGCTCTTTGAGGCTGCTGTCAGGCCTGCCCTCTGATTAAACTAACAAATACATACATAAAACATACATATATCTAAATAAAGTAGATGTTTAAATCCTCTTAGAAGGTTTTAAAGCCCTGCAATGGCGTTCACACAAGCAGTCCTTTACCTGAGGACACTGTAACTTAGTTGGAAAACACCTGCCAAAAATACATAACTCAGGATAGGAAAAAGAAAGGGAGATGCAGAACTGAGACTAAGGAGGCTAACAGTACTAAGGCAAGTAATTAAAAACACACGAGCTCCCCAAAAAAATACACCATCTTCACCAATCAAGTTCATTCAGCTTTTTGACTATCTGAATCAACCTACAAACATTAATTACTACCTGATTTTACAAACATATTTAGTGCTGTATTTAGTAGAAGTGTCATAGTGAACATAGCAATGCTTTTTATTTTATTTTTCAGGAGAGCTGGTATGGAACCTTATGGCCAGCCAGACTCCATTACAGAAGATAAGGCCCAGGCTTAGACTGCAGACTGTAAAGTTCATTTTTCACTTTAACGAGCTTTGAACTGGACTGTAAATGTACAATGAAAGATATCTCAGTTGAAGTGCCCAACTTAACCTTTGGTTTCTTTTCAGTTTCTATACTTCACATCTACCCACAGAGTTCTGTTCAACAGCCATGTAGTCAAACACAGCCATAAAAATGTGTTCTCATAAAAGACACTTATTTTTTATTTATAAATCTTGGGGAGACAGCAGTAATTTCTACAAAAAGGCAGTCAGCTGCACTAACATGACATGTCTCATATGCTGTTAAAATTCCTAAGTTAAGAAGAAAAAAATTACTGCCTCTTCCTAGTTAGGACTGCCCCTCCTGCTCCCAATCTCTCCACAGACAGGTGTGCTATATTTTGGTGCACTTAAAACCAAAGAAAGAAAAGATGGCAGGAAACTTTAAATGCAGTGAGAGTTACTACTGTGGGAGCTATTGCAAAGCAACAGTTTTGCAAAATCTAGCCAGGTTTTCAGAAGAATACACAAGGTCTATGATGCGTTTTTGTGCTTGCCACATACCTTTTCTTTCTGCTTTAACTAGTAAGTGTACAGTAACTATCCACTGGCTTGAAGAGAACTCCGGTTTCTTCTTCATTGACTCAATGGAAGATGTAAAAAATGCAAGTATTTTAGTTCAAGGAATTAATTTTCATCCAGTATAGCTGTCTAGACTAATCATGCTCATTATGACTGTAGTGCAGTGTATAAATCTTATTAGGCAGTCTAAAAAGAACATTATCAATTTTTAGCATTGCCTTAAAATCTGTACTCAGTGTAATTACAGAATTCTCGAATGAGTAGATTTTAATTATTTATTTATTTATAGTTATTTAAATGGCTCATATTGTAGTTTTTGGGTGTCCAATCACATTGTGTTTATTTGTACAGAAATTATACACTCCCTTGCCAATATAGTAAAAGGGTGGAATGCTTCACAATGATCCTAAGCAATAACTCTGAAAAAGGACCACTGCTTCAATGCAAATCCGCTCAAGAAAAGCTTCTACGCACAAAGTAAGATGAACCAGTTACTGCATTGTTTATTAAGTTTCACTTGATTCCTCCTGACAACCATTTAAACAATGAATGTTGGGAAATGTCTCTCAAAGAATCAACAACAATGGCTGGGATCAGAGCTTTTATATTTAGCTAATACTGTTTTTAGAAAAGAGAAAATATTTCTTCCTGAAGGGATTATAGGAAGTCTTATAAAAGACACCTGCAAACAAAACAAGTGACAAAAGATCTCTATCATAATTGATAACAGTTATCCTTTGTAAAAATCTGTGCTTCTTCAGAAATAAATATCATATCGTCGCTATTGAATTTCAAAAGGCATCCACTAAACCAACAAGCTTGCTGATCGAGAATAGGAAGTTTTAGAAAACTTGCCAAGAAGGAAGTGCTTTTGTCTTATGGATAGCTGCACATTATTAATCAACAGTAAGTTCCTAAATTTTCTTTTCTGATGCCAAATAGAACAGGCAAGCTTGGAAACAGAGTATATTTTTAATAGCATACTGGGCATGTAACATCTACTTTACTTTTTTGAAAAGGAAAACTTTTCACTTAAAATACAAACTTCAGAATTTGACAAATTATTCAATAACCAATTTAAAAGAAATGCACAAAGTAATCAACATGAGGGGAAATGTTTACAAATGTAGTTTACAGTAGCAGCTTGAAAGAAGAAAACAATCACATCTAGAGCAACAGTCTTCATTCTTTCATCCCAGATCAGTTAAGCTTTTGTAAGCATATACTGCCTAAAGTATCTACACACTGGCCAAATAACTAGGTTTTCCAATTTGCTAGTAGATGATTTGGTCCCCTGTATGTGCCATGCATACAGGTTAGCTCCCTCCTTAGCTTTCTTTTGGAGCAAACCAGTTGGTTGCCTCAGAAAAAAAAGAGAGTGTAATTCTCAAGACAATTTGCTTCAGGGTCTGCTCCCAAAAGGAAGTATGGACAAGACCACACCAATTTGGGCTCTCTCTGCTTACGCAGACTTCTCTAACATTTTCCCAGCAAATTTTGCATCCTCAGACAACCCCCCATGCCTTTAAACCACATGCTGGGGCATGCAAAACACCTACTTGGTTTCTTGCTATAAAAACACCAGGCAAGTGGGCTGCAACACAACTCTCACATTATTGTAAATGCACGGAACTAAGGTAAAGGGTTAATCATTTTTTCTCGAGACCACAGGATGCAGAGGATGCTCTGGCCATGAGTAGTATGTAGTACGAACGTACACGGTGCAGTCTGCTGTAAAGGGGACAAACCTATGTAAATACAACCCCCTCTGTGTTGCTTGGTCCAATGGCCAAGGAGCACTACGTAAAAGAGATGGTTTCAACTTTGTGGATGTAAATCATATGCTAAGAGAAGAGGATAAGGATTGCAGGACAGCTTGAGCTTCCAGCCAAAAGAAAAGGCACATATGTATTGTCCCAAGACAGCTGAAATAAAGTAAGATATTCTGACTATAAGACAGTTAACGAGACTGAAGAAAATTTGGAATCTGTATAAACAGTAGAAAATTAGTAGTATATTATAGAAACATGTTTATATTGCACTTTCACGAAAGAACTTGTCAGGGCCTTAAAAACCCATGAATTCAAAATCTTAATATTCACTATAAGCAACTCCCTAGCTCACAAAAAAACCCAATTGCTTTATTTGATAAGTAAAATACATCACTTTCCTTTCTTCTGCAAAATGACATATGGCACTGTAATGCTTCAAAAAACAAACACACACCTCAACTTTAACAACTTCACTAAACTAGGAAAAAGACTTCATCTTAAGAAGTGTTTTTACTAACTCCTTGGAATATTTTTTTTTCATATTTTCAAGAGTTCAGCATTAACAACACGGTCAAACTGCTTAACCCAAAATGTCTTTGGTTTATTTTTAAAAAAGTCAAGACAAGGTTTAGATTCTGAATAAATTATCTCTAAGAGACAAAGCAAAGTTAGCAATAGCACCTTAAGAAACATTTCTGACTTGAGCATGACAGGTCTGATCCACTACGTGGATCCAGATGATCCACTAAGTCATTTCTTTCTCTAGCCTCCACGATTCTGTGTATTATGTGATTCATGTTATTTTGATACAGCATGATCAATTTTTTTCCAGCTTTATCATTCTGCAATTTTTTACAAGGAGGATTAATAGCAACTGCAACAGAAGAATTACCTTGATGTCATATATAATCCTTTATCCTTTCCTCATCATCAAAATCTCAGTGCTTTGTCCATCTTTCTTTGCAGCAACTTATTTCACTTGTTCCTATTAAGGCTATTATATTCACCCTATTACTACTAATCTTTTCTTTATAAATAGCCACACCTATTTTAATCCAAAATGGTGTGGTAAGCATTTGATTCTTTGTGGAAGTAGACATGTAATTAGGTTAATCTGTGCTATCTTTTCATGTGAGTTGATTGTTTCTTTACTATGGACATATTTCTTATAACAGCAATAAGCTTGCCAGATTGCTTGGAGGCAAATCAGGAGCAATTTACCAAGCATGTAGCTACTATGAACTGAAATCTTGACATAATAGCAAGCTGTGTATAGCCACTCCTACCTGCCAGTTATTACTCATGTTAGCTTTTTACTGACACATTATTTCAACCGCACCTTTCTTTCACAAACAAGTACTTTCATTCAACTCAGCTACATCTGTGACAAATAGCTGATCTTCACCAAAGCATACAGGAATCTAAATTCAGAATACAGTGCAGTAGTCTTTGACAGTAGAAACTGAATTACCTGCACGAAGTCCAAAAATGTCAATGGAAGCAAGTCATCTAGGTGGCCAATATCTTTGGAGAAACGATTTAAGATTCTTCCTATAGAAACAGGGTTGGAGAAGAAAAAGAAACTAAATATAAATCCTTAAAATATCTAAGTATCTTAAACACACCATGTTTTACCATTTTAGTAACAGTTAAAATGAAACAACTGGAATCTAAAGATAAAAAGACACTTTTTGAAACCACCATGAAGGGAATCTTTTACAACCACTGAAATATATTTTCAAGAAAAATACTTTTTTTTTTTCACAAACGCCTTTCACCCGAATATAAAAACTTACTTAAACTGCAAGGAAAAAATTAAAATGGGCTTTGAAGACAATAGTTCAATAGAATTTAACAGGTGAAACACACATGCTTTATATGCTCAACATATGCAGGTAAAGGTTTACAGTTCAGACAACCTAATGAAAGTTTCCTTAAGTAACATTAGCCAGAATCTGCTCCTATCACTGACTGAAACTCACTAGTGCATGCATGTCCCAGATAGATCATCTATCTGATCCTTTTTAGTATTTCTGTTCCCACCCCTTCACCATTATACATGGATTCAAACTGCAGGCGTTTCCTGAAATAAAATTTGAGATAGATTTGCGTTCATGCAGCCTTACATTTATACTTATTCAAAACCTTGACAATACTGATCTTTATTAAAGCTAATAAAACAATTTTTAATCTGCTGTCAGTGAAGCATTTACACTTCTCTATTTTCCCAAGTTCTACTTGAGTGAAAAAATCAGTTATAGCAAGAGTTCTTTAATAATTAAAGTCGCAATGCTGCCACCCATAAGTGGATTAGTATCTTTCTCTATTAATCAATATCTGTACTCACCAGGAAAGTAACTAAGCTAAGGATGGGAATCTGGCCTTTTCTAAGGTGTGTAATGCCTGTACATGCATTCACATTGCTTTTTTATCTAGATATATCTTGATTCAATTATTACTTCTAACTGGTACAAACACATTCACTGCATTGGCAACAAAAGAATTTTTTTTTTTTCTTTTCAAAGGAGCTCATTAAACTGAAAGTAGTTAAGTTTAAAGTTTCCATGGATTGCGTTGGAGACATAATTCAGAGATAAGAGCTACTGAAGTAACTTCTGTAGCAAAATCATTCAATTTTTCTGTTCACAGCTTTCTCGGAATTATGAATTTTGTTGCATAACACAGATTTTCTTTTTTTAAGGGAATTTCTGTTCTATACCAAGCAATACACAAAACATCCCCTCCTCAGGCCTGGGATGTAACTCCAAAGAGAGACACTGGTGGCAAACAGCTTGTTCTGCAGTACTTCACTACCAAAGGCAGTTAGTTAGGCAGACAACAGTAGAGTTCATCCTATTTTTAGGCTTTGCACACAGAGAGGAAGGGTATATAGCAGCACAAGACTCAGCAAAATCTCTTTCATCTGTTTCTACTGGAAATGGCAGCTGGGGATGTTCCCTTTCACTTACTTCATGTTGGTGTAGCTACATCAGAAGGAACTCCAAGGCAATTTTTTTTAAAGTTTCCTTTTTCTGCAATTTCCTTACACAGAGACTAGCTGTGGAAGAGTGATCTAGCACATATCGCATGCATGCTGTAGCTAAGACTTCTTAATATCCCTACATATCACATTCCAGGTTACCTTCAAATGAACAAAGACTTTACTGGCAAAAAGAAAATCATTCAAAGAGGTTAAATGCTTCCTTCTGACGGGGCTTTCCTTAGCGGCATGTCCAGGAGGGGCAGACAAGGGGAAGAACATGGCATAATGGATTGGGCTCAGGATATTAGCAATCTGTTCCCAGCTTTGTCACTTGCCTCCTGAGTGACTTCGCTTTAATTTACAAAGTGAAGAGCAGAGCAAGGAGAGATGACAGTGCCGAGCCCCTCCGTGAAATGCTGTGAGACCCACTGATGACGAGCTGAATGCAAGGGCAAAGAATTATTCCCACAGCGAGCAAACCCCACCTTAATTAAGCCTTAGAATCCCCCTTTGCCTCTTAAACCCAAATAAGTTTTATTTGTAGTGGTTTCAGACCGACATAAGAAGCTCATGCACAAAGGCCATCCCACACGACACTGCCGGGAGGCAGCAAGGTCCCTCGGGCTGGCTGCTTTCCAGGGCCATAGCACAGGTCAGGTCAATGCCGGCACCCCCGGGAGTCAGGCGATGCCTTCATGATCTCCCTCATCCCACAAATGGAAGAGCACATCCAAACTTGTTCCTGGAAAAGCACTGTGTGTACTCTCATTTTCTATGGTAAGGGCAAAGCCTTAAAGGCCAGAGGAGAGAAGCCATTACAAAATGTTTGCTGTTGAAAGCCATTTTAGTTTCAGTTACAACAGCATCTCGGAGTTCAGTTCTCATTCCTATTGAAGAATGACCCAGCAAAGTTCCTCAAGGAGAAATTTTGCAGATTTTGAGTCTGGGTTTGGGGGTTTTTTGGCAATTGTTTGGAGGCTGTGACAATCTCCAGCCATTTTCTGAGAAAGTTTCAGTGTTGCGACAAGGAGCGCTTTAGGCTGCAAGCACAATACAGATCTGTTGGGACGCTTCCGGGGATAACGAGTCGGCATAGACATAAATGAGAGCTACAGAATACTTGGCTTCATCCTGCGCACCAAGAGCAACTGCGGCAATATTATTCTCCACAGTAACATCTCTTCCAGTGAAGTTCTTTGAGGATCTTGGTCATTAAGGAAAACGTAGCTCATTTGAGCTGGCCTCAGGTCTTCTGGTCTTACTGCCTCTTACATATATCCACTAACCACCAACTATTCAAGTTCTCATGGGTAATCAAGCTGCTAATTAATTGCTGAAACTGTATTTTTGGCAATTACCTTATGAAATTGTTAAGTATAACAGTGTTTCTACAGACTGTGTTTTGACAGAGCTGTGAGCTGCTACTAGGAAAGTGGAAATTAATCTGACATTATCAATAAAACATGAAAACATCTTTTAATCTGCCTAATCCTCTTTAAAATGTAAATACAGTAATTCTGTAAAATGACATGGACAAATATATGAGTGAGTAAAAAAAATGGTGTATGAAAAAGACAGACCTTGAGAACTGGAACCTTTTACAGTCCATCTGATACAATTAAAGCAATTTAAACAGTGGCGACGTGAATCAGCCACTTCCCAAATAAACATTCAGGTGAATCTCTGGTAGCAGAGCTTCTTTTTTTCAAAATTTTCAAGTTATTGAAAAAAGTCATTTATAGTCGACTTAGTGTTTGCACATAGTAATTCTGGAAAATGACACCTGAAGTCACTAAGCCTAGGAAAATACCTCGCTTCTTGCTAAGAGGTCCACATCTCCCTCTCGTAACGTTAATCCAGTGACCATTAATGCTTTTCTACTGCTAAAAGCAAGCGACAAAGCCACAAGCCTTAGCCCAACTTTTGCTGTTGCTGCTTTTCAATACTACGCCAGTAACTGTGTAAGAGAAAACACAGGCCTGGAGATGCATTTCAGATCCTGTTCACACAGCTATAACTGAACTGGCATTGTGTTCAGTGTGTGCTACGCAGAAGCAGGCTACGGTAACCCACTAAAGCAAGTAAGTTCCTTCACCATATAGCAGAGGGAGCAATGCACCTCCAAGCAGAAGTGCTCTGCTTTGGAAATATCCGCAAAATGCCCCATAGCCATCGTGACATTGCATCCAGAGCAATTGCTCCATTTATAAGGATGTCTACAAGTAAATGAGGTCTATTTCGCAAGGTATGAAGAAACAACTGTTTCCACTTACTGGAAGTACAGTAAATCAGTGGCTTGCTTATGCATTTTCAAGCATGGAACAGAAAACATTCCAGATATAAGAGTTAAAGTAGCCATTTTGAGTCAGGATTCAAAACACTTACAGTTATGACTACAGTACCTACTAGCATTTGCAAACCTAACTTTTAAGGATGGTTCTTCAGATTAAAGAAACTGTTGCACCTGCTATTCAGGAAGGGCAGGACCTGCACAACTGACCTCCCAAAAAATACTATTTTTCTCTCCAAAACTTCTAATATCCTTCTCTCCCAAACCTACAGACTATCAACATCACCTCCCCACAATACTTCACACATCCCAAAACCCCAAATTCCTTAAGTGAGCATTTCTGTGATATAGATACATGCCATGACACAACAATTCTTAGATCTAGTCCAGTATTTTCAATTTACAAAACTTTTTAAGCTCAATTAATATTTCACCCTTTACTTATCCCAGTGAGTTTCAGTCTGGGCTTCAAAAGCAAAGAGAAAATACTAAATCTAAAACTTGCAAGGCAAAGGAAATTTCATGAAACCACTAACAACAAACGTCTTTTAAGAAATCGAGAACTAAGTATGCCAACATTACAACAGTATCCAAATTTGTGAATAGTATCTGCTGTTTTAATCATTCTCAGGCTTCCACGTGGTGTGCAGCGTCAGTAGCAAGCTGCAAAAGGGAACGTGCTCTCTTCAACAGTCCTATGTTTGTTTTTACATCAAATAACTTAATCAGAACACACACTGTTGTTAGATTTCTTCCAAAGTAATTAAATAACTATTCAATGCCAATTAATCACAGTTAAATAAGGGTCTGTCACCAAAGTGCTATGTACACATTTCAGACTATTTAATGGTCAAATACTTGGCAGTATCAAAGTTAAACAATGATTCATTAAACCTCCTCCACTACACAACAGTTAGGCTAAACTTGAAGTGAAAGAATCAAACCTCTTTTGTTCTCCATGAAAAAGACATCAAACCTCAGTATGTGATATTCTTTTCTTTCTCACTCTGTAAACTGCTTTAATTGCATGAATCAGAATGTGTTCAGGTGCTGCATATCCACTTTGCTTCTGCAGGTGCCTACTGATACTTTGGAATAGATGTTCAAACCTACCATCCAAATAATGAAAACACTTGACAGTGTGCCACACCTATTTAAAATGTTTATACATACTTCACGATGAAAGAAATATAATCCAAACTGAATCAACACTTAGGATGTAAACACCAGAAAAGAAAAGGATTTTTTTTTTTTTTTTTTTTTTTTTTTTTTTAAACAAGAAACTAGTAACTTCCACTGGAACAGCCAAATACCACCAATAGCATTCGATGTTGTGCAACCCAAATTCCAAATATCAAGGACCCTAAGAGCAGCAGTACATTATTTCTAAAAGTATTTGGCATTTCTAGTATACTTTGTTGGCCAGTGCATTCACTGAAATACTTCTGTATAACAGAATAGAGTGGGCAGACTAATTTTATATACCTTGCAAAGAATTTACAAAGCCTTTATACCCGCTTGTTTCATCACACATTACAGAAATACTTTGTTGCTACGTCTCTAGTCCACAAATTTGGGTCTTTGGAAAAGAAAAATGGTTTAAGACACGGTCCTTCCAGGGATACAAAGTTTTTGCCGCATGTATGTGTGTGTGCACGCGCACGAGGTGCATGCTCTGGGAATTTTTTTCCCCTCAGAGATCAGGCTAATCCTTGATCCAGGGAATTTTAATTGCATCACACTTTAGTTCAACAGGCAAATGTTATTAATAAATACTGCTTTGCATAGTAACCTAAACTCCTCCATGGCAATTGGCCTAAATACCAATTTTCACATACAAGTACACTGCGTTTACCGGGGGGAAAAAAATATTCAAAATCTCTTTATCTGCTCTGCAATAGTGAAGCCAGGAACACTCCCCCATCGCCCAGCCTCCATGAGGAAAAAGTAACAAATTAAACACTATTATCTCCCACTCCTTGCTGCAAACTCGCAGAAACCTGTCTGAAAGCAACTTGTACCGCTAGGAATGGATTCAAGAAGGTCCTTAGTCATACGCATATAACTAAATGTAAGCAACCCCAGCTGGGGTTGCACTTTGCTTGAAGGCAGCCATGCCAGAGAGATGGTGCTCTTCTGGCTTAAGACAACTTTAATTTAGAGGGGATGCTCTTCTGGTCTAACAAAATTTTAATCCAGAGGGACCGATGTCAGACAGTCGAAAGCGCACGCTTCACCTCCACTGACTTTACTCAGCAAGGAGGAGAAGCCGCCCCCGGCCCAGTGCATCACTCTGCTGACACCAGGCAGCGGGGCACCACCTGCCCGAGGGAGGCAGAGCACCAGCAGGAGGGTGGCCACCACGGAACGATGTCGTCACCATGCTCAGCCCCGGGGGGAGACGGGCTGCAACAGACCACGTCGCAGTCTGCGTACAGGTAGAGGTGTTAACTTACCCTAAAGAGAGGAATTGTGTACTTTAACAGTCCAAATTACAGCTTATAAAACCAAAGTAATTTTAAACGTACACATGGTAGTAAAATAATGCTCAGAAGTGTATATGTGGTAATAAAAGCACACTCAAAGCTAGGAAGAAAAAAAAAATAGCTGCACAGAGCTGAGTACATTTAAACACCCATCAATTTAACTACATTGAACACGCTTCCCATTCTGTCAGTGGTATAAATCGACAGGCTCACCACATACCTTGCTGTTAAGCTATGGCATTCAGTGACTGATAAGTCTTCAGCCGTGCTCAGTGCACACATATACGCCGAAAAAAGAAAGAAAGAAAAAAAAAAAAAAATGTACTGCAACTACAAGCAGCCTTCCATTTCATCAAAGCAGCGACAAAGTGGATTGTCCATATCAAATGTTGGCAGGAAGCAGACATTACATCAACCTTGTGAAATACAACTATGAAATCAACAAAATAATTAAAGATGGATTACCGACTTTGAAAGGAATTGTAAGTTTGTGAAATATTTCTTCAGAAAGAAATCTGGAAATGCATCTCCTGCATAGCTGTCAATTACTGATCTACTCTGGCTTTTCTTCCATATTTCTACAAAGAAACGTCAATAGGTCTGTTATCTTTTTTTAATATATGTTTAGCGCCACATGTCCACACAAACTGCCATATACAGCATTACTGTCTTCCCCACAGGCATTCCATAAATATAAATAAGAAATTCTACCCCATTTTTTTTCTTTAGCAGTCTGAAACTGACAGCAATATTATCACTTTCTTAGACGTTTGCAAATAGGCACAGTGGTGCTGGGCCAAAATATGCTGAGATCATAACATCCATTTATCTAAACTGCCAGCATGTAATGAATTCAGGTGGGATGCCTTCTATCCAAATTAATTTACTACTTGAAAAGGACTTTTTACACAAATGCTGTCAAACAGGAAAACAGTTAGGAAACGAGAAGAAAACGTGAACACTGTGTTTGATCTTATTTTTAAGTGTAGGATTTAAAGAAAGAAGGATAACTATGACGAAGACAAGAATGGAAAACAGGCTTCTTTGGAAATGAAATTCTATTTTTACCTAGTATGAATACATTGATCCTAACTGTACAGTTGTTTCTTGAGCTTTCCAGTCCACTAGAAACACACAGTATTTTAATGACCTACTGATTAGAATTACCCTGCATGTAGAAAATCAAAATAGGTCAATGCTCTGTGCAAGTTGACTTATCCCTTTGCTAAATTACGTGGTACAGTTGATTTGTCTTTTTTCCTGGGTATGCTCAGAAGAACATGTGCATTAACATCAATTATCACCAGCCCGTCTATCTCCTCACTTACGGTACAATGCAGAAAGGGTATATAAAGTCTTAATTAAAAACAGAAGCACACAAAGAAAAACATCTTGATTGGAAAAAATAAAATTACAACTTTCCTTCTTTCTCAAATTGCTTTCTTGAGAAATCTCAAAATACCTTCTGCATTGTAATTGCCCTTCATATTATATATCATTAGCAATTAACCAAGTTGGCTACAATTTCAGCTGTAACAGAATTTGCAAAACAGAATTTAACTTTGGTGCTGTATTATACTTGCTAATAAAATGATCTCTTTTACAAAAGCATGATAGATCTGGGATAATATATTCATTAGCAACTTCCAAATTATTGACCCTTGCAATGATACCGCCTACCCCAATAATTAACATGTACAGATTTTTTCTTTTGTAACTTATTGTGAAAGAACATATTGGAATCATTCAAAAGAACAAACTTCTGGCTATAAACCAAAGTTACCTGAGTACAAAGCTACATGTCTGCTTCGTAAGTCGAATTACAATGAAAGCAGACACCTGCCTGTCCCCTCCCCCCGAATCACTGGAGTAATATTAAACCTTTCATGCGTAATTCTGTGATGAAGATTGCCAGAACAAAGTTCTAACAATTCCAGAAGTTAAGCTCTGGATATCCTTTCTGGTTCTTTTTAAACTCATTTTTATTCACTGGAGCCATTTTAAGTTATCCTGAGTTTAATGAAAAAAAATCTACATTTAAACATACTGAAACAACAAAAAAAACCCCTAAAACTAAGCCACCAACTCTAATGTACTGCCAAAATACAGTACAAATTAATTTCTGTTATATACTGCAACATAAGCAACAAGAAATTTTTGAGGCACAACTGAACAACAACAAAAAATAGTATTTATACAGAGGAGGGGGTACAGGAAGAGTTGACAGTGGCCTCCTTCCCCCTTCTGAAGGAAAAAACAAATAATTAAAAAATGGTAATCACTTGCAACTTATCCACTAGCCTTTAAAAAGATGTCAAGTTGTACGCTATCTACAGAATTTTCTGTTGATTTACATCACCTTCTTTTTCTGTTCCAGATGTAAAGTCACCTACTTCAACTTCTCACCACAATATAAAGCATCACTATTATAGAAACCTGGAATAGTATATACAAAATATAGTGCTATATTGGCTTTTTACTAGCAAGATTATGAATGTAATTCCTTGCTAAACTATTTAACCACAAACACATCCACTTCTGAAAGGGCATTTGCGTAGTCTAGTTCTCCTTTCTGCTATAAATCCAAGTTGGATTGAAAATAGGTCCCAAGTGCTGTTTTGCTGGAGGGGTGCTTACAATGAATTAAACTGAACACTGCAAATCAGGATAGAC
This sequence comes from Burhinus bistriatus, assembly GCA_013397275.1. NCBI lineage: Eukaryota > Metazoa > Chordata > Aves > Charadriiformes > Burhinidae > Burhinus > Burhinus bistriatus. Next base: position 230,458 of record VYXH01003588.1, read on the forward strand.
TGAAATATCTGAAGAGTATTCTGTTGCTGGAATTTTTACATGAGAGGAGAAAAACTTTTAGAGCTACTTTCAGATTTGGAGGTTATATATAAACACACATCAATATAAGGATTAAAACAAAAATGAAAATATATGTCACCCTTCCGGTAAGGTTTTTCCAACAACGAAAAGGAGTTTTCTGTGCTATTTATGCTATTAAGACTAGATTCAGAATAGACTTTAAACGCTTTATTTAAAAAAATATCAGAGAGGGGGAAATCCCACATAGCTCTTGCAAATCTGCTGATATTTGTTAATTTTTTTACCATTCCATCCCCTAAAGATAATTCATTGAATAAGAATCTTAATTTGCTTTTTTTTAATGTTTCCCCTGCCTCCCTTTTTTTTTTAAGGCCTTAAAGTTAGAAGAGCACAGTCATCACTCCAGTCTAAGATGATAACAACCAAGTAGGACATTACTGAATATAAAGCTTTGGCCTCCTGAAATCTTCAGCTGAAACTGCTATCTGGCTGATACAGTTACCACTCAGGAAAAAAAATATCATCCTGTATTTTACCGATATTCGGATCCCCTCCCACACACCAAAGAGAATGATTCTGATGTAGTCCATTCATTTTCTTTTTTGGAACCATGGAAGGGAATTCTATACGGGCTGTTGCTGTGAAAGCCAAGCCAAGACTTCTGGCCTCTACCTAGCCCATCCATTTTGAGGATAAAGCCTTTGGGCAGCTCAAACAGCAGAGGCATTTCACATCTTCATCTGACTTTGTAAACCCTCATCTTCTGCTTGGCATGTTCCTTTGGTTCGATCATTCATTTTTCTTTAGGCTCAGTTTCTTTTTCTTTCTCTCCTCTTCTGGAAAATGTGAATTGTTTGGCAAGGAGAGATTCTCTCTAAAGCGCATTCATTATGTATCCATGTAATGATTCCTGAAATACCTTTTCCTTTTTAACTACTCATGGGTTTGGTTATCCAGAATTCAGAATGGATGACACTGGATAATTTTCAGTGGGTTTTTTTCCTGTCTCACATGAAATGTCATTACTACTGAACTCAAGAGAAATTCTGGTGTAACTATCAGAAAATTAGAACTGTGTCTATTTTAGTTTGTTGTGCATATAATCAAAGCATTTGCTTGGAAAATTTGCTGTGTGTTAAAAAAGATACGCCTTCCAGGAAATTAAAAATTTCACTTCCATTTAGGACATTTTAATCCACATGTTAGAGCAAAGCCACAGAAAATTTGGAAACAACTAGATTCACAACTTAGGTACCATTCACAAAACCACAAAAGAAGAAGATATTGGGAAACCTGTCGTCCTGTTTATAAAGGTACAGCCAAGCCCAGGGGTCAGGACACTCACATGAGAGGTGAAGGCTGGGCAGAGACGCAAGGGAACATGTTATTTTTACCAGTCATGGGGCACGCACTGAATGTGGGTCGCCCACCTCTCCAGCGAGCATGTTAATTGCTCTACTAGAGGCAATTCTGCGGTAGGCCTCCTTCAGTGTCTGCTATTGAAGCTGCTCTCCTTTTGGATGAATCAGTAAGTAAGTATGGCATCAGAAGAAGGCAAATGAGTGCGTGCCTGAAGGCTACGGCAATCAGCATGGGAGGGACTACAGCTGGATTCAAATCCCTTTCTTTTTTTTTTTTTTTTTTTTTTTTTTTTTTTTTTTGCCTAATTTAGGGCACGGAATGGATCCTTTACTGTGGAGCAGGCTGTAGGGTATAAGGAGGGATGACTTCACCTCCTCTTTGGTTTTGTGATTGGCACCAAATTCCACTTGCAAATCTTGCCTGAGAAACAATCAAAAATCTTTTGTCTCAGAAAAGCTGAAGGCAACCACATCCCAAACATTTTCTTCAAGCAAGGAGTGCTGTCCAAAGGAATCTAGATATAGTCTGACAATGCATTTCTTTGGGCCATCAGCTTCCGGGGGAAAAAACATCACTATAATGTAAACTTCTTTACAGCCTAAACTATAATTAACAACACTGAAATGGAAATGTGAGGTATAATATACATTCAAATAAGAAAAAAAACCAAAATATGACCTCTTTTCTACTGTATATTATATTCATTACATTAAAAGAAAGAAATTTTAATAATTAAATTATTAAATGCTAAGCACTGTGAAAAGTTATATTGCACTGCATAAGACTTTACTGTACCACCTCTACTGGGCAACTATTAGAAAGCTTTACCTCAAAAACAAAAAAGGAAAACATACAAGCAGTAAGTAGCTGCAAATGAGTAAGTAGCTGCTGACCATACTAAAACACTAGTAGTCTATAAATCAAAATCAAAGGACGTTTAGTGTTCATGTAGAAATATACCTTAAATTCACCCCCCTAGATTTTTTGACAGCTGAACACTAGAGGTTAAATTAGTTTAAAAACATATGCTTACACATACAACACTTACAATTAAAGAAAAATCTAATGTAGCCCTATAATTTTCTTTTATCGTGGCTTTTAAATAATAAGAAAGAAAGTTAGAATGATAAACACAAATACGTTAACAGCAACATTTATTCACTTCTCCATAAACACAAAAAAAATTCACACATATCAAGGAGAAAAAAAATGGCTTCACTGAACAGTCATTCAAGCAAAAGTGAATACAATTTACAATCTATTTTGTCTGTGTTCATTTCAAAGACAGACTTCACTGTGAAGCTCTGATTTACAGCTGTCCAGCACTATGAACTCCTAAATAAATAAAACGGCAAAAATAGAAGGAGTGCCGCCCGCAACAAGGGACTCCTGAGAACACTGCCATTTGTTATTTGCATGACAGAAACACCCAAAAGCGGATTAGTATATCTGAAGTGGGAGGCAGAGCCTCTCTAGGATGCACACTGGACCATCACGTAGCCAGCAGCATGCCCTGCCCTGAAGAGTTTGTTGTGTCAGTTAAGAGAAACCAACACAATTGACTATAAAAGGAACAACAAGCAAAGGGAAGACATAGCAGTAAGCTGGAACAGAAAGTTGCAGGACAAGATGTGTGGCTGTTTGCTGCTGATTTTTTTTTTTTTTTTTTTTTTTTTTTTTAAAGTACAGGAAAACAAAGGGGTCGGAATTAATGAGTTTCTCCACCCATATGTTTAACTACTGTCAGTGTATAGTTATACTGCGGTTACAATGATACTGGTGTATCTTGAGAGATGATTTTAAGATGAAGAAGAGCCAGCTTGTGGATGAACTTTACTGCACAGAGAGCAGGAAGTTACAAAGATGTAAGCATGAAAGATAAGCAGGCAAAACAATGATGGAGGGAGGAAAAAAACACAGGAATGTGCCAACAGCTCCAGTTACCAGGTGCAGAAATAGCAAAAGCTTTGCATTGGAAGACTGTTAACGCTCAAATGAAGCCACACTCCTTTCTACATCTCCTGGTAGACTCCCTCAAAGTACACCGGGGTCATACGATCAAGAAAAAGCCTTCTCTCCATCTGGCCCTGGGGAGGGAGGAGCTGCAAGACAGAACTGTCAAAAGACTAGCTGGCAGTAACAGTCACAGAAGTTGCCAAACTTGGGATGTTTGGATATCAAGAGAGCTTTGTACATATTGACTTGAATTTTTGCCCTGTACAGACTGGCTGCTTGCACGTGCCCTCTCCTTCACCCTCTGCTTCATTCACTGCATATCCACTCCCTCCTCCTTCAATATTGCTTCTTCCATTCCCCTTCACCATGGAATGGCATAAGTTCTGGATACAAATAAGCACGCTTGAAGAAGAGAGACTATCAACCTACGCACAACCAAGGCATGAAGCGTGACACCATGAGGCATAGGCTAGGAAGCGTGGAAGAGTTTGGGACAAAGCAAGTGAGAACAGAAGGTGAACAGAAGGTGGCTGCAATATTTAAACTAGAAGAGTGCCTGAATTAATGTTTTGGAAACGCAGAGTGACAAAAAGAGCCAGATAGGGGAACTACAATAACTACACATGAGCTGTAAAGTCAACAGGAATGGTGTTTTACACTGAAAAACACGGGAAAACCTCACAGCAAGTGAGAGATCAGGTTCTGAAATAGTTCCCAAATTTAAACTGTGAAAGCCAAAAGGTCACTGTCAAGTGAAGGGAGATGGCAAAGTGCATCCAGGACATACTGCATAACCATAAGTGTTTGATACGCATAGACTATTCACAAGGTTGTACTTAGATGAGACAAGATTCACTATTGAGGGAGATGCTTTTAGAGAATAATTTGGAGGATTTTAGTTACTTCTTGCTTTAAACTGCTCTTACAGGAGCATATTTCACTCTGCTAACTACAGAACTGCAGGGGCAACAGCCAGTTGTGTCTCAAGTTAGTCTTTAGAGTATACTCTAATTAGTTTGCTTAATTTAATTCACGCTGGGTCTTAAGATTTCAGGTAGAGGAATTCTCAGGAAAATTCTTCTTTCTTCCTTCAAAATAAACATGTCTGTCTTTGGGTCTTAACAAGTCACCTATTTATGCATTCATTTTGTTCCTCTGATGTCCATTTTGACCACAATTTTGTTTGTTTGTTTGTTTGTTTTTTTTAAACCACTACCTTCTTTGCTGAAACTACATAAGACACATTAGGATGAAAGAATTTCCAGGACTGCAAGAACTGGACAACTAGAGGAGCAATGCAAAGACTATGACAAAAATACCTATCTTTCAGGTATCCATATCCAGTATATAAAACACTACAGAATCCTCTCATGGACCTAAAGCACAAGTTATATTTTGGAATGAACACTACAAATTTTGCAAATAATCACTGATCATAATCTGATTCCAGACATTTTGGGAAAGGCTGTCTTAAAACAACTGCTTTGCTGTTATTATGTGTTAAAAAGGGCAGGATTAAAATGGAAAACCATATATATGATAATGAAATTAAATGACAGAAAAATATCTTGTATTTTTCCTTCTCTCTTCACAAAACAGCATGAGCATAGAACTTGATTCTGGATCAATTTGTGGATACATCATTACAACATACGAAACAAAAGTACCACTTCAATTAAAAAAAAAATGGAAGGCAAAATTATGTCAATGACCCAACCACTATTAATATTACAGAGTATTAATTAGTAACAACTTAGCATTGTAGATATTTAATTATAAAATTTAGAGAATAAATGTTGGCTCTGATGGTTTTCAAAATGTAGCTTAACTTTAGAATGCGTATGAAAAGCATCCAATAAACTTTTCACCACAGCTGAATGGTATTTACAATGCCTCTTAACTTTCTGAATGTCTATTTTGTCCCTGACTGACTCTGGAGAGGAAGTCTTTAAATAGCAATTCACATTCCAAATACAAACATTCAATTCCTAAAGTTAGTGGCCAACTATACAGTGGTCATGCTTTCAGGAGGAGGTCACAAACAAGTTTAAGTGTTTGGATCACTCTAAAACCTTTCAGGGTCTTCTGGACAACTGGGGGTTTGTTTGTTTGTTTTGTTTTTCCAAAGAAAGGAGACTGAAATGTCTCTTGACATCAAACTTTTGTACCCTTTCATAATCCAGTGTTTTTCTGGAAAACTGTCATATCACAGTTGGTATAGAAAATGCTGATCCTATGAAACAAAAGTCTCTAGTACAGCACATGATCCATGTGCTGAGGTCTACTCCACCTTCCAGAAGGTTCCTTACTTCAGCAGAGTACCACCCTCATACGTGCAGAAGTCTGTCCACAATGGACCACTTGACACAATTAGGACCTAAATTAAGTCAAGACATCACAAAGTATCTGAACTAGAAACCCAAATAAATATTGAAATCAAAACGTGAAGTACCTCCAATAACAATATCACTAAAGTGTTACCACTTGCATGGGTCACATTCTTTCCTCCTCAGTGCATTCAGACACCCAAAGAACCATTACATTCAGAAAAGAGATCCTGGAAGAACCGAAAGGTTCTGACATCACAGAATTTAAACTAGCTGCGAATCCCATTGAGGGGGTATGACTCATCTCTGAGGTTTAAATTAGATTATCAGCCAAGTGAAGCAGCACAGTAAATCTCCAATAAAAGATGAATGCCTACAGGAAAATAATTTTTGCCCCTAGTGGCAGATGTTTGAACTTTAAAGGATCTGAGACTAAGCTCTTTGTCTAAGCCTTCCTGACAGAAAACAATTGAAATAATTTCTTCAGTTGGTCCAACTTTGCTCCATATGCCACATGGAAACAATATCTAAACCCTGTAAAAGAAAGTATATTGTCACTTCTAAACCAATTGAGGATCAAACAATTTACAGAAACCAAGACTTATTTTGCTGACAATTAAACTCTATCACCAACACTTGAGATTCAATGAAATTTGACAATTGTGAAGAAAGAGGCTTTTGTCTGAGTAAGTCTGAAGCATTTGGAAGAATCAACAGAAAATCAGAAGACTGAATTAGATCGAAGTATCAGAGCCTTTGAGGATAGTCTAGAATTCACTAATTGAAATAACTGCCTTCCTTGCTCTGCCTCCTCTCTGAATTGCTTTGGTATCACAGCAGAAAGGCATATACCAAGAAGCAAATTCAGTCTAAGCAGCAAGCATTATACCCGTCACAGTTCCTCTTACGCTAGCACACTTTGTCTATCCTGCTGGTCAAGCTCCATTATGAAGAACCACCATCCCTTTAAAGATGAGATGAAAGACAAGTACGAATTACTGCTGTACATCAAGTCTAAGGGGTATGAAGGGCCTTTTAAGCCTTTTTCTTCCATGCTGAAAGCCATCACATCTACTTTGTAGTAATTCAGATACAACCCAAACAAGTTTGCAAATTCTAGTGTATTCTAGTGCTGGAGGTCACTAGCTGGGATAACATTCTTGCATCTCCTCCTCATGGAGTCAAAGAATGAAAATGTTCTTCTGTTTTTCCAAGAACCGTAATACTAACTTGTTCTCCTTCTGCCCCTTTAATTGAAAAGAAAAGAAAGATTTCTATTCAAAACACCTCCATGACTACTTTACAATTAAAAAAAGCAGTCAATAAGCATTTGAACATCTTGCATCTCATGAGAAGTACAAACAACAGAAACAGAGCACAAAGGCATTAACAAATTAAGCGGTGCTCGCAGCACTACATTTTAAGTTGAAAACATCTCAGATAATTTCAGAAACTTGGGATTTTGCATTTCACAAAATGTTCGTGTCTCTATTAAAAGTACATAATAATATTGCTTTATTGCATGGCTAAGATGGGAAAACAATTAATGAAATCCTGTTTTTCCACAGGAATGTTTCTATTTTTCAAGCAAACAAACACTGTCAGATTGGACATTTCTACTCTCGAACACTCAGCAGGTGAACAAAATCATCTGTATAAGCCCTCATAATCTTTGAGAAACACTTATTTCCGAACAATCATTTCTAAACACTGGTCCTTAAGACTTCAGTAGTAGCTGAGCAACACTGGTTATTAAATTGAGGTACAGCAGAGTTTATTTTTTCTTATCTCAATTTAAAAAAAAAAATGTTGGAATTGTTTTTTCCATTTTTTCTGTTGGGGATTTTCAAATATTTAAATATAAGCAGCATTTAGTGAATAGCTTTTAATTCAATATTAAACCATACCCATAGTTTAATTATGAAAAAAGATCATTGTCACTACATATTTGGAATGTTAAAACTTGTCAGCTTTATAAAAACCTTAAGGCACTTTTTTCTCTCAAATTTGGTTTTATTTTGAAAGCGTTCCTTAGATAAGATTTCTTAATATTAGAACAAGTCTAGTATAACTAGTTTTCTTTCGAAAATATTGGGGAAAAAATGTTCCCTCTATATTGTTAGTCCAATAGAAAAAAAGATGACACTTCTAAACCTAAAACCATCTATATTTCACAATACGGGTGCTTTCAATTTGCAGAGGTTTCTGCAGATATTTTTCATCCTAAATGAGCATCAATTTTTTTTTTTTTCTCCAACAGTAAGGCAACCTTAGCTGACTAAAGATAACTACCACTAACTCCTTCTTAGACCATTTTACCATTTTTCAGTCAGGAAATACCAGAAATATTCTGGAAGGCTAACAGTAATTGTTTACTTTTGGCCAGTCCTTGAGACTAGGGGGAGGGAGAATTGTTCTTCTAAGAGGAGACTGGGGAATGAAGGAAGGGAGAAAGGAAAGAAGCATTATACTATCAGGCAAAGCACATGGGGTTTATATATATATGTATGTTAATATATGTTTTTATATATGTGTGTGTATATATATAAAAAGAAATATTAAAATTATGGTTCATTCTTTTCTCTTAAATTTAGTGGTAAATTCAGAATACCGAAGATTTTAAGATACCCATCCTGAAGCACACAGACAGCTAGGTACCCTGAACCCCCAACACCATGCTGGGTAGGAAAGACAGTTCTTCTCCAGTGAGATTTTGAGCAAAAGCCTAACATTGGTGCGCTCAATAATGCCCTGGAGGAGTCTGCCTCTCTAGCACGTACCTGGTAAACCTAGGCTAATGTTAACCTTTGTGAATACCTTTCTTGGCCTGGTCATCTCTCATACCTACTCTTCAAACTAGAATCCTAAAAGGCTAGAAAATAATCACGGATATGAAGAAGTTCTATTATTTTATGCCAGAAAATTGTATATTTTACCCACTGAACCCCTAACCTCTGTTACTGAAAGGATAATCTTACCATGACACCATAACAAAGATGCCGTTTGTACTTTATACTTAACAATAACTTAAGCAAGTAAGCACCATACAGTAAATCTGGTCTGAACAGGCATAAGAAACCCAGCACTCAGTTTGCTTTTAGTTTCTGGAGAGCTGGGCAGAGAGAAACCTCACGAAGTTCAACAAGGGCAAGTGTAAGGTACTGCACTTGGGGAGGAATAACCTCATGCATCAGTGCAGGTTAGGGGCTGACCTGCTGGAAAGCAGCTCGGTGGAAAGGGAGCTGGGAGTCCTGGTGGACAACAGGATGACCATGAGCCAGCAATGTGCCCTTGTGGCCAAGAAGGCCAATGGCATCCTGGGGTGCATCAAGAGGTGTGTGGCAAGCGGTCACGGGAGGTTATCCTCCCCGTCTACTCTGCCCTGGTGAGGCCACATNTTCTGTAAACTGAAAGAAAGTTAGGCTCCTATCTCATTAGGCAATGCACAGATTTACTCATGTTTACAGGTCATAACAAAAATAGAAGGTTCTTCATTAAGTTGCCCAGCATTAAGGATATATTTGCCTATTTCCATGAGAGGGAAGAGAAAGCAAAGCCGAGTGATAAACAGCAACAGTACTTCTGAAACTGTTCATTACCCCATGTAATGAGAAGATTGCTGCATATAAAACATTTAACATTCTAAACCAAATCTCTCTAAGTGAAGACAAACACTCACCACCTTCTCTCTAAAGACCAGCATGACAGATTATAAGCATAAAATAAGTGCACTGGAAGAAGAGATGAATGAGAGAGTGTAAAGTTTATTTACAGCTTCAAATGTTCGTATTAAAAACGAGGGAGGTGGAAAAAAAATAACACTGAGCAAATGTTCCCAGCATCTAATTGCTTACTGTCCTCTGGGCATGATCTAGAAAGGATGGGGCAGGAACAGTATTCCTGTATGAGAAATTATGATATCTTAAAAACAGATGTAGGAACTTTGTCTGAAAATTTAGACTGAACTGTATCTATTCTGGGTTGTGAACATTGAAACTGATGAACACAAAATTATGCTGAGAAATTAACACGTGCAGGGACAAAGGAACATATATTCCCGATGAAGGGAAGCATACCACAAAGCAAAGGGGGTTTTCTTGCCTATGCACAAATTAGCAATATTCTGCATTGCATCATTTGCATATTAAACAGACAATAACTTCATTGAGAAAAAACAGGTTTACCACACACACAGAGAAATCTCATTAGATCTGATAAAAAGAAAACCGAGGAAGAGAAGAGTTAGGCCATCTACTCTCCATCCATTATACCCTATAATTGCAAGCAATAATGTCCATGTTCCAAATCTTCACCTTCTCAGTTTTCCATGCACCTTGAGATTATTCTGCACTCTGTGCCCCAACACTAACACAGCCTAGTGAAGATTTATGCTTGAAAGAGGGCAGGATAGATGAGAAGGCAGTGTAAAGGGGTAGATGGAAGAGTAGCATTCCCAGACACAGAAAGCAGAGGATAAATTCAGGTACACAGTGGGTGAAAACCGACAAGGACCATGCCAGTGGACAAAAAACCAATGAATTTATGAGGAGTTGAACTTTAAACTTCCTTTGAGTTTATGAATGTCATAAATGTTGCACAAGTAGCACAAGACAAAAGCTAAAGTTTGAGGAGTATTAGTAACCTCTATATTCTTTTTTTAACTGGCAAATGAGGAAGGATGAGGGGATGCTACAACCAGAAGATAAGCAGGTCAGTAGTTATTCATGGGTCTTCTATAGCACTGATAAGTCCAACATGATAACAAACCCACCTCCTTAGTATACAATGCACTTCTACTCTGAACCAAACAGCTGAGAATGAAGACTTGGACACCCTTCTTTCATACACCAGTCAGCTTGCTTCGCATACTGACTCCATGAATACAATATCCTACCCAGCATTAGGTGCGTAACAGTTAAAGCAACCTCAGCTTCTCCAGACATTTCAGAAACCTTCTCACTCTACAACCCCTTACTAGGGACCACCACAACTAAATATTCCGCTCAAGCTGAAATCAGAAGGTATGGCAACAAAATACGCAAATGAGAATCACCTAGAAAAATGTTCAACAAAAGCCCAAATTTAAATGAACACTAAAACAAACCTGTAGTTTCCAGTTTCAAGCTACCTATCTCAAGGTTGATATTGCCACAGGCAATAATTAATGACGATTAAATACTACAATTCTAATTACAGGGCTATAGTCCAGTAACTAATAAAACAAAAGTGTTCTTCATATGCTTGATGCTATATTAAAATACTTTGTAAAGCTCTCTTAAAACTGGTAGCTGTCAACATACACAGCTTGTCATAATGCTGCTTCCTCCAAATGTAACATTATCTTACATAAAATGACACCAGAAATCAAAAACTGAGGGAGGTCCTGCATATGTATTCACCTGAATACATAATAAAAAGCCTCTGACAAAGTACCTACTGATTCTGATGGAAAAAAAGAACACCTGGGCAAGACAGGGTGGAAGCAAGCAAGTAACGTTACCCTGTACTATTCACAAATAGCTCAGTAATTAACTCTATCAAGTTTGTATTTTTTAAACTGAAGAGCACACTAAAGTCAAGCTCAATTCAATACCTCCACGTCCCTAACTGTTGATTTCTATCCTTCGGTTTTTATTCTGGATTGCCAGAACAGGCAGATTCACATACAACACCCATTCTTTTCTACACTAAAATTTTAATTTTGGATCAAGAAGTGCCTTTTGTTTCCAAACACTCTCCGAGATCACCACAGGCACAAACTAATCTTCACTTGTTGCATAATCTGCAAGATGCTGGCAATCTGGAAAAAAAAAAAAAGACTAATTAATTCACCCAGATGCTGCAGTGCAGATTACCTAGGATCATTTGGGAGAAAGATTTCTGCACAGTATAAAGCAGAACAGTGCTAATGAAATGAGTTTGCACTGTGATAGTGTTAGTTTTATTTTAATTTACAGCCATTCAGATACAAAAAAAAAAAAAACAAAAAACCCCCAAAACACCACCAAACACCAACAAGGGCTGGTTTTTTCTGCAAACAGCGGTCTAACTGTGTCTCTTACAGACAGCAATGTAAGGTTATGGCACAGGAAAGAGCCCAGAAGAGCCAAGAGCCTGATGTGTAGGGCTTTCACCTGGAATTGGGGAGGCATGTGTTCAAGGCCCATCTTAAATCAGAGAGGGAGAAGATCCTGGCTGCCTTCCCCACGTTCCACATAGGTGCTCTCATCACCTGGCTATTCATTATCCCTGCCCTGCTCTTCCCCAAAATAATTTTTTTTGGAAATGCTTCTGCCTTGTTCCAAGATGGAATGAAAGTAGGTTTTTTCTAAGTTTTTCCCTCATTTCTCAAAAATGCTCATTTCCCACCCAGAACAGGCATCCATGAGAGGAGGTTCTATCCAGGTGGCGCCTCCAGTCCCCACTATCCACAACAATCACAGCAGCATCCAGCAATTTTTAAGCAGATTAAAACTAGCAAAAAAAGTATATATTTAAAATAGTTATTATCTAAACCAAAAAAACCCTCCATCCTTTAGATTATCTCCAAAAGCTTATTTGCGGCTGCATCACCTCAGCTAGGCCCTCTTTTTAAGCCCCTTGCAGTTTTCCCATCGACATTATTTCAGTCTCTCCCTCTGTTTTCAAGTGTCTCCAACCAACGTTTCCTTCCTCCTTGCCACAAACCTCATCAAAATAGTCTGCCATCTATGCAAGACTAAAACATAACTCCGTTTTTACTTTCCCTCAACACTTGAGGGAAAGATACGTCTCTGAACAGCTTCTGTGCAGTCTTCTAAAGCCAATACTTTTAATTAGTCTTGGTCGACTCCTCCATTCCTCCTTTTTGCTCAGCTGAGGTGGGGCGAGAGCAGCTCTCTCTGTAGTTGCTTTAGCAAATGAAAAAACTAGACTTTGCAGTATCTGGGCAGGTCAGCATATGGTCAGAAATGAGTTTCGCAGCAGGCCGTTCTCCCCACCAGGGGATCTTAATGTGAAGAAGATAGAAAATCTCTGTGAAGGGACGCGAAATCTTTTGCCAGGGAAGCAGGAGACTGCACTTGGAAGTAGTTGTCAGTACAAGCTTCACGCTATTTCCCTATCAAATAATGTCCCGTCCCCTCCTACAAACAGCTTTTCTGTAAACCTTTTAATTTTATCTCCCATATTAAGCATAAATAGGCTGAGCACTGACTCGGTGAACTGAAAACGTAATGGGCTTGTCTCATCAGTTTATGGCCAAGTTTCACACAATTACTATTGCAGAGAAAAATAGGATAGAGTTGAATTGAGTTATGCTAATAGATAATAAATGTAAACATAACTCCAGAGTACTATCTACTAACTTTAAAGACTACTCCTATAGCAATCAACTTTATAAGGTTCCTGACAGAATAATGGTGATAAAACACATGGAAGCGTAAGACTATTTAAACCTTTAACAAAAGGCACGATAATACTAACAGTAAACGAGCAACTCCCACAAAATATCATTTAATAATCACGCCCTGATAAGGTTTAAAGTACATATCGCCATTGTTATATGAAAAAACATTAAAGTTGTTTTTTTTAAAACACATGTAGCAACCTAACAGGTTTTAATTACCACACCTACTTCAGTGAGGAGCTGTTCCACTCAAACACCCAAACATAATATTTACAACGTTGTGCGGTTGTTAAGGATCTTGATGATTGATGGAACCTATTGTGTTGCCATCTTAATAACAACAAATGCAAGTGATTACCAACACGGAAGAGAGAATCTGTGTTTTTATTTTAAAACAAAAGGCTGTCCTATAGGGACTTCTTTTCAACATAAAATTTTCAACCTGTGCACACGTAAATGTGCTTTAGAGCTTGGCACAGAGAGTAAAAAACAAAGCCTCTGCTGCTTTAAGGACAACGTATCTTTTTGTATTAGCTTAAGAGAACATGAAAGCTGTCAAAAGAGCTGGTACACACAATCCCACAGAATTCATCTTGACCACAAGGAAATATCTGAAAACTGCATCAGAAAGATAGCATAGATCTTGTTTCCAAAAAAAAGAAAGCAATTGAGTCATTGAGTCAAATAGGAATACAATACATTTTCTGGCATCGCTACTGAATATTTATATCAGTGATGAATGAGACTACAAACGAAATATTTTAACATGAAGCTTTGCCTTGTTAACTGCATGATATGCCAAAACACCACCTACTGCAAATCACAGGGTTTAAGACCAGTATTTCTTGTTTAAACATGCTACTTGTTCAGCAGAATCACTTGTGTGAACAAGCATACATTAATGTACACTAACTAAAGCAGTTTCACTATCCAACTGATAGAGTATAATTTAACAACCTCATTATCAGCATTGTAATTTTCAGACTGCTGAAATATCATATTTGTTGCAAATATTATATGGTTTAAATACTTTAACAACATTGCCCATTTGACGCTTCTGTCAGATAAAATGCAGATAGGCACTTGTGCATTGATGAACATGCTTTTAATCCTATAAAGAAACTTTCTCTGTCAAATTATAGGTGTTTCAACACTTGATTTATGAACACCATAATTAAAATCCTTATGCCTTAAAGAAAAACAAGCTCTTCATTACAACAACAGCTTTCTTTCACATTTTTGTCTTTTAATACTCAGAGTTTGCTTTTATATGCTGCTATTAGCTATCAGTTTGGCATGTCATTCCTGGCTGCCAAAACAGGAGAATATTTCTCTTTTTAAACTGGTCAAACCTCAAAGTCTGGACGAGTACTCAAAGTGATCAATGTTTATTTAATGCTTCCACAAAGCATTTGGGGGG
>VYXH01003588.1:245171-259863 GCA_013397275.1 Burhinus bistriatus
AAAAAAGCTAGATTTTCACCTGCATTTCTGTAGCGGTTCTAGTTCAATTTGAATTTTAGACAGATCTCCGGAGGGGGAAGAGATTCCTATTTTATCTGAACAAATTCAGGCACATCATTCATTCATTCTTACAGCACCCATCAGCACAGCAGCAGCAGGTTTCAGTTTCCCAAACTCAGTGCAATTCAAAATTACACACAATCTCCACTAAAAGTACCATTACTGAAAGTGATGCAGTTACACATTAGCATCGCTTCTCTAAAGAAATCTCTGCCCCCAAATCCCAGAAAAGAACAATTTATTTACAAGCTAAGCAAGTAATCTTGAATCAAATCCTAAAGCTTGTCAAAACTAGGATCTTCTGAACTATCAATAAGAAACTAATTCAAGTCACTGCTCCTGAAGCCGTGGTCCCTTTTACCTAGCTTTCTATCAAATTAGTTTTGAAATGTTACAAAACACGTTGAAAAAGAAATTAAAAGGAATAATGGCTGAAGGTCTCCTTGACAGGACCAAAGCATCAGACTCCATAGGGTTATCTGGCTTTTGGGCACTAATTACAAAGCCAACAAAAGTTCCTGAACTCAGCATTACATGAAGTTGAAAAGTTTACTGTGTAAAAGATTAAAAGAAAATAATATACTTGCAGATAATGAGGACAACAGAACAGAACCACATTACTATTGCTCACTGGTGAGGTTGAAAATTCACTCATATATCGTGACTAAAAACACAACAGATAAATTTTGTTATCCTTCTAACAAGCTGTGGTAATGCTAGACTGGGATAAAACAGATCATGCTGCCCTCTTGTGCTAGACGTGCACAGAAATCAAACTCTTTATTCCTGCAAGTGACACATGAAGAGGAATATGTAAAGCATTCACTATGATTTAGAAAACCTCCACATTTTCCTCTTTACAGATACCTTGACATACATGCAATTCCCTTACTGGGATATGGATAGAAGAGCAAAGGAAGTTTCAAGAGAAAGAATCAAATTCTACACTCCAAAAAATAAAGTAAACAAGTTTTGTCAACACAGACAAGTCAGATGTGATAAATCCTAAAAATACAATCATGTAATCTGTAACTTCCCACCAAGCTTTCACTATAGCTTTTTAAGTGATGCTGTACAGATATAGCTACTGATAAATTTGAATTTCAGTCATATATATCTGATTATTCTTTCTGAATACTGGGTAACAAAATAAGCTTTAGTCACTTAGGATTATCAGCTCAATAGGGTTAGGTTAAGTGCTTAAGAAAGAGAGAGACATTGTTTATTAACAAGGTTATTCCAATGTAAAACATACTTAAAGCAGTAACATCTATCTATTTTTAGATCTATGCCAAATTACAGAAAGGTGAAATCTGTGCATACAAGTATTGTCGGATGGGAAGGGAGAAAGGAGAGGGGGCCTCATATTCCTCTTCTGTCTCTGCTATATAATCCAGGTTCCAAAAAAACATTAAAATTCTTATATCATCTGGGTAAGATGCTCATTACTATTCCCTTTACAACCTTCCCCTCTCTATATATTGCTAATGCAATCTATAAAGAGAGATCTTGGGCTCATGCCCAAACTGATTCACAAAGTATAATTTTTTTAGAAATAAGTAATTTCATTTATTCACCACGACTGATTGGAACTACACTGTTGGGAGCTGACAGACATGTCATGATTCACCACGTATTTCTATTTCCTAACGTTGACTCCCTGATGCTGCTCATTAGTCTGTTTCCCCAGTAAGAACTATCCAGAGCCTGGGATGTGTATTTATTTAAGTTTCCTTCCTCAACTTCGGAACATGGATCACTGTGTGTTCAAAATACTGACTATGGCATTTTTTTAATTGCTGATTATTTTTGGAGAAATAAAACAGAAAAAGTCAGTTCAGCAATGCTTCTGCTAAGGTCTTAAGAGACCTCACACAAATACTGAGAACACACTGGATACTTAAATGATAAATCTGTCACTGCAATATCAGCTTTGCTAATATCGGATATGATATCTAACAGCTTGGCTTGGCTAGGCTATTAAAATCATAACTCTAGAAAAAGAAGGCTTTAATAATCTCAATTTCTGTTTAGTATGTCTTTCATAGTCTTAAAAAAAATAAAAATAAAAAAGACTTCTACTTAAATAAACCTCACTCCAATGCAAGAAAATAGCATCTGAAATTCTAAAAGATAAATGCACAATAAAAAGCCATGTAATTCAGACAATGAAACACAGATGTTAAAAATAGAATTTCAGAACTGCTACATGCTGTAGTTCTGAACAAGAGCACCGTCTCACGTCATCTTTTTCCCTTTCCTTTTCCCCTTTTTCAAAAGATGTATAGATCAGAACAGCAGTACCTTTGCATGCTATCATGACCAAAAGAAAGATGAAGGGAAAGAAATACATGCACACTGAAGTTAATCTTCTATTTTAAAATATCTGCTGATAAATAGAAACACACATCTGTAAGTCATGACAGTGTGTGAATACCAGCGATAGGCAGGTTTTATGAATGTCACTCTTTTACAAAGCACTGCTAATTTGAGCTTCACAGTATGTTACAAAGCCAAATATTATTTATTACTCTATATCGTCCCTGATGTTTACTCTGCAGTTCTGTTTGTTACGATGAGCCATGTTTATAGGCATTCTTACAAGATGATTATGTACTTCCTCAAAAATGCAGTTACTGCAGATGCTATGTATTTAAATAAAAATAATAATAAAAAAAATTTTCAAAAAAGGAAAATTCCTGTCTATCTGACAACAAACCCCATCAGTACTATGTTTTCTTGTGATGTATGTGCTCTCACTAGCTCTCCACCAACCTGTCTCCTGAGCTTATGGCTTCACTTCTAATTCTTTCCAGTGGCCTTGAATTTACACTACCACAGGTACAAGTAGACCAGCCTTACACTTGTGCAGTTGTAGATTATTTTTTTAAAGGAGAAATTGTACATGTTTCACTCACCATATTATGGACATGGACCTTTTCTCCACATTAATACTTTTTTTCCTGAAAATACTACTAATTTTAATAACTATTCTGAAACAATAAAGCCATCCCTATACACCCTTACAATCATTAAACAGCTTCTGGAACTATGAGAACAAGCTTATGTTCGCTTTCTTCAGGGGAGTGAAGGCCATCAGATTTCTGTTTCTCATGTAAGACTGGCTATTAAATCAGTACCACCCCACTTCCTCACTCTCTTCACGCTGCTCCAGCTTGTCTCTCATTTCTTTTGAAGAACATACGGATTTGGATTATAGTTTTAAATTGCATGCTTTATGCTTTTGGCCATTCTGGAAGGATAGTAAGCTACACAGTTTCTCAACAACTGTGAATTACCACACATGCTTAAAATTACTTTTTAAAAGGGCAAAAAACTTTTGGGCTCAAGCTTTCAAAGAAAAGCACAAGAAAGACATCCCCACAAAATGTATGCATATACATTCAGCATATGGAAGAGACGCCTGTGTAACTGAACCAGAACATCAGCAATGCAACTAGAAAGTCAATGTACAACAATGTACAATTAGTTTTTCTGTAGACTGCATTTGAAAAGAGTAAGATCAACCATCAACAAGCCTTCAACATTCTTTTACATTTTAAAAGACCACATTTAAATTTAAAGATTTTAACTAAAAGAGGCAAAAAAACCTCCACAAATGTGCAAATATACTGTAAATTCATAATTTCCCAGAAATAGCATAGTTAACATAATCAATGAGGTACATTAAATATTAAGGGGTTTTTTTACTATCAAACTTACCGATAGGATTTCTGTCAAAAAACAAGACAGGAGCTTTCAAAATGGACTGAAACATTTTGTTGTGTAAAGTCTGACCAGAATTAACGAGAACTTGAAACACCAGAAGACTTCTTATTATGCCAAACAGTATTGTAGCCACTGTTAAACCTGAAATTAAAAAAACATGGACAGAGCATGCATACAGATATGGGTCTTTCACAAGGAAAATAATTTAAAGAATAAAAATGAACTAAAACCAAATTTTCTTCACTCTGTATATAGCAAGAATCCGAACTTAAGCCTAGAGACTCAGGCTGAGAACAGAACATAGACATCTTATATTTGTCACTAGCTTCAGTTACTATATCATTGATTTAAACAATTTCTCTTTTTCGGTTTGAAAGAAATGCAGTCTGTTAACCTATAAAATAAATCTGTATTAAAACCTTCTGCATAACAGCTCTGCTAAGAAATTCATTTCACAGTGCCGTGCATAATTGTGGCTTGCAGAGGTCACCGTGAAGATTCAACATTTGCCAGCAGGTATTAACCAAGCAATATATACATGGCTATTTAGAGACAACCTTGAGTTACTCTCAATCAGTCCAAACCACTCATGCCATTCTTCCCCTTGTAAACCACATCAAATAATTTAAATTATGTTTATTTCTTTAACATGGTATAAGATGCATCCCTCATGCCATGTGAAATAGAGCCTTTCTAGGGAATTGGTCTGTACACTGTTTGTGTCTTCTGGGCACATCTCCACTTGCTAGAGGGCAAAAGATGGAAACAAAGAATGATGAGATTGCTGCTGCTCTGTTTGCTGTGTGTAACCTCCATTGTACCTGCCCAAATTCCCAGTCGAAGATGAACAGTGAAGGTGTTAACCTGACATTTAGCAGTGCTTCCAGGCTCCAGGCGATCTGCTCCAGAAACTAAGCATAGCCACCACAAGCCCAGATACTCAGGCCTTGAGGACACCCTTAAGTTAGACCCTAACTATCAACCTAAAACATTGCCTGTTCTAAGGACAGGTTAAAACTGGACGCAATTCAGGTGCAGCTATAGTAACAGTGGGAAAGAGGTTTTAAATTATATGATGGGATTAAGTCAATCAGTTATTCCATCCTGCTTACTGCTGTATCCTCCCAGGATCCACGAAAAGGTATCACTATATTTCATTTGTCTGCTCGCAGTTTATTGCCCACGTTCTGTGTGGCGCTGTTTTTAAGAAAAAAGCACATGGCTGGAATGAGAGCTTGTTTGTCGTGTCCTGACTGCTGTATTCCAGGCCAGGTAAAAGAAAACAACTTTTTCAAGATTAACTGCATATACCCAAACAGGAAAGCTGGGTCATGCAAAAAGGGAGCAGAAGAGGTACTAAGCAGGAGGCTGTGGCAAAGCCCATGCCTCACAGCAGTCTGTGGGAGCAACAGGAGGAGAGGGAGCACATCCTGGGAATCCCACATTTCTGTACAGCTTTACTCAGGCTTGGAAGCCACTGGAAGCTGCTGGCATGACCCTCACCAAATGAATCACCTGAAAAGACCTAATGGCTGGGGAGAAGAGGGAGGAACGAGACTAACTGTGAAGTCCTTCATCCGGTGTGTCTCATGCCAAAGGTTTTTCCTTTCCCTGTTTACAAGCTTACCACCTCAGTATGGGAGAGACAAGGACTCTTCGCATGCTCACTTTATAGAAAAGTCAAGGAATTGGTACCTCAGTTCTGGCCAATGGGGTTTCCCATTAACAGAAATTTTACTCTTCTAAATCTTTGTCTCATAGAAACAACAAGGATTAAGAAAGAACTACCATGGTGACTTTTTTTCTTTTTTCAAACATTGAGAATCAGAACTAAAAAAGTTAAATTATTTTATACAGTTTCAAAGGCCATAGAAAAAGGTAAGTTAGATTTTTATGTACTTTATATGAAACGTACTATCTTTTTATAACTTTTTCAACTTCACTTACAATTTTGTGTGGGTAACTCAATGCTGCTTGTTCAACTATTGCAAATATCTCACTAAGCCATCTGAATATTTCAATATAAAGGTAACTTTTGCTGTTCTGCTATCTAGAACAAAATTTGCCTTAAAGGATAAAATTTTCCATAACGTGGTTTAGGTTATATGGTCACAGAAAGCGAAGTTTGCCACACTTAATCATACTGTGCAGTCCACTGGAACAGCTCATGAAATAAGACATTACACAGAGAAAATAAGAGCCAAGTTTATCTGGCTCCTACAATTGTTGCTTCCCAGGCCAAGCACAATGTTTTCTGTCAAGCATTTAGATCACATGGATTCCCGGAAAAAACCCAAACAAAAAATCCTCCACGTATCCTGTCTCATGAGAGATGTTTCTGCACACATTTAATGCATACTCTTCTAGTATTCCACCTGTTTTCTCAGACTTATTATTTACATCTCCATCAAGAAATTACCATGCCATACAAAACTGTACATCACTAGAAGTGCTAAACAGCAGAGACTGAGAGCATATTTCTACACGTGATTTTTCTATGCCAATTTTTACTACATTTCAGAGCAGTATTTCAAGATGCTTGGATGCCTGAATACAAGGATCAATGTCCTTTTCTGGATATTCAGAAGCATATGGCTACCTATTGAAATGTATTGAAATGGTTTTTAACATCCTCCTTTGCATACCCATCTAAGGATGCTTTCTAAAATCTGGTTCTTTTGCTATGGCACTTCAGAAGGAACATAGCCATGCCAAGTTTTAGAACAGCACAGAATGAAGATCCGTTTCTAATCCCTCTTGCCCATCCATATAATGACTGAAGATTTAGCTCAATGACCTATTAGTATAGACAATAACCACAACCTTACGGTGACTGACTTTTTGAATACTCAATTCCTAGTTTACTTTCCAAAATCCAGGCAAAGCAAATTAAGAGTCTGCATTCAACCTATTTCTTCTGTTAGATTTTTTCATTTTATTTATTCCAATTAATTTAGTCAGGAAGCAAGACTCAGCCTCCTAATCTGTTAAGACATTACTCAGTTACTGCTAGAAATCACATTTCCCCACATTGCCGTTGCTTCGCACCTCTCAAAACTGTTTATTATGATAGGTCTGATAATAAATAGTTCTTCAGACACACACACACGTGCATGTGTATCTACCTGCGTAAATTCCCAAATAGAAGTTAAGGTCTAGATGTTCAGTCTCATTTGCTCCATTATTTCCATTTGTTGTGACATTCAAATTTTCTTGATGATTTGCCCTGTGGAAATGCATACAGAAGATAACGATCATCAAATCACATTCTGCAAATATTCATGACTATGTTTAACTGTTTCGATATTCAACTCTGTTGAAATCTTTAGTTCAAAAGATCCCATGTACTGATGTTGTCGTGTATCACACCATGAGTGGAAGCAATTACAGGCTACACTTCACCATAAAGTTCAATTTTTTTTCCCCCCACACAAAATGAGTGCAGATCAGAAAAAGATCAAGCATATTCTGAAGTTTCCTAGAACAGGTTTCCCCCCCCACCACCACCTATACAACACTGATTTCTATTAGACAAACAGCACTTGACTGAAAAGGCAGAAATGATTGACCAGTTATTATCATCCACTTACCAGTAAGATAGCCACCAGTCCTGGAGCACATATGCCACCTTGAGTAAAAGAGGCACATACAAGAATCATCTTACAAAATGAAAAAAACATTAGAAAATTAAATTTCCTTGCTATTCTTTCATGTTGTCTGGGAAAACATCACATATTCAGGGAAGTATGCCATCCAGTCTTTCAAGACCAGCAGCAATTTGCAAAGCACATTAGAAGGTGCATTAGAACCCTCTACAAAGAAAGAAGTTACCTTAAATTACCTTACATAATAGCAAACTAAAGAAAAGCAATACACTTAAGTAAACAAAATATAGTAGCTCTTCCTAATGTATGTTAATTGCACATTAAAGAACTCATTTTTTCAGTTCCTAAATTTGCTACTAGAGATATTCCAAAATGCTTTTTGATTAACAAACTTTCTAATGCTACCAGTCCAGAAATTTGTGTTTACGGGAGATAATGACCAAAAACAGGGTTGAAGGAGGATGAGAGAAGAGAGGGAGAGAAAAAAATCCTACTGCCAGCTTCCTTCTGTGATGAGAGGTGACTACTAACTTGTAACAGGGTTATTCATCTCAAAATACACCTCTGTTCACGTGAATTTAAAGTTCTGGGCAGTCTACTGCGAAAATTTGATCTTGCTTAACTATCTTTCCAACAGACTCAATTCAAGGACAAACAAAAAGGAAGTAATGTGTCTAAATACGTAGACTATTTTTTACAGCCAAGACCAATAATTTCCATGAAATGAATTTAAGCTTTCTCAGCAGGAAGAAAGAGAAAAAGGCAATAAGCTATCTTCACACAGCTTCCTCAGCTCACCATTTCTTTCAATAAGTTTCAAAATAATTTTCCTTGTTTAAGAGTTCTTTTATGTACCTGCTACAGTCCGCATTACACACAGTATTTGCCTGTCCTCTTTCTCACTTTCTTCTACCGCTTAACAGTGACCCTCCTTCTAGCCCTTCTCATAACCTGCACTTATTAGCAGACGAGCTTTTCTTTTAAACACTTCTGTCACACTCTGTCCTCCCATACCCAGTCAATCTCTTTATCCTCCTTCAACTAGAAACATCTTGATTGTTCAGATTTGTTAAACACTACTTTATAGACCTTATGATTTTGTTCTCTATCTCCAAAAATTAGACTGGCTTATAATTTATGTGCCGTGCTGCCCGCCGCTAAAATAATTATTTCACTGAAGTATTAAAATGGTTGAAATAAGAATCAGTGAAAGACCTCCCAATGCTGTACCAAAAAATCCATGCTGATATATAAAATTTGATGAGTATACTACAAAATTATTAAAGAACACCATGTCCCCAAACGTTTTAGCTGAAACATCACAGTAACGAGCATACACTATGTTAAAAAGAAAAATGAAAAAAGAAACAAGAAAAAAAAAGACAAACCCAAAATACATCCAGTATTATTTGTGGTTCCAGACAACTTACTTGTGCCAAAATGTTGAATACTAAAAGTATAAAAATCACAAAGTAGTTTGCTCCTGCAGTGAAATATTTTCTGTAAACCTTGAAGTTTATTTTTCCCTCAGAGCGACTCTCCTCTGGCACTAGAGACAGTGCATTTTCAGCCTGAAAAAAAACACAGAATAAAAAATATCAACCTTGCAGTTATAGATTCAGACTAAGTTACTTGAAAGTCATGGTTCAGAATTAGCAAACAATTAAATAAGGAGATAAAGTGATTATGCATATAAAAACTTCAAATATCAGTACTATAGCTTTGATAAATAAAAATCAGTCTCAGTGCACTAATACTGTAAAATCTACTCTGCAAAACGACACTGTGGGGATTTTATTTTGCATTGCATCACAGCATGTAACATGACTTCATTTACAGCCAGAAACATTTACTCTAACTGACCGGTAATCCAGGTTTTCCTTTTCTTATACATTACCTTCAGTCATAAAAGATCTGGAAACTAAGGCCTTGACTTGGGAAAGATTTAGTTTTCAGAATGCAAGTGTGTGTAACCTTTCCTTTTCAGAAAAGTATTTAAAGTAAATACTCTTCTGCAAGTATGCACCAACATCAATCATCATATGCCAAGAGTAACAATTACCCATAAAGTGCTAATCACCTCCTTGTAAGTACCAACAAAGCATCTGTTAATAGGGAAAACAAGTAAAATGACAAATGAAGAATCCTATTAAGCAAACAATGGATGGGGGACACTGAAAGACAGAAAAGGAAAAAAATGAGACAGGCATAAAGAAGGTAGAAGAACTATTCAAATGAACAAAATTCTGGTTTTTTGTTTGGTTTGTTTTGTTTTTTTTTTTACAGTTTATGTGATAGAAAAACTAGTGCCAGTTCAATGGACACATAACACTTGTTTTTGTTGTCAGCAGACACAGCTGTACAAGAGCAGTGGAATCAACAGACCTGACTCAGATGCGAACAGAGAAATCCCACCTACTCACCTATAAAAGAGAAGCCTGTCTTGTTTTTTTGTTTCTTCAGCCTCTGCCCCCCATCCAACAGCTCTAATGCTGCTAAAAAGTTTGGCACACCTTTGTGGATTTAACAATGGAGTCACCACTGGGACACTAATAATATCAGATGAGTTTACTCCTTTTGGGAATAAAACCATTCCTCCAAAAAGGTCTGAAAAAGTCTGCAGCATTCTTTTTTTTCTTTTTGTTTGGGTTTTTTTTCTTTTCATCTCACTGCTTTTCATTATAGAAAAGAAAAAGAAAAAATACATACCCATAGCATAAATGTGACAATCATCAGGGACACACAGGGATTACTTGTTCCATTTGCTCCACGTGTTCCATGGATGCAGTGCTAGCACAAGCCTAGCAGGGTTACAGGGCTCCTGCACTGTTTTGTGTGAATGCAAGCACACCAGCAGACGGCCACCTCTGGTACAGAAACCTTACAGCTGCTTTTGCACTGTGCAGACCAGGAGATAACAAGGCACCTGGAAGTCAAGCTGGCACCATACAAAGTGTTCTGTTTTCACCAACAGAAGGGCTGGGGAGAGCAACGAGGTGGTGTCCCAAGGTTACCCCCTCAGGGCCAGCTCAAGATCATGCGGGTATGTTCATGCCAGTCATGCAAATGTAGACTCTGTATAAAGCCATGGCTTCTGCGTGCACTTCATGAACAGCTCAGGATTTCAGGGAAAGTATTTATTTGAGCTCTACACTTCATGAACAGACAGAACCCACCCAATACAGCGGTATTGGCCCTTTAAAGCACCGCTGTCAGAGGACAAGATAAAGGAAGCACTGTGGGGTGTCTTTGGACACCTATAGGAATGTTTCCTGCATCCAGGAGAGCTGATGTTGAACCTGAACAAACTCACTCTGCTGAGGTTGAACAGAACAGCGCAGAGCTGTGGGACGCCTGCCCTCTGCAGCCCAGGTGGCAGGACTGCCAGTCAAGCACAGTGCTTGGCAGATCCACCGTGGGCGAGCTATCACCCAATAATGTAATCCAACAATCCCTGAAATTCAAATGCAGCAGGGAAAGCCCTTAACGCAGTTGAAGTTAAACAGCCAGACAATAACTGAGACACGTCTATCCTTTGAGCACTCACAGGTGGTTGTTCCACTGCTCCGTCTTTCTGTGAGTGGACAGAAGAATCCTGGGACCAGACAGAGGACTCCGAGAAGGTTCGGCTCCGGGCAGACTTCAGGTTGGGAGTTCCTGGAACTGACGGCTGTTCCATCTCCTCATTTTTTTTCAAAAGGGAAGCAAAGTCGATGCCAGATCTCAGGAACTCTGAATAGGTACCTTTCCCCATCATTTTACCCTACAATTAATATAAGCTTTGATTATCTTCATTATACACTTTCTGTAAAGGCCACTTTTTCCTATCTATCCCCTCTGGGGATTCCTCTAACCAGTCTAGGGTTCTGCAGTTAATGAGCACACATCCCACTGCAGTAAGTGAGCTGAAACCTCTACCTATCAGTTCCTCATTTAGAAGAGCAGAAACAAGCTGTTCACCCTCTAACCAGTCCCTTCCCAGCAGCTAACCAGGCCAAGGAGCATACAATGAGATGACAAAAGTCCCAGTTACAGCCAGGTGAGAATTACGTCCTTGGAGAAGCTGCAGGAGACAGCCATGCAGCTTTAGGACGAGCTGTTGAACTACATACGTAACCATCAGTCTTTTTATACTACTTCAGGCTAGGGGTAAACAGCAGCTTCATTTTCAGGTCCTCACAGAGCTCTACAAGTAGCAACACAGACTATTTTCCCACTTCTTACAGCTCTATCACAAACTCATTTCTAGAAGGCTGCTGCAACATTTAAAGAGATCTGAATGGGAGGAAAAAGACAGCTAGTGTCCTTTTTTGCAACTTTGTGATGCATCAAAAGTAATCTGAAGTACTTCACTACCCAGCCTTAAAAAAATCCACCCAACAACCAGCTGAAGTTCTTGTATTTCACCTCTACCCGTGACTATCTGGTAGAATGAAGTTTGGAAGGAATTGGTTTCGCTGAAGGCCTGCTCATTCTCAAAGGTACCTGTGACCATTTCTCAGCCTTGATTTAAAAAATGGACTGGTTGCAAAGTCAACATAGTTCTTAATTCACACAAAAGTGTAAGAAATAAGCATAAAAGCAAAGCATTAATATAGTATCAAAATCAGTAATTCTCTCACAGTATATTATGCACATGTAAGATAAAAATTCGTATGTAAGATTATGTATATGCAAGATAAAATTCAGAAACAGATTTTTTTAGGGAAGATATTCTAGGAAAATCAACTTATTTCATTAATAATTATATATCTTTAAAAACATTAGGAGACAGAAAATATATTTACAAACCAAAAATAAAAATCTTTAACTGGTCTTTTTTTTTTCCTCATTCTTAGATTAAAAAGGGTAATTAGAAAGTATGTGAGATATAGAAGTATAGACACTGAAATCACTTACATCTTTTAAAATTAGAATCTGAGTTGCAGCACGGAGATATTGCAACTGGTGGGTGACCAAAACAGAGATCTTCTGATGTAAGGCCTGACAAATACATCTGCAAAGAGATGGAAAAACTAATTAAAAAATGAAGTCCTAAAACATTTTTACTATTTCTGGAAAACATCTTCTATTCAATTATGCAGTGTTTAAAATAAGAAAAAAGATGCCGTGCTTATTAGATTTATAAAAATTACACTTAACAAACATGATCCTCATTTAACTTTGTACATTTTCGTGGTAGGGAAAAGAAATTTCATATTTCTGGTCTAGGGTGAAAGAGGAGGAAATGCCTTAAGGACATTTCATTAAAATTGTCTTAAATATCCTCCCAACAAACGTACATGTCATAAGCTGAATTGCAAAGAAGGTATTCAACAAAAATTAACCTAACAGAAAGAGAAAGCAGGGCAACATACTGTGGACAATTACGGAAAAATGCGGCCAATAAAAGTAACTTCTTTGAGATGAGCTTTTAGAGCAGCTGTAACAGCAAGCCACTGAGAGTTCTGGAGAAGTAAACAGTACTACTGATCTGAGATATATCTAGGTATGTATTGAGGAAGAGAAGCGAGATCCTTCAACCCTCTCTGACATTTTCCCATGGCATCAGCGCTTACCTTCCTCTCCAGTACCTTATCTGCTTACCCTACAGGATTCCCCAGAAGTTTGGGATTTGGAGAGAAAAGTGAAGAAGGGACTGGGCACACCAGGACCAGTTGGCAAGCGCAGTTCAATCCCATACAGTTTTAGCAGAAAAGATATCTGGTATCTTTTCAGCAGAGCCGTGAAAGGCTGCCAGAGGCAACTCCCCCGGCAAAACATAGTGGTGGAGCAATGGTTTACAAGTGCAGAGGTCTGCAAGCATGCTCTTCATGTACAACAAGGACACCACAGACACAACTGAGTATCCAACACTACCAACACTCTCGTTGCCTTCATCCCCACAGTCACACAGCAGGGAGACAAACCCTTTGAGAGGATGCCCCTTTCTCAACTACTCAGTATCTTAAGAAAGCAAGGAAAACTGATATTGTCTAGAACAGAAGAGTCCAGTGAAGGCGTATAGATTAGCATTTTCCATTTAGACCAGGAGTGCCTTTTTGAAGATCGTCTCCCAGTTGTCTCAACTCAATCTGCTGTTGCTCATACTGTTGAGTGGTACTGGGGCCCATGAATTGGACTTCTAGACAAAACCAAGCAGGAACACACAGTTTGGTAGTACCCCTTGTCAGTATTCAGCTGAAAAGGAATGGAGCCCGAAGGGCCAGGCTGCAGCCTGCTCAAAGTAGAACCTTCTGAACTGCACAGGGATCTAGGCACCATGTGTTTTTCTCCACAGGTCCGCTCCTGTGCGGCTCATTTTCGCTACCATGCTAACACCCACTCGCCAACATGACAAAGGAGAGTGGCCCTCACCACAAAAGAAAAACAAACGCACACACAAATTCTCTCTCCTCATTCTCAAAAAAAACACAAGCAAAACTACAGCAATCCAATAGTACAAATTCAATGTAGAAATGCAAGTAAGCAGTAAGGGGAGTAAGGCAGAAAAATAACATGAGCTTAACAGCAATAATATCATATTGCTTACTGTGTTTCATACATTCATGTTGTATATCCGATTAACTCCCTGCACAGCTTTCAACATCTATTTTATCACTCCTACAAAGACTGTAGGAAGTAGAGTTCTATAAAATGGCTAATACTAGCACTAGTCAGCACAATTACATGCAGAAAATATATTATAGTGTTCCAAATACACTCTGCAGTAAAATAAAGTGAAAAGCAACACTCTTCCTGAGGAAGTTATATGCTTGCTATGCAGCATTCAAGAAGCGACTATAAACCCATGATGTCATTCTTAGGTGGCCAAGATAACAATTAATCAAGGTACTTGCAGCAGCATAACTATTTGAGCAATTGCAACTATTTGTACACCAAGCTCTCCGTGGGAGTATTATTCTGGTGTGGTTACTGTCCACCCCCTGAGCCATCACTGAAACAAGCCACATGGCAACTACAGCACCAGCTGAAGACACGCAACAAAACATAATCTTCAACAAAACCTGCCCAGAGCACTGGACAAAGATCAGAGAGGCTACAGGATATTTACTTGCCTAGCAGGAAAGCTGCCAAAAAAGAATGTATCAGGTATTCACCGTGAAGAGATGTAGCTTTCCCTCACATAGTCCCACAGCCTATATACTACGTTGATCACTGAATTTTCTGTGTGCCAGATGTATGTCTAACAGCCTACTGGGACAAACTAGCCACTAAAAAACCTGATCCCGAGTCACAGTGAACCCACTGTACTTTAAGTTTGCATTTGGAGGCAAAAAAGAAACAGAAAAAAAAAA
>VYXH01003588.1:259888-275573 GCA_013397275.1 Burhinus bistriatus
AAAAAAAAAAAAAAAAAAAAGAGTGGGCTATCACAGCATCAGAGGAAACCAATTAGAACTGTCAGAGCTGTCAGCACAGCATCCTACGTGATCTTGATCTCAGGAGAGAAGGCAAAAATGACCTCTGTGGAAATATAAATTCCACTGATATATCAGTTCACTCAGTTGAGAATTTAAAAAAAAAGCCAAACTCTGGATTTGATGTCTATCTGGGTAGAAAGAACCAAGCTGAATAGTTTGTTGATAACAGGTGAGTAGAAAAATTGTTGTCACAATTCACTGGCATGAGCACAGGGAGGAGAAATTGCAACAAAGAGTGTATACCTGGATCTATTACCAAGTTAAACAACTCACTGCTCAGACAGCTCACTAGAAAATTTTGCCATTTAATATACTGTATCATCATAAAGCACAGAAGTGGCAAAACAAGTAAAATACTAAGTATATACTTAACATCTGTTTCAAAACATCAAACTACTTGAGCTTTATGTTCTCAATAATTTTTAATTATATTTTTTTTAATATTCTCTCTCCCATTTAACGACATCCATTCTACAGTTTACAGTGAGCATTAAGTTTACACGGTGCCTTGGCTGCCACAGAAGACTGAAGCCAGAGTTCAAAGAGAGGCTCAGCAAAACTGAATGTGATAAAAGGGCTAGCACAAAACTCAGAAAGCTTGCTGAATTCTAGTAGTGAAAACTTGGTATTGTCTTTGAACTGAAAAAGAAGAAAAACCCAAAATAGTCCTTAAGCGTTTATGTTTTTAACTGGTTCGCTAAGACTTAGTTTCATCATCCCTCTACTTTTAGAAATACTGCTCTATGTAGCTGAAGAAACGCAATCATCAGTTCTAGGTGAAACACTCAATTCTAGGTGAACCACCATCTCACAGTGTCTCCCTTTCCCACTGACGATGCAGAGAACGCAGGGAAAGCCTGCCTCAGCAGTTAGTTAGACTGTGAGCACGTTTAATGTACGACAACAGGACAAATAACTGCAGAAACTGCAGTCACCATTGCCACATTTATGAAACACACAAGTGCACACGGACACACACGTGCACACAGCCAGAGAAGATCCAGACAGAGAAGATTCAAAGGTTCTTCAGCCTCTTCAGCGCAAGGAAAAGGGGGATGAAAGCTGCATCCTCTTCCCCAAGTAAGAATCGATTTAAACTTAAAAGCGTACCTGGCAGATGTTGGATGCGTTGTTCCGCATGTTTGTTTGAAGCTCAACAACAGAAATTTCAACATCCTTGAAAACGTACTCCAGGGGCAAGCCACCTTCAGCATTACAATTTTTTTCTCTAAAGTCCAAGTTTACACCTTTTGATGCAATTTAAATCCACTACTTCCCAAAGGTCAGTAGACTAGCTTACTCCTATCTACATAGTCCCTTCATACATTAAGTCTTTCTCTTCCACAGTGAGGGGGGGTGGGGGTATGGTGGGGCGGAAGTCCCCCAGATATACTACTACTACTTTTTTTTTCTTTTTTCTGTTAAGTGACAAATAGTTTTCTCTTTTTTTCCCCCCCTTGACACCTGAATCTTCTTGATGGCCTAACTGGAGTCTGAAGCTGGTCTACAATTTTTGGAAGTGCACAAAATTGAAACATTATTCCAGTTGAGACCTTAAGGTATGAAACATAATAGAAGGATTACTTTACTTGTACTGTCAGATACAGTACTGGTCATAAATCCCAGGGCACAGTTTCCTTAACAAGAGCATGACATTCCTGACTCATACTGTAGATTTGTAATCTACTACCATCTGCACCTCCTTTTCCATAGAACTGGCCCACTACTGATCCCTGCTCATTGTGTGTTCATGGAGTCAACACTTTGCACTTATCCCTGCTGTGTGCATCTATTAACTCTCATCCTGTAACCAAGACTGCCCAGTTTCCTATCACCTGAAAATGTAGCATCAATGACCTTCATTCATCATCAGGAATACCAGACTCAGGCTAGAACTCTCCAGAAATTACAATCTTCCAATTTGAGAAAAACAAATGAACAAAATTTTAAGTTAACAAACCCAAGTAATAGTATACTATCATACATAAAAAAAATCCATTGCACTTTGACAGCAAACTTCTATGCAATTAAAAAATAAATGAGCTTCAGCTTTGATACTGCAGAGCACGCAGCAGAAGACACTACGAAGGGAGCCTACAACAACACAGTGCTCCTCTATGCAAAAGCAGTGTCTTGGTGTTTGTGCATACGAATCCTCATTTGTTCCTCCTTCCCTATCAGGTTTCCTTTTCTTTGAGACAAGTTGTTCTTTAATCTTTTTTAAGTTTTTTATCTCCAAGAACCAGCTTTCTTTCACCTCTGCAAAGTGTCTCTTCTTTAATGATTCGACTTTCTTCCTTACCATTCTTTTTGCCTCTCCTTTTTGGAAGTTCACGTGCAAGTTTAACTTTACTCAATGCTTATATTCATTTCAATGGAAATAACCACTGAAATGAAATTAAAGCACGTGCAGAAGTGCTCACAGGCATAAAGCTTTTGTTATATTAATTTACTTACTACATTTGCTTTCCTCTCCTTTCCCTCTAAATTTAAGTGATTTAGGGAGAACAATTCCCTGGTTGGTTTTGTACATTTCAAAGTGTACAAAATTTCAGAACAAAAAAAAAAAAAAAAAAAAGGTGTGATATGTTTGCCAGAGACAAAAAAACCCACACCTATGTCTACTATGCTGTTTCTATTCCATGCTTGTCTTGCTAACCATTTACCTCCATCTCATGACAAGTCCCAGCCTCCACTGGGCTAATGCGCAAGGACAACTGTTCTGGCACAAAATAAAAGTCCACAAAATCCATTGCCCTGTCCCACCCAACAGTGGATGGCTGGAGAAAGTATATAAGAAAACATACAGTGATGCTTCCTTTGGTACATATTTCCAGCTTCCAGAGTCCATATATTAAGGCCTTTTTGAGCCAGAGATCTTAGCATTTAAGTAGCTCTTTGTGAACTTTTCCTAAGTGAATTTGCATACCTCCCTCAGGAGTCCATTTCTGGTTTACTGTTCATAATACTGTTTTATAATTGCACCCACAGAACACTAAAGCACACAACTAGATGTGATTTTAAAAAAAAAACCCAAAAAAAACTAAACCAAAAACAAAACCACGCATGTTCCTGTGAGATAAAAACAGTAAAATCTACATTTTTGTGAAAACACACAATGTACAGTGATCACACGCTTTTCACTTTCTGGAAAAAAAAACCAACAAAAAACACTCAAACCCCAAGCAACATTACTACAACATATTCATACCTTTTAAACTATTCCCTACAATAAACACAACGAAGCTCAAGGAATTTCAATTGTATCATCTAAATGTAAAGGTATAACTAATGTGTTTTTAAGAGCAACACCTGTAATTCAAGAAAAGAGGTACACTACATTCAAGTTTGCCCAGTACTTCTCATTAGGGCTGTAACCACTCCAGTGGTATCAGAGGCATAATGAGCATGGACCAGGTGTGAAACACAAACTGGGAAGCCTTAGAGATATCCTTGATTTAGCGAGATCCTACCTGAAAGGGAGCAGAGTGAAATTAAATTTGTACGCCACTCACTTGTACACTTGTCATCAGCGGACAAAGCATGTGGTATATATATGCCTTTAACACAGCACTGACAAGTACATGCTAGGGTTATCTTTGCTTGGTTCCTCTGACACACTGATTGTATTTGTAATACCTCTACAGAAACAAGACCTTCTAGCTTTTATCTGCTAGTTTTACAGGACTGATGACCTAGACTTGCTTTTAATTACCTACACCACCATAACAGCACTTTTTCCTTAAAATTCCCATGCTACAGGAGATCTACAAGCATATCCCACTTTGAGAAATAAGAGAGTGGAAGCATTCATGGACTCCTAAGGGTTCCAAAAATCAAATTACTTTAAACAGATAAGGTAAATTCAGATCTGTGTATCTACTTAAAATAAAAAATCCTTTTACTCATTTTGCCTACTTCATTTTGCTCCTCCCCTCAAGCACTTCTGAGACTTAGGTAAGAATGCACTGAGGAATTCAGGATCTCTTAATCCATGCACTTCACATGATGGAATTTTCCACTCTTCTCTGTCAGTTCAATTCTTCCTCACCTTTTTCTGCAATTACAAAGGACACCTTTGCTACAAAACCATGCTTGCTCCCTTCCCTCCTTTGCAGAGGAACACTCAGTTACCTCAGATGGCAATGGAGACTTTATCTTTCAGGACACCTGGCCAACTTGCCAGGTGACTCTCCAGTCAGCCTCAACATATGGTTATCAGGTGATCCATTGCCCAGTTACATGTCCCTTGGGTTCCTATGGGAGGCCATCACCTAGTACCAAAGTGCCCCATCTAAGCAGATGCTGAAGTTCATTACTTTGCTGCAATAAATGCAGTGATTTCTCCTGCAGCTTTTAGCTAGTTCCAGAGGCAAAATTAAGAAAGAAAAGACAAATGACTATACATTCAAAACAGCTTCCCACTAAAAAAAAATAAAGACAGATTTGCAGAATTCTGTTTGATAGTAGGAATGATACACCTGTGCATACAGCTCTCAAGCACCATCACAACTTTAGGTCTGATTTTAAAAGATTCCCACACTGTCCTGCAACTCTGTCTACTCCCATAAGCACAGGGGAGGAACAGAAAGAAATCGGGCTGATCATTAACTGAGACTGGCACACAGCTCCTGTCACTGGAAAAGATACAAGGGAAGAACAATACCTAGAGAAAAGCATCTGTCTCAATAGACTGATGGAATATAAATCTCACTCTGAAAAATACCTGTCAGTATCACTGATGGGACACAATATTTAATTTCTATCCAAAGGTGATCTGAAACCATATAATCTACAGAAATATGTTTACAAAGATGCACAGGGAGAGCAGGAAATTTCTTGGGATCAAAGAATGACTGAATGATTTTCTTAGAACATCACAGGCTATTGCAAAATTCATCATACAAGGACATGTGCTACCGTATCTGTATGGGCGTCGTCATTTCAAAACTAGACGTCTCAAAATACCACATTTCTTAAAAATTAATGAAAAGCTATTTTTATTGGGTTTTATATGTAGATATTTAAAAATATATGGATATTTTCATATACACACACAAATATATATAAAAAAACATAGAACTAGAACATAGAACTAGAAAAGGCTGAAGCATGTTTTCTGTTAACTATGAAGAGAACTTACAGGAAAAAAGGCTACAAATAACACAAAAATACGGAATCTCCAGTTTATACCTTACTAGGCCCCAAGGAATCTCACCAGGAGAGAGCAATTCATTGGAAAACTGGCTTTATCTGCTCCATCGTCCATGGAACAACTTGTCTGTATTATGGAGAAATTCTTAAGAGACACAATCCCTTAATAATATTGTGGACTGTTTTCCCACTGGAGCTGTGCTACTCGCATTCTTTCTCATTTGAAAAGTATTTATGTATTTTAAACTGTCTACTACAATAGCTGAACAGAACAGGGAGAAGCAGTAAATGTAATGAACCAGCCATCCACAGACCATAGCTTCAGGGAATTACTAGGAACATACCTATCTGTAGATGTAAACACACAGACTAGGCACTTCTAAAAAAATTAAACATTAATATAAAATTACAAGGGAAAAAAAAGTGCGAGTGCAGTGAACAATATCCATTTCAGATTCTCATTATATAACCCCCTGTTTCTTCCCTCTTGTCCATTGTTTTATGCCTTGTGGTTTGGACTCCTGGGGGCAGTTTGTATGAAGTGGTGTCTTGGACATTCCTCAGCACCATGTTCTAAGAAATCATTCTTGCCCAAGTGCTCTCTCTCTTCTCCACACTTCTAGTACTATTCAGGAAGCATTAAAGGACATGCCCTGCCTTGTTATTCAAGGCGAGCTACTGAACATAACACTCTCCCCACTACCCCCAGCACCTTTTATAGCTGCCATGAAGGCCTCAGAAGACAACTTCTGTTTGTAAAGAAGTCCTCCCTTAAGATCTTGAACAGGGAGGCATTGCTTTGTTTTCCTTGCCACTACTACTCCATCCAGTCCACCTTCTCCACAAAATGCTTGCATTCTACTTTTATCTATTTTTTCAAACTGATCTAGAGTTAGGGAGGAAGAATAAACGAAAGTAAAAGAACCCCAGCTGATTTTCTGAGTTTCAAATGCTCTGAAATAATCTCCTTATTCCTCCTCACCTCCACACATTTATAAGCTAAACATGCTGCACTCACAGAACAATAGTGTCTCGCTCCCCTATGGTCTTACACATATAAAAATCCAGACTTCCAGTTTTGCAGCAAGATGCAGATGTTACCAATGTCACAGCTCATGTAAAATACAGAATAAATTCAAGAGGCAATCCAACCTCCTTTGCAAGGCACTACTGTACTTTCCCGTTTTCCTCTTTGTGAAAAAACCTTAAGACTTAAGAGAGAGTCAGGTTGACAGCTCAGGTGGGTGCACTTTCAGAACTCAGGCACTGATACAGTCAGATACTGGAGTTGTAGAGTGATCTCGTGCAGAAACAGAAAAGCAGCAGCTAAAGCCTAGATAGCTTCAACAGGCGTTAAAGGAATTTGATAGAGTACGTGAACTACAGAAGTAATGAACTCCATCTATCAGTTGTGGCAGGTGAAAAAGATCCTGCACAGAATAATGAACATAAAGCCTACGCATCATAAAACTCTTACTCCATATTGGCTGACAGAAACAAACAGTAGTCGTTTGAAGAAATCAATAAAATAAAAAAAAAATGCTGATGGGGTTTCAGAGAGATCTCCCGATTTGAAACTGCAAACATCAATAGGATGTACGATTTTCAAATTTAGATACTAAAAGCTTCCCTGCATGGGGAAAAAGAACACGCATACAATGCTAGTCAATGCAAATTCTATGACCATTTCTGCAAGACAAGTTTTTATGACTGTCGAGGGGTGGAGAGGCAGGAACAATAAAACCAAACTGATTCATGTATTTGGAGTGTGGAATTCAAAGGATGTAAGTATGCTCAAGAAAATGCTCTCATTTAAGGCTTCAACCAAAGCATACTGAATTCAGTCAATGGAATTTCTTCCTTCTAATAAGTTCTAGATTATAGCTTTTGATACCAAGAGGCCCAGGCAATGAAGAGGCAAAGACAAAACACTGCCTGGGAATAACTGGATTATTTTCATACTCACTATGTGCCACAGATTAGGCAGTCTGAAAGAAGAGAGAGATGGAGAGGAGGAAGTTTATTGAAAAGGGAACCTGAC
Organism: Burhinus bistriatus; assembly: GCA_013397275.1. Classification (NCBI taxonomy): domain Eukaryota; kingdom Metazoa; phylum Chordata; class Aves; order Charadriiformes; family Burhinidae; genus Burhinus; species Burhinus bistriatus. The sequence goes on from VYXH01003588.1 coordinate 267,165, forward strand.
TTCTAATGAACACTCTCCTGTTTCTTCAGGAATGGGGGAAGGTCCAATCTCTCTCTCTTTCACGATAAGCTTATACATTCTATTTTCCTCTAATTCCTGCTCTCCAGAGTCTACTCTGCAAGCCACGGCTCCCTCTTCCACCTACCAGAGAGAAATTTCAACCATTCAAGAGCCAAAATGACAAATCACTCAAGAATCTAAGAGGGTTCTGTCCTTTTCTTTAGACACCTGAATTAAGTGCTTATTACTACGCAAAGAAAGCTGCAGCAAACTAAGAAGTGATTTAAAATCCCACCCTATATTATTCTTCACTCAGTACTAATATTCGATAAACCCCAATATTCATAACCCCTAATACTCACATATGAAATCTGACATTTTCCTCGAGAAAATGGCAACTATTCCTTTAAGAATAATTCTAATTATATCATCTTCAAAACAGACTTTTACAGGGCCTTTAAAAATAAAGGACAAAATGAAAGACACAGAGGAAAAAAACTATACGTCTAAATACATAAAATAGAGGAAAAATAAATGCAGAAAGTGAATGCATTAGGTTTTGTGAAGAGATCCATCTCCGCCAAAATGCTTTCTCCAGTTTTTCTACAAGGAATTATAAGATAACAATTGTATTTTAAATGAAAATAAAGCAGTAACATACTTTTCAAACAAATGTCTTCCAACTTCAGCATCTACTGCACTCAGTGGATCATCCAAAAGATAGATGTCTGCATCTTGATACACAGCTCTACAAGGTTTGAAAAAAAAGTCAGTATCACAAAGTCTTATATTTGTTTACTTTAGTCACTGAAGCCTGACAATTTGTAGATTTTCTAAACAGCAAAAAACACTAGCCTGGCCAGATTTACGCGGGCCTTCTGCCCCCCGCTCAGCGTAGCTCCACGATCTCCTATTACTGTTAGGTCACCATTTGTTAGTAATTCCAGGTCCTGTGAACGTGAAAGAACAGATACCAAGATTTCATTATTATTTTTAAATCATTTTAACTTCAAAGACCAACAAAGCTGCTCCAACATAGTATTTTCTTATTTGAAAAATATTAACTTATCCCACATTAAAATACAAGGATTCATACCAAATGAAATATCCGCAGTTAATTTATGACTTTGTACCTTCAGCAATAAAATACTTAAGAAAGCAGGAAAAATAGGTGAGATCTTCAAGTTCCCTTTTTCTACAGCTTTGTCAGAGAGAAGCGCACTACTGTTCTTAGTATTACAAGAAGTATTTGCTGGTGATTCAGAAAATCAAACTAAAAATTATGAAGTATAACAGTAAATTAATTATTTTTCACTAGAACAAAATGAGCTATCACAATAAATAAAACTGAACTAACTATTATCAGTAAATTATATTCCATTTGCAAATGTCTCTAAGAACTGCATTACTTTTATTCTTACTGCAGCATACCCAGGAGAAATAACCACAACATTCATCACACAAGTTTGGTTAATTTACGGGGCTTGGGACTACGAGTAAGAGAACAAAATTATACAGTGTTCCATGTCATATTATTTTATTTCCTATTCAGGAAATACAGAAGTTTTATATTAAGCTATAAAACATATTCTGAAAGTTTATTCACAGCTTTTATAACATACATACATTTGAAAGAAAACTATGAAAGCAAATCTACCATCTAATATGAAGTGGTTTTTTTTTTTTTTTTAAATGTCGTTTGTTGTCTTTTAAAGTCACTAAAGTCTTAAGTTTAGACAACACCGTATGACTGAGTATCAGCAGGAGGTATTAAAACTCTATCTACCATGTGCAAAAACCTCGCAAAAAAATTTCATCACAGTAACCATCTGCTTTTCACCTGTGTCGCTGCTGACAGAAATATCGTAACATGCTGCATAAAACCTTTTTAGCTGCCAAGCAAAATGTCTGTTTCTTGACAAATCTGGCTTAATCCTCTTCTATATCTCATGTCACAAACTCCTTTCCGCACAGACCTTTCAAAAATATATTTTCATAAAACTACTTGGGCTCAGCAAGTTCTCCAATATATAGCACTAAGGTTCTTTTGATAGCCGTTAGCAATGCATAATACATGATATACACAACACTTATTTTTAAAAAAGCATAAAGGATATTTACAAAATGGAAGTCACAAATACTGCTAGCTTGATCATGTCTTCCACCTTTTATTGCATTTACAACACACCTACCATAATACCAGCGAAAAGGGCTAAACGTGATTATGAAATTAAATAATTGGGAATAGCTTTTTCCAAATTTGCCTGTGCTTCACATAAGCTACACCTCCCTCTAGTGAAAGTTTTAGGAATTACAAGAATGTGCTTAACACGGATATCAAAAATAACTGCACGTTTCTGTTAAGTGACAGGATTTATTTCACACACTCATAATAATAATAATAAAAATCAATTCTATGTATTATATATAGCAGCACATACCACAAGTCTGAAAGAACACTAAGATAAAATTAAAGATTGTGAAAATCAAGCACGCAAAGAGAAAACCATACCTTTTTAAGAGCACAGACTTTTAAAACTTTTTCATATTTTTCTTTCTCATATTCCTTGTCAAACAGTATATTACTTCTTACTGTACCAGAAAACACCCAAGGCTGCTGAGAAACATAGGCAATTCTTCCAGTAACGTTTATCAAACCTTTGTCTTTAGGCAGTTCACCAAGCACAGCACTTAAGAGCGAAGACTGGAAAAGATTAAAAAAACATAATAAAAATTTAATAGTTTGATTGCATTAAAGGCATCACAGAGACTGAACAGTGTTTACTGACACGATGGCCTGTTTCACCCTGTCACTCAAACTACTGCTAAGAGCAGAAGAGCACTAGTACCTTTACATGCAGTCTAGAAGTAACGTACAAAAACACTGTTTAACTCCGAACCATCTCCTCCCCACCACCAGAAGGACATCTGCCTTTCTTGAATGCCAGTTTCTTGATGTGAAGTGTGTTATTATACACAGAAAGGAACTGTACAATTTTCAAGTTTCTAGTCACGTTTAACAGACTCCTAAAAAACCCACAGAATGGAGTAAACATTAAGACTTACTTTTCCAGCTCCTACAGGACCAATCACAGCCAATAATTCCCCTCGTCTGACAGTAAATGAAAGTTGTTGAAGTGCTGGGCTTTCTAAAGTCTATGGATTTGAGAAAAAGTTAGGCTTCCTCAGTAATGAAATACGCAGCATCAAAACAACTCTTTAGAAACAGAAAACAATGCACATAAATCACTGTAAATTAGCAACCCATATGCCCATCACACTTTCAGGCATACAGTTTGCCTCTTCAGGAATTCACAAACACTTCTGAAAGACCCTGATCCTTCACCACAAACAAGTAACACAGACAAAACAGTGTTCAAGGAATAGGGAACCCAAAAGTGGCAGAAGCAGTGCTTCCTCAAAGCCCACGCATCCACACTGCAGCTCAGCACAAGGCTTGGGCGGCAGCCTCGGAAACAGCAGCTCTCTGCTGGCCACCACACCAGCATTCACAGCCCCAGCACGGTACGCCCGGCGACTCCAAGTAGCCAGACAAATGCTGGAAAAAGGGAGCGTTGAAGCTCTTGGAGCCCCAGGAAAGCCATGTCTGTGTTTGCTGTAGTCAAAGCCCTATCCAAAGTCAAAACACAAAAATGACATTTGATTTTACAGAACTTCATCTTGTATACCATGGATTCTCAGAGAGTTTCCACAGACAACACAGTGGACTATTTGTGTGAATATATTCTACCCTAGGATTGTTCGTTTAATATGCCTATCCTTTATGTTACACTACTGATAAGAGCTTATTTCCCAACATATTTTGCACCTCTCCTATCAAGGTTGTAAAAAATGCCTATTTCTTGTGAAAAGAAAGGATGCTCATGTCTTTAATAGCTATGCTAAACCGCAATTCCTAAGGGCCTGGTGCAGCTCCCTCTCATTAAAGCAAAACACCCTTGTAACAGGATCTGCCTTTACATGCATCTTAGACCGTACTAAGCATGACTGACACTAAAATGCAAACAGGAAAATATATGCATTTTAAAAAAAAAAAAGAAAAAAAAAAGCTGGATTGTGCTAGTATTTCTATTGAAGGACCAAATGAAAACCCAGCCTTAAGCTTCAAGAAAGAAGAGCAGGGTCAAGAATACCTAGTGTACCTCTTAATAACTTGCAGACTGCTCAAAATCTCCAGCCACCCTTAGAGGCTTAAGAGGCCACCACCTAACCCCGCGTGAAAAATGCCGCTTGACCAAGTTCTGGGACTGCGAAAAGGGGAAGCCTGCAACTCGTTTCAAATTATTTAGGAGAGACATGGGTACACTATCCATCCACACCTATGACGGCTATGACGCCAGGAGAAATACCGGGTTAGGCAGCAGTGTACCCAGAGCCCAAAGCTGCATGTCTCCCATCACAGCCCCCACCTCACAGGTGCACGGCGGGGTTCAGACAAAATCAGAATCACGCTGGGAAAACACAAACTTGTGCACATTGTGCAACTCTGCCAAACTACTTTTGTTGCTGTAACTAATTTCCACAAGGTGGCATCAATGGGGCTATTTTCCTTTTCTCTATCCCCTCCCACTCAGCATTTTACCATGAATTTGATTTCTCGGTCCAGAGCACACAGTTCACGTGCTCAGCTAGTGCTAAGGTCAGGGGAACTCTACCAACTTGTGGCAGCCAAGTTTGTAGGAAGAGAAAATATCTCTTATTAAATCAATTAGTCTATATGGAAAAAGTAAATAAGCTTTCAGACATGCAGGCCCTTCTTCAGACCTCTTGAGGTTGTACTCCTGTATTCACAAAAGTGCAAAGATATTTCCACCCACACTCAGGTTTTCAAAACAAATATATCATAAGAACCTAAAAAATTATAGAAAGTTTCAAAAAACCTTTAAAACTATTACCCAAATATTATATATTAAAGCTGTATTGTAAGATATCATAGACCCTATACAAAAGTAGTAATGCAAGCAAACAGCATGGCCACAAACACCTAAGGGGCATAGTATTTTTGCAAAATAGCATTCCTTACGATGAAAGACAATTTGTCCTGAATTCGTCACACCTATTTTTAGGCACTAAACTCAGGCACTTAAAATTAGAGCACAGACTAATATTACAGCTAAGTTCATCTGACAGCTCATTACCACAAATGTCCCAGCAACCCTGTGCCTTGTCAACTATCTGCATCTTTCACTTCCCTTCTGCTGCCACTTGTTCTTGCCTTGTTCTTGTTGTTCATGGGACTCAGCTACCAGAAAACAAACCTCATTAAAAGTGATTCATTTTCTGTTGGTTTATCCCTCTGAACTGGTTCACCACAGGGTCACACGTACAAGCATTAACACCAGCACAAGGGAGGGAACAGATACACAGAGTGTGAGGACAGAAGGACACAAGAATGATCCCTTCAGGGGCAGCAGCTCCTTAGGTGAGCTTGGGCAGGTGTTACACTTCCTACAAGAGAAAGAAGCAATTCATCCCATCGAAGAGATGCAGAGATCATATATTGCACAGAAGTATTATACCTCTTAGTCTCCTCATTTAAGTGAATAAAATTACAAGGGATAAATTTGGCCTCGGTTCAAACTCTTGAATTTTAAATCTAAAGTCGCTCAGTTGAGCAGACAGACTGTTTTGTAAACTCAAGGCACATCAGTAAAAACCTGTACCGAAGAATCCCTAGTTCCATGCTGGTATCAGACTAGCCTGTGGGACTCAGATAATACTTGCCTTAGCAAAATGACACTGTGACCATGAATTAATTGGTTTTGTTTATCTTTTGATAAACTGTAATACACCATGTTAGGTTGTTTTCCTAAAAGTCTAGCTAATAATCCCTTTTTCACTTCCAGTGATTTTGGATTTGTGAGTTGTTGGGTTTTTTTAGTATCTCTTTTGGCTCGTAATCTTTAAAAATAAAAAAATAGTACCCAGCTGTGCACTGCCTATATAGAGATCCAAAGACTCATAAGAAACCTAGTCAGGGTAGCAATCTAAGTTGGTTACTTGGCAAAGGTTAGCATATTTTTATTATTCCTTTTACAACTCCTCTCTCTCAGAACTCATCATCTTTTCAGTGAGCAACTTGGTAAAATTATTTTGCATGATTGTAAGCATATATAACAGAAACTTTCTGAGTTGCTCTTGACAGTTCTGGGAGAGTTAGTCTTCTCCCATGCACATTGCAACTGAATATCAAAAGGAAAATTACATTAACAGTTTTGTGGGTGGCTTGTTGGCTTGGTTTTTTTAAATCAAGAGGAAACCAGTAATTCTAGTCATGCTGCTCTGCTTTATGCAACATAATCAACTCATGAAAAAAAATGAAGGTGTTTTTCGGGCATATTATGCAACCATTTCCTATAAATTGTTAACAGTGGTACCGATGTTGGTTGGGGAAGAAAACAAAGACTAAGACAGACACTCCATTTTGCCTTAGAATGTATTCACCATGATGTTTTTCATATCAATTGAAAGTTTGTTCAATGTCTCAGAAAGAATTTATGTCACAGAGATACCTCTTGAGAAAATAAAGCACAATAATGTAGCAATTTTCTTTTGTAGCTGAATAATAGTAGTAGGTAGATCCTCACATATATTTTCACATTTTATCTTCCTTGGGACACAGCACATGTAGGGGAAAAGGGTATATAAAGGGAAAGAGGTGGTCTTATTTGCATCACATTTATATGCAAAATTCATTTTTAGAGCTTCCAGCATTTCTTATGAAGACTGAAGCTTCCCTTGTGCAAGGATACTGGCACTTCTTAATAGCTCCAACAATTCATCACAAATTGCTGCTTACCATAGCAATTGCAGTTTTAAAACAGAAAACAGTCAATCTTTGCCTTTCTTACAGAAAAGGATACATGACAGATTTATCATCTGTGTATTGTCCCTTTTTCTAGACATTTTGGTGAGTGGTGCATTTTAAGCAGAGAACGACTTGTAGCTGAACAGTCTCAACTAAAATACACAGGGTAACAAATATGTAAGGACTAGTCTCTAAAGCTTTCAAATCTGTTACGAGGAGTATAATATTGTACTGGTTCTAGATTAATGGAGTGATCAGCATTTAATTCACTGAAAAATACTCATGCACTAAGGCCCACTTTATTGTGCTGTCTGCCCTTAATTCCAATTTAAGTATCTCAGCTACAATACAGTACTGTTTAACAACAAGAGATGTTTTCACATAGAAATGCACATATTTTCATTTAGTATAATATTCAGGAATAGCTACTTTTAAGATGCCCTTTATAGCATTTTCAGTACTATTCTACAGAGTTAGCTTAACATACTAAAAGGATTGTCATACACAAAAGATAGAATACAAAACATCAGCACCATATACATAGACATACTGCTTTTTAGACTTAAAATGCCTGCAGTGCCAATATACTTTACATTTAGTAGAAGTAAATTTACCTTATCCCAATAGCAAGTCAAATCCTGAACATGAAGAATGGCATTCTCATAATTACCATGCAGTTGTGGCTTGAAGTGTGAGACCTCATCGAGTATCAGAAAGTTCTGCAATAAAAGAAAAGCACAGGATATTGCCTAACATGAGACTGTGAATGGGAACATAATTTTGAAATACAGAACACACAGAATATTAATTATGGGGGGGGGGAACCAACCACAAACTGATCAAGGAATTACATTTCCAAAGCAATACACACCACCTTCAACAGTGAAACTCTAAGTAGCTAGCTGTCTCCCCCCCAGAAAACCAGAAGTGCATATTTTTTAGCATAAAAGGACTATGGGACTCTAACACAACCTGCTCAATAAAAGACAATTCCTGAAGCAAATGGACCTTAAGAACCAGCCCTGGTTTCCTTTGAAATAGTGACACACCTATAATTGTTTGATTCCCCCTTTCCACGCAAAAGAGGTGAAACCCTCACTGCAACACCTTATCATTCTGTTGCTTTCACGGAATCACAGAATTTTCAGAGTTGGAAGGGACCTCTAGAGATCACCTAGTCCAACTCCCCTGCTGACGCAGGAATGCCTAGAGCACATTACTCAGGACTGCATCCAGGCGGGTCTTGAAAATCTCCAGAGAAGGGGACTCCACAACCTCCCTGGGCAGCCTGGTCCAGTGCTCTGTCACCCTCACCGTAAAGAAGTTTTTTCTTAGGTTTGAATGGAACTTCCTATGTTCCAACTTGTGCCCGTTGCCCCTCGTCCTCTCACTGGGAACCACTGAAAAGAGTCTGCCTCCATCCTCCTCCAACCCACCCTTTAGATACTTAGAAGCAAGAATAAGGTCTCCCCTCAGCCTTCTCTTCTCCAGGCTAAAGAGTCCCAGCTCTCTCAGCCTTTCCTCATAAGGGAGGTGCTCCAATCCCCCAGTCATCTTTGTTGCCCTATGCTGGACTCTCC
>VYXH01003588.1:275782-308316 GCA_013397275.1 Burhinus bistriatus
GCCTTGCTGAAGTCAAGGTAGATGACATCTACTGCTCTCCCCTCATCCAGCCAATCAGTTATAATATCATAGAAGGTTATCAGATTGGTCAAGCATGATTTACCCTTGGTAAATCCACGTTGACCACTTCCAATAACTTCCTGTTCTTCAACGTGTTTGGAGATGACATCCAGAACGAGTCGCTCCATTACCTTCCCAGGGACAGAGGTGAGACTAACCGGCCTGTAGTTCCCCGGGTCCTCCTTCTTGCCCTTTTTGAAGACTGGAGAAATGTCGGCCTTCTTCCAGTCCTCAGGCACCTCTCCTGTTCCCCATGACCTTCCAAAGATGATGGAGAGCGGTCTAGCAATAACATCTGCCAGCTCTCTCAGCACTCGCGGGTGCATCCCATGAGGGCCCATGGACTTATGGATGTCCAGCTTGGCCAAGTGGTCTCTAACCCGGTCCTCCTCAACTGAGGGAAAACCTTCCTCTCTCCAGACCATCTCTTTGATGGTGAAGGCTTATTTTACTTTAGTTTTGCTCAGAAAAACAACAAGGACACGGTCAGAATCTGTCCACTGTCCCTATTAAGCACTCTTCCAGTGACAAAAAGGCTGCAGAACACTTTCTGAACCTCTCCTCCTTTTAAAGTCCCAGGCTTTAACAAAAAACTTGCTTATGCCTGCGTAACTGGTTCATTGCACTTTCACTACTATACTTCTACATTATATCCCAGTCAGAGAACCTCTCCTTCAAGTTGCATAAATGTACACTTTTGTACCACAGCTGCATTTCTGGCACACCTTGCCCAATGTTAGCTTACAAACAGCTCAGAGACATTTAGAACGGAAAAGGGCAAATTCTACAGAAGATTTTCAAGGACAACAGTTACCACAAGTTTAAGGCAAAAACACTGAAAAATTCTATCGTGCTTTGAACCACAGAGCATACAGACCTTAAACAGGCACAGCAGCAGACAACATTTTGAGAAGAGAAGGCAGGCCTTGGTCTTAAAAGCCAAGATCAGGTAACAGGGATTGAGCTCACAGTTTGCAGATGCAAGATAGCTGCTGAACTAAGAAGAAACAGCAGGAGGATGCCAGGAGCCACAAGAGGGCAGGAAGAATACTGCCAGGTGTTAACAGGCACAGCAGTACTGCTCGAACTCCAGCTGGTGGGTATCGTTTCAGGGAGCGGTGAGAACTGAAGCGTTTTAATGCAGCAGTCTGCAAACTCAATGCACACATACATACAACTCCATCAAAAGGCAAAAGTGCAAAGCCACACATGCCTGAGTTCTCCGGCCAGGTGAGTATCGCTGAGCGCTGTTTTAGATAGGCACGCCCAATACAAGAGAACTTGGGATAAGAGAGCGGTAGGCAGGAAAAGAAACTCCAAACACAGCCTAAATCAGTACTGGGTTTTGTGGCTTCAGAAGAAATCTCAGAAGCATGATTTGGATTTAGATGATGGCTGAAATACCACGGCAGTTATAAGCAAGGAATCGGTGTCTCATTTCTGCATTTACCAGGAATTTCTCTTCTAGCAGTAGCATTTAGCCCAGGTATAAATCCTAGCTAGCCATTTAACTCAAAAATGTTACAGTATCACATATGGAAAATTTCAAACAAAACTAGTACAAATGAAGAAAAAAGTTATATGGTTAACAACATGGATTTTAAACAGTGGAGGAAAAAATCATCACTAGAAATAAAACTTTCAAATGCAGTAAAATGACTTAAGCCTTAGAGACTCTTAAGTTCTCTTAAAACGTTCTTCCATTCTTTTTGTACTTAATATATCTTCCACGTAGGGAAAAGTAAAGTTGCTACCATCCACAGGATGCTGAGAAGCAAACATTAGCTTGAGATATGACTGTATCCTTGAAAGAGAAACCTCTATATTCTGTACCCGGATGAAACTTAGCCTCTTTTCTGCGTGTCTGCCAAAATAACCCTCTGAAAAACAACCACTCTCACTTTGTTTCACGAGGAGACCTTGAACCTATTGCTCCATCACAAAAGAGTGGATAAGCTTCAAGAAGAGATACAGACCAGCTCTCAGATGTGTAGCTAGGGTGAGGAGAAAAGAGAGTTTGGGTGAAAAACACAATAAGGAGACCATAATATTCTTTTTGCCACACAGTTCCTATGTATGTATAAATGAATATGAAGGAAAGGCCACTACTTCCCATCTGACTATCTCTCTTTACTGTCACCTGAAGCATAGTATCTCCTGCTTTCTTCTCTCCATCTGAGTGTACTTTAAGATCAGTGCAGAACCCTCACTTGTTCTACAAAACCTAAGAGAAAATACCCTCTTAAAAAAAAATATATTATTTTCAGTTTTGTCCAAATATACCTAGCCATCGTCTTAATCGGTTTTTCCTGGATTTCCTACTCTCTTTTCCTCCTAAATCCTTTCCACTTATTTACGTTTCAGTAACGCATCTTTGGTCAGGCAGCACCTTTCCATTCAGTAGCAGAATGTCCAACCCTGAAAAACTGTGCAGTTTGGGAAATGGAAGCTAAAAAGTTGGTGACAGCATCAAGGGTGCTACAGATTCATGAGGACAGTTCTTTGCCCAGTGAACCTCGATTCTGCAGCTGGTTTCAAAAAACCATCCTTAAGGAATCATAAACGCAGGGGAATTGGAGCCAGCTATTAGAAGCAAAACCTTATGACCACTAGGATATGCTGGAAAAGCAGACAGGAGATAAAAAGGGAAGAGATCATCACTGTCTCTGCTTAAATACCATTCTCCTGTTTCTAAGGCATCTTTTTCAGCCATCCTTGCGTCTCAACCCACACAGCTTCAAAGATCCCATGAAAGAGCATTGCCTGAAGCTGAACACAGGGTGTATGAGAGTATAGAGAAGACAGTGTGCAACATCCAGTATCCCAACCACTTCTCTCCCCTCCCACAGTTTAGTTTAAGCAGTAATAGTAAATTTTACTGCCTACAATATTGCCGTAGTCATGATTTTCACGTTAACCTTTTCTAATTTCATTTGCATCAACTTTTACAAAAAGCTTCTTTGAAGTGCAAAGATGATCTGTTTAATACATATGTTAGCTGTGGGCTTAGTACAATTAAAAAATTTATAAACAAACTGATTTATTATACTCAAGCACATGGAGAAGAAAATGAAACCAGAGATTTCAAGCTACTTTCATCAACAAATGGCATACTGACACTATGCAAAGCCATATGATTCCATGTAAAGTGTTCTGTTTTCCCCATTCTAGACAAGATTAACCTCACTTTTTCGCAAAATTAAGTTCTAACATGGCTGGCATGCTTTAATTCTGTATTTCGATAACCTGACAATTTGGGATTTTTTTAAGTTTTAAATTCAAAACACAATTTGCATTTAAATCTTTCACTCTTGTAATTTATGCTTCACTCCAGTATTGAAAGCAGCAACAAGACACCAGCTGGGGCTCACACCTGTCCTTCACAGCTGACAAGATAGTGCACTGCACATGGAATATGAATCTTACAGCTCCCATTTGCCTTCTTCGTCCTCCAACTCCCAATCCCAACGTATCTGAACACATGTTCCTCTCACTTGAAAAATGTCTACAACACCTCTTTGCACATATGCTTTTCTCTTACATTTCAGCTTGCCCTGCAGTGCATTTCATGTTTTTGCACATGCTTACACAGCAACACATTCACTTTTCAAAATAGGTTATTTCATTAAAAATCCCAAACTCTGCAGAACTAAAATAAGGCTGCTTTTGGTAGTGACATTAAAACAATATTAGAATAAGAGGAGAAATCCACATACCATTCAAACCAATAACCATACCTTGATTCGCCGTATGCTAACCACTGCCTCGGATACTCTCTCAACAGCCGCAGGGAAAAACAGAGTTACTGTCAGTCTCACTGCACCATACAGGGACACTGCAACAAACACGCGACTTGCAGAGATAACATTGCCAAGTAGTATATATGCCATGAAAGTCATGAACACTGTTATTTTGCTTGCCACAAAGAAAGAGGCCAAGTTCAGTCCTCGAAGGTAGGAGCTTTTCATAATCATGGCGATCTCCTTCCTAAAAATGCAAAATATACACAATCACATCAATCCCATTACAGTTGCCTTCAACAATAGGATGAGGGAAACTCACTCTTAGGATTTTACTTTTATATCCTTTCTCCTCCCCTCTCAACATCCCAACTCATATGTAAAGAACCATACTCAAAAATAACTGTAAAGAAAGTATGTTATATGGCAAATAACAAAAGAGAATTTAAAAGGCTTAGAAATTGAGGAGGAAAATTTTTATAGTTAATATCTTAGTAGCTACAGAAAATCATTATTTTTTCAGAGACAGAAAACAAAAATGCTCTTTTTTTTTTTTCTGCTTTGGTCAAACTAGTATTTTAATTCAGATTCTAATCTGCTTTGACTCTTTCTAGGTTGCACAGAAGAGGAACGAGGAAAAAATTTCTGTATAAAGGCCAAGCACCCACAAACTCCTTATCCTTCCAATATCAAAATCTGGTAGAGTTCAGGCACAAAACTCCTCATAAGATCAACATCTACTCTGCAGTTGGTAAAACAGGGCAACTTCCAAAAGATCAAGACTTCACCCATGGCCCAAGTATCTGCCATTATTCAGCTGCGGCTCCTCAAGCTGCATCACAGGATTTGCAGTTTCCTTTGATCTCAGTCTAAATCCTTCATGATTTGTACCCTGCTCCTGCCTTCTTTTGCTCTAGGAATTCTGGTTCATAATTCAGAAAATACTGATCTGTGAGGCCAATTGTTCTGCCAGCCATTACCCGAGCTAAATAGCGATTGAATTAATGCACAGACACATAAGTCTCCCTCCAGCAACTGAAAAGCTGCTGACGCGTATGTTCTCAATTTCCACTTCAGTTAAATCTCAGTTTCCACTTCTAAATGACTCATCAAGTCCAATCCTCAAAATGTTACTACACTATCTACAATGTGGATGCCATCAGGCTTAGCTTCTTATTAAAATAATAGTTTTTCTTTATCAAGAGAGCCACAACAACTTACTCCTTCCCCATATAATCTATCTGCTTAAAATAACACAGAATATAAAATCCTGAAACAATTCCTAATTTCTCTTCCCAAATATTCTGGCAATTCTAAGGGAAAATCTTGATTATTTTGATTACCTTCCACTTGGAACTATATACTAAGATAAGAAACTCAAGTTATGATTATAAAAGTTGAAGTAAATTAAGTCCTCGCTTAACAGAGAGAAGGATGCAAGATGTGCTACTTGAAAACTTGTTAAGCAACTTTCCCACTATACTTGCCAACTGGCCGAATTGACAGACTTTCAAAGACTTTCAAAGACTTATTTTTTCAGCTTAATGGCTCACAATCTCTGATCTCTGCTTCAGAGTACAGTGAAAGAACATTTGTATGTAAACTATTTGAATTGGGTCTAATTCAATTACTTCTACAATCCTGGATGAAACTCTTTTCCCACCCTCTAATAATCCTTAATAATCCTCTCACTATCTGTGGATAATCAGCAAGGTCTTTGTGCTACTCTCCATAAATATCAGATAAATTACAGCCTACCCGCAGGCTGTATATAATATACTACACTGTCTTAAGGCACAGAGTTATAGCAAAAGAAACCAATACAGACAGCCACAGGAAAAAAGAGCAACGGAGGAGTTCAGATGTTGTTTCGGCAACTGTCAAGGGCCACTGTGGAAATACTGGGCAATAAATCACCTGGCTGAATTTAAAACTTTTAACTACAGTTTTCCACAGCGCAGTTAAAGAAAAGAGGGCTCAAGATGTGTTTTGGAAGAGCTTACTTCTCTCCATCATTAAAAAGGAAGCCTCTAATCCTAATGAGGTGTTGCACGTGGAAATCTAAACTTTAGTGATGTGAACACGCCCACTGAGGAAGCTTCAATAAAGAAATATCCTTTCTGGCTCCCCACAAGACAGCAAAGCTTTCAACCAATCAAGAACATTCAATCAGCACAGCATCCTATAATCTGAAGAAGGAAAGGATTATGTGTTTGGGAACAAACATCTCAGGGAATATTAGCAAGTTTGCAAGCCTGCACATGGATGTAAAGGAAAAAAATTCTTTTAAAAAAAAAAAAAAAAGGAATTCCAAATAAAACAAATTTTTAAAAAATTTTTAAAAATCAGAGACTCTACAGCAGGCTAAAAACCTTCTACTAATATGTCAGACACAGACATAACATGAAATTTAAATGAAGTTCAATAACACCAAGTGCAGGGTCCTGTATGTGGGTCAGGGCAATCCCAAGCACAAATACAGGCTGGGTGGAGAATGGATCAGGAGCAGCCCTGAGGAGAGGGACTTGGGGGTGTTGGTAGATGAGAAGCTCAACATGAGTCGTCAATGTGCGCTCGCAGCCCAGAAGGCCAACTGTATCCTGGGCTGCAACAAAAGAAGCGTGGCCAGCAGGTCAGGGGAGGTGATTCTCGCCCACTACTCCACTCTCATGAGACCCCACCTGGAACACTATGTCCAGCTCGGAAGCCTCCAACATAAGAAGGACATGGACCTGTTGGAGCCGGTCTAGAGGAGGGCCACGAAGATGATCAGAGGATTAGAGCACCTCTGCTATGAGGACAGGCTGAGAGACTTGGGGTTGTTCAGCCTGGAGAAGAGAAGGCTCCGGGGAGACCTTATAGCAGCCTTCCAGTATCTGAAAAGAACCTACAAGAAAGCTGGAGAGGGACTTTTTACAAGGGCATGTAGTGATAGAACGGGGGGTAATGGCTTCATACTAGAAGAGGGCAGGTTCAGATTAGATCTCAGGAAGAAATTTTTCAGTATGAGGGTAGTGAGACACTGGAACAGGTTGCCCAGGGAAGCTGCGGAGGCCCCATCCCTGGAAGTGTTCAAGGCCAGGTTGGATGAGGCTTTGAGCAATCTTCTCTAGTAGGAGGTGTCCTTGCCCATGGAAGGGGGGTTGGAACTACATGATCCTTAAGGTCCCTTCCAACCTAAACCATTCTATGATTCTATGCACCTGAACTCCTACAGTTATCCTTTAGCACTGAATGCTCTTACACTGTCAAGTAAAACCGCAAATACTGATTGACAATTGAATTTATGAATAAGTTTTAATCAGATGCAGACGGACCTCTGAAATGAAATGTCTTACGATACCAAACTCAGCTGGCCTTGCCAGTTGAACAACTACAGAATTTCTGAGATGCTGTTCTTCTCCTCTCTACCCTTCCCAGATGGCTTCAGCAATACTTCAAAATGCAAAAGGGAAGAAGCATACTATCTGAGGATGCTATCATTTGGGACAGAAAGTCAGATTCCATATATTTCTCAGAAAGGAAATGTCTGCTTATCAGTTCCTTGCTATTAGTTTACAGAACTGTGAGGATGAAATTGTTCAATTATAACTACTACAGTTTATTAGTTGCTGTTTTTAAACACAACCGTAAAAGGAAGCATAAAAACCCCAGAATTTTTCGGTTCCCTTAGGATATATTTTCATTCCTTCACTCTTGCTATACGAAGTTTTAAAAAAAAAAAAAAAAGTCCAAAGAAGTTCAAGCAAACTGCACTTGAAAGCACAAAATAATGCACTTACTGACATGTAAAAAAAATGGAAACAGATACAGATCATACACCAAGCTGTATCTTTACAGGATTACCTTCTTAAACCATTCACAAGTTCAGCAAATGATTTTTCCCACGCATACATCTTTATTATCTTCATACCACTTATGACTTCATTCATGGTCCTTATCCTGACATCCGTTAACGCGGCTGTCTTGCTTCTGTAAATAGCAAAAAGTAAAAATTATCACATTCTCAAAGAAAGAGAGACTATTTACAATTGCATAACATATTCATGTTAATGAAGTTTTTGCTTTTACTTGTAAAGAGGATTCATACAATTGTAACTGCATTGAACGGTCTTCCTAAAACAGTATCTTAAAGCTGACACACAGCAGACAGACTTGGTATGTATGTACTCCTGGTATTCCCTATTCTCAGCTAACTGTGAGTTGATTCGATGTTCAGAATTATGTATCAGCTTGCGCCAACACACGGTATTCCTTAAACAACATATTTGTGTACAAAAAAACCACTCAAACAAAAAAAAAGACAAATATTAAATTTAGAACTAAACAAAAATCAGAAAATTACTTTTAAAAATGGTTTTGAAATGCCAAAATAACAACCCTTCTCATAAGGCTCTTTTGATGTTGTTAAAGAAACTGGCCTCCGTTTGTGTTTTTTAAGATTAACTCTAGTTGAAGCAAGGATTACTTAGTAATAGTATATGAGCTATAATTTAGGACAGCTAATCTAGATATGGTTTTATTTAATAAATAAATATTATTTAAGCATTAATTGTAATTAAAACTAAAGTAAATATATCTATTTTAGTCCCATATTATGCTTGAACTGATGAACAAACTGTAGACTACATATCATTAAATAATAAACTCACAGTTTTAATTAGGAAAAGAGCATTTAAAGTTAGAAGCCATGTAACGAATGTACAAACCTTGCTAACAAAGCCTATTACAATTCTGAATTCATTCACGTAGACAAACATACTTCGCACATAGTGAGCTACTGTAGGCCTTATTTTGATAAAACATACCTTTTCCTGCTAAGTTACTTATTTTTGTGTATATCAATGAAAGTTAAGATTCAGAGATCATATTTTAAAAAAAACACCACCAAAAAACCCCACTCTTTAGGGGGAAAAAAAAAATTCTCTTTAGAAGGAGTGGCTGGGTTTTGTCAGCTTAACCTGCCCCCTTTAAGATTTCTCTGATGCTCTGGAAGAAATAGCCATGTTTAAAGCACTTAAGTAGGAAAAATTTCAGGTGCCTGCATTATTTTAAAAAAACTTCTCAGCACCAATGTTCCATAAATGTTGGGATGATTGAAACAGGGTATTAAGAAATATTTATAGGAAACTGACAAAAGAAATGTAGGAACTTGGCCCTAATACAATCAAGGCTTCTTATTAAGACTGAGGAAGATAGCTTAGCCTGCAACCAACCATACTGACACAGAAAGAGATTATCTTTGCTAAGTCCTCCTTCCCTTTTTCAAAAAGAAAGAGTAAAAGAAAAACAGTTCCTCAAAGAATGTGAGAGCTCATCCTTTCTTACACACATACACCACCACTGCAAAAGGCAAAATTCAGTATGTGTTTGTTCAAGTCTCTGCAGCAGCACACAACCATTCTCACCTGCAATCTTTTGAAACAATCACCTGTCAGACCTAACTTCTAGGCTTGGTCTCCAGATGAAGAGAAGGTTGAAGATGATTCAAAATAATAGTTAACGGAGGTTTCTTTTTTAAATGGTGTGAATCAAAAAGGCTATAGTTCCCATAAAGCAATTTTTCAGTTTTCCTGCTGAAATGTTATCAGAGTAACCATCCTCTTTCAAATTGCTCTAAAATGTTCAAGAGAGTGGGGCGGTGGCAGTATTTTTCTTCATTTTTTTTTAAGTTACACTCCTCTACATCGCAAAAAGCATATTTTGTACATACATACCAGAAGCCACAGTCTCAGAGATATTATGTAATGGTTGAAAGTACACAGACTTCCAGCACACTAATGGCAATTTACAGCAGAGGAAGTCGTGTCCCCAGTTTTAAAAATATTAGTTCAGACTACATGCAGATCAGGATGACTGGAAAACACCCACTCACACAGCATGCTTAGGAGTGCAACAGGAAAGGACCTGAAAATTCTTCAAATGTCTGAGAAGTCCCTTCTATGATACTAATAACTGTGCTAAATTAAGCAAGCTGCAGAATTCCTTTTTGCTTTCATGAGGCATATTTGGTGGGTTTTAATCATGTCTGACACAACAGTTTCACATAGTTTTTCTCTTAAAAAAAATTAAAAGGGCTTTAAATGCGAATATTACAGTTGCATGGCTAAGCAGTGAAAGGGTTGAGCTCTTGTGAATAAATATATATAAAATGGTCTTCAGTCCAATAATTGAACTATTTCTCAAATAAGATATTATGTCATGTGTATTTTGTAAAACTTCTCATACTCGTGCAGGTAAAAGTAATACTGCAAAGTACAGCGTATACCATTTCATAGGATACTAAGTCCGTTTCTGCAAACTCCTACAGCACTGGAGCTAATGCTTGCATCGTAAACTGGTGCGCATGTATGTGTTTACAACACTGGGTGACAAGTACAATACTGAATAATAGCACAAATTAGCTGCCACACTGAGCGTGCCTGGATTTTAGCAAAAGCTTTAATCCTTAAATTACTTCTTCATAGGCTGATTTCCTTAAATCCATGCAGATTCTCAGCAATTGCCATGTGAACACACTCATCATTACAGAGCTGGAATCCATCTCATTTTTTCCATTAACTCCTTCTGTTCACTGCACATTTCTATTCACAAATACAAAGGTCTGTGCACACTTAAGACAAGCAAAAGCTTTTCTGGTTAACAAATGTTTTCCCTTGCACTGCATCCAAACAAGTGGCTGTTACTGAATGGGGGAAAAACCCAAACAACATTACATCGCCACTGATTAACTTTTAAAATACATACCTTCGAGAAGAGATTTTTGTCACCTTGTTGTCTGACCCTGGACAAGTCCCTTAAACTCTTTGTGCCTCAGTTTCCCATCTGTAAAATGGGGATAATAATGCTTACCACCATGGATAAGGCACTAGTTACGTGCTAAGTATTTTAACTATTGACTCAAAGTTCAAAACCTCAAAAAACTTAAAAAACCCAACACCGAAGTAGCTTCATACTTATGCATGCATATTACACCTGCAGTGAAAATGCACGTGTAAGAATATATTGGAACTAAGAATTTAACAGAGAACACTGAATGGCTCATTATTTGAGAAATAGCACGTAAGCATAATAACTGAAGACTATCACAGTGGTTACAAGTAGAAGGAAGTCTACGAGTTGGTCTCATTTTGTAATTCTCAGCTCTCTCTTCATACCTAGCCATGCAATGGCAATGCCAGTCTCAATACCTCTGGAATTCGCCGTAAAATACAACTTGAAAACAACAGTAACTCACTAAAAAAAGTTTTACTTACCCAAAGACCTAGAAGGAACCCATTCATCCTGAATACAAATGCAACAAAGATGCATAACACTACTAAGCATATGCATACGCAGTAAAGGAACACAAAAATATTCCCATTTATATGCAAGAGCCATGTAAGTAGAGCATAATTAATTACACAAGAAAAGGAAAGTTAGGAAGCAAGAACATCGAAGATAATTCAATATTCCCACTTGTGGTAAATCTTTTTTTTTTAGGAAGAAGTCACAGAAAGCCAAATTAAATTTGTCTGATAATGGAAAATTACTGCAAACTCATTTTATATCTCCACAGCCTAGAACTTTACAGTTAAAAACCTCATAGCTGCCATCAAAACCACTGTCATAATTTTTTTCTTCCTTTCTCTCTCAGTTCCTTTCTCTTTTTCCTCTCTGCATCTTTGTCTTGGAGGAGAGAGCGCAAGACCTTTGAACACAAAACCATCAGAGCTTTCTGCTGCAACCCCTGTACCACCCCAGTAAGTCAAACTTACAGCAGGACTGACACTATTGCCTTTGTAGTAACCACCCCCTAAGCATCAATGCAGGAAGGCAAAGCTCAAGGAGTTACAGAATTCTGTGCCAAGATCTACAGCTAGGTAGCTACAGAAACAGCCCAACTCTTTTAATATACTGGAGAGCTAATGAGTAGTAGATATTTTCAGCGTGTCTGGAAGACAAACCACTTCAAGTCCCTAAACAGGAATTCAGAAATCTCACATCAGCGACTATGAAAAACATCAGCAAATATAAAAGACAATGCAAAAAACTTCACCAGACAAAAGCTGATCTCAGAGCAATACTCCACCTCCATCCAGTACGCACATTTTAAAACCCAGAACAGAAAATATGTACAAAACAACATGCTACCTTACCTTAGGGAAGAAAAAAGTCTCCCAATGCAGGTCTGGATCGGAAGAAGAATAATCAGAACTGCCATTCCTGCAAGACATGATGGGCCTATCTCTATCCAGAGAAGTACTGTTACTGCTACAGCTTGAATTGGTCCAGCCCACAAGAAGTGCAAGAAGATCGTTACCTAGGCAAACAGTTAAGAAACAAAAATTAGCTTTTGGTCTTAGCAAAAAAATTAAAATCTAATACCACAAAGTTCAGGAAGCACCTTTGCCTGCAGCAGGTACTGAGGCATTCAGTGAGAATTCTTCACCTAAATGTAGACAGAGGTGCCTAACCTCCAGAAAGTCAGCAAATTACCACACTGATTTTGTTTTATCTTCATGCATCAACATTTCTCTGAGCTTCGGAAAACAGAAGGAAAATATCTAAGGGGGGGGAGTATGTTTTCCTCCAATATTTTAAGAGAGTATTTATCTTCCTATGATGTTTGAGAAACAACTAGAAGAAAAGTTCGTAAGAAACACTTAATCATCAGTTGTAAACAAAAACTTCTTCACTCAAACCCCACAATTTCTTCAGCCCCTCGGAAAGATCTGTACTACTTCTTACCTGATCAAATTTGTTCACATCATTTGACAGAAGATTTACTATTTGACCAGTGGTAGTTTTTGCCATAGCTAGGTTACTGAGACGAAGTGCCTAAAAAAGTCAGAACAGTCTCAAATTGTCACAGCTTATACAGCACAGTACACCTATGCACAGAAGACTCAATACACAAATACAATACTGGGGCAAAAGCTGAAGGCATGTCTCAGCTTTTGCCTGAGAATACATGGGCACATTTAAAGAATCTTAGTTAACGTGTGTTACATTGAATATTCTGAAGAAAGTCCTGAAGAAGAGCCTACAAAAAAAAGTCTAGGGAAGGACTGCAAGAACAAAAGTACCATAACTGTCTTCATGTTGTCCGAAGTGACTAAAAATGGGAAAATACCAACATAGCAAGTTATTAAAACTAAACAAAAGAGCCTGGAACTTCTCATTTGCATTGCTCTCCCCCACATTATGAGCATCTGTTCAAAACAGGAACAAAAAACTCCACCTGAAGACCAAATTTAAATCAGGACAATGTTTAGCCAATTTAAAGAACTCTGTTTTCAATGAGATTCCTGACAGAAGACAAAAATCCTCAAGTTATTCATTTTACACTACCAGTTCTTGCTAACACTGTAAACTGTGCTTTCTATCTAAGAAATTCCTCTGATATTCCAATAATAAATCTAGGATACTGGGTATATGAGGGACCAGATTTAATTCTTTGAGAAAAATCATTGCTTCATTCCCTGTCCTAAGCCATTTGTCTCTCATACATCTGAAATCCCCGACGAAGCTGCCTGCAGGTAATGCTGCCACAGCACATCCACATTTCTATCATGTTTACTCCACACCACAGATCAAGGTTGATAAGCTCCTAGAAAAGCTGTTAGATATCCATGGACTATAATAATGGGAGTTGACGTGATAAATGTTCGAAGAAGTTGCCCACCAGGGTGTGTTTACAGCACCTACTGCTACTTACTCCTTTACGGCACAGACGTACCTGCTATTTGACTTCCACCTGAGCCACCCAGGAGAACACCGCACTGGTGTGCAGTGGCCCATGGCCTGGGTCTGTCTCAGACCCACCACCTGAGTCACCTTTCTGACCTCTTCCTTGCTATTTCAGGCACAGGAAGCGAAAACAGTTTCAAAATGTACTAGCCCGGTTCATTTCGATCAAGACAGTCTCGGGAGGAATGATGCAAGCATCTGAGCCAAAAGGAGGGTGCTCGTCTGTGACTGACTGGTCTTCTCAGGGAAGAGACAGCCTTTTCCAACGCCAGTGGCAATGCAATTTTAGTGTTTGCTTCCTTTCCCACTTTAAAACCACTTTTGAAGTTTTTGTGATTTTTTGGAATTTTTTTATTATTATTTTTTTTAAGTGAAATAAGCCTTAGATTTTCCTGGCTGAATAGACCTGTCTAGACTGCAAAGTATACAGAAGGAAATGGAAACACTGGGCACAAAGCAGCAGTCTTACTTATATAACCAATTTCTGCCAAAAAGTTCTATTTTGGTAGCTTTCCTTTCTGCTACATCCAAAACACAGCACCATACGAGATGCTATAAAGAAAATTAACTCTATCCCAGCCAAAGCCAGTATACCGTGGCTTTAAATACTGCTTTGACTGCAACAGTTACAAATTCACTCCAAAGGTTAGAAATACTACTGAAGATTATCTAGAGCCCCACACCTTTTAAAAAAAGCAACTGTAGTTTGAATTTACATTTTATTTTGCATTTGCCAATCATCTGTCTGTTTTCAGCACAAAGAACTGCTTGATCTTCTGCCTATAAATTTTCCATACAGATGTATTTCCTAGTAAGCACTCTTTCTCAAGGAAAATAGGTTTTAATTATATGAACTAATGAGAGCAGTTTGTACACTTGATGTCTTAGGTTAAACTTTTTTTCTCCTCCCAGATGTAATTGGACAGGCCCAGTTTCAATTTTTTAACCATTATTTGCCTTCTGTGCTCCCATCGTAGTGTTTTAATCTCTACCTGCCCCAAATAGTTAATTCAAAAGCACATTAAAAAGGGAGAACTGATCAGAAAAAGGAATATAACTGTGCAAATAATTCCTGACACTTTTTTGGCTGCTGTCTCAACCAACTACTCCACAGCTTAAACTGCTTTAGTGTTTATTCTGAACGTCAAGGAACTTCTAAAAGTTAAGCCTTAAAAAATAAATAAATAAATAAATAAAAAATCAGCCTCCCATAAGTAGCCTTTGGTTTTAAAACATGAAATTGTGAGTCATGAGACAGACTCCATTTTCATTTTTGTTGAAAGCTTCCTGCGTGCATCACTAACACTTCTTACTGATCACAAAACATCTTGGAGTTTGAATACGAGCTTTTTGTAAATGAGATATTAACTTTCCAGGAAATGAAAACGGGTCTAAAACTTAAGAATTATGAGTGTTTGCAGTTCTCTGTTAAGGATGCTGTCTCATCCAACCCACTCATCCTTGCAAATCCAAGTTTTTATTTACTACAGCAATTAACAAACACCACAAAAGTGCTGGTAAATTAGCATCCAGATTCTTTCAAAAGCATATATGAGGATAAAGTATGACCTATCTATAAGCGTCAGATAATGAAGACAAATGATTAGAAAGGTTTATCAATGTTCTGCTGTGACCTCAGCCTTCACCCTCAGGAGTAAACATTTATGAGATGAGGGGAGATTAATTTTCCATTTAATCACATCTCTAGAAATAAAGGTGCATATTATGAACATTTCCAAGCTTCTAAGCTAATATCAACACAGCAACAAACAACATCACTATATACATATTTCATGAATTTCAAGCTGTGTTATGATAATCAGTTTAGTAAATTAATACCTTAGAGAGATGTTTACGTACAAGAAAGCAGTGTGCCATGTTAGAGCTGAGTTCCCAGAGGATAATTTCCAAGGTATCAGAAGAGGGAGGAGAATAAATATGTGCATGAAAAGCAATCAACACTTACAATGGGGACACTTTTACTCTCCTCGCTTTACTGCTTTGCCCAAAACCTTTGCATGACCTATACCAGAAGTACAAGTGTTTGCCTTAAGTGGATGGTACCTATGTTTAATGGTTGAAATAACATGGATTTCTTTACATTCTAAAGAAACTTTACAGCGCTGATCCTTCAATTAAACTTCTTTGCTGAGGTGAGAACTGGCAGGACACTATTCTAGCGGTGCTAAAGCTAGAAAGTTAGGGCATTTTCCCTTCCAGCAGCCCCAGAAGGGACTTTGTGCTTAGAAGCGAAGACAGACTCAATGGTTTGGGTATTGCCAACAGCTTCAGAGGAGGGAAGCAGACATTTACACCTGGGTTGCTTGCTCCCCAGAGCACACCAAGACCAGCATTTCATTCTGGATGTTGCTCAACTCCTTCCTGTAGGTAATATCCATAACTTCTCTCGTTCCACTTTCCATCTGACAGGGGTCTCAGCTCCGTCTGTAGTCGAGGACAGCTTTTTCTTGATCAGGACACAGCAAAGAAACCACAGCTTACTGAACGTACATCCCTTCTCACACTTCACTGGCTTTAGCGAAGGACTCCAATACTCCCACAGTAAAACCAGTAACTGATACTAAAAACCAGCTCTGCCCTACCTCTAGGATTCAGCTTGATTCTGAACCGTCTCTCCTCTGCCCACCCGTCTCCTCCCCGCCCAAGCAGGAGGAATACTACAGGGACCTGCCTGTGAAGGCGCTGAGCATCCCCTCCAGCCTGGAGGGGGCAGCAGGAGTACCGCAGTACTGCTGCCTCTCCCTGAGCCAACCTGAGGGATGTCCCGAGAGAGGGGGGCAGCCTCTCTGACCCCCAAAGGAGGCAACTCACTAGCTCTACCAGCATTGCTGCAAGAAAATATAACTAAATCCCAACACTAACCACAACGGGGTGGGGGGAACTGCACAGTGAAGCAATTCCCAGGCAACTGAGAGTGCTGAAGCAGATGGTGACACCTAAGCACAATGTCCTCCCCGGGGATGAAACTGTCGGGCTTAGCAGCTGCCTGCACCCCCTGGGAGCTCTGCCCCCCTCCCCTGCTGTGTGCTGACGGCCTTTTACTGCTCCAGCACATAACCCTTCCACCAGCAATGAGGGGGCTCCTCTCCGACAGCACCAGCAAGTGAAAATCAGCAGCTCCTCCTAGGCTTTTAGGGCTATTTAATTCATCCCCTTTGCTAGGAGGACTGAAGCTATCATTCAGACACCATTATTACTGAAGAGAGAGCAAAAGCACATATATACATTTAAGGTCCAATACATATTAGCAAGCATTTCATTTCTACAAATGAGTAACTTCAATGGAATTGCAAGCATGAACAGAACAACTGTATTTTTAAACTCCTCTAATGAAAGAGCTGTCAAATACCAAATATACCTGTAAACAGGTTTGCTTACCTTCCGATAAATCATATGACACATAGCTACCCTCAGCTTCATGCCAGCCCGCTGTACATGATAGAAGTATAAATGGTGCATTATAGCTAGAATAAGCGTGCACACAGACAGAGCAGCTGCGTAGCAATATGCAAAATTCAAAGCTACCTCATCTGAGGGATCATAGTTTTCAAAATAATTAATAATTTTTCCCAAAAATATTGGCTGAATTATTTTGAGGGTTTCCTGAAAGAAAAAGAAGGGGGTAAAAGTATTAAAAAATTCATATCATACCATGCTTCTCAAGTTTGTAACCAGGTAAACAAGAGCCAAGTACTGCTGCAAGTCACATCCCGTATTATTTTGTCTTTATTGTGCTCTAAAATGTCAAGCCAATTTTTTGAACACATAATCCAAAAGAAATATGTTCCACATTAAAATTTAGCTGAATCTTTAAAAAGAACTCTCTCAATTACCAATAAACACTTTGATGTTATAAAAAATTGCATGAATATGTATTACACTTCCATTTTTAAAGATGACAGTGTGTCCTTTACAGCCACTTACATATAGCAAAAAACCCCATTTTTCTATGAGGCACCCCACTCAGATACATAAAATATAGCTAAGCCTTACAAAGCAAGTCAGTGGCTTGTAACGTCTCAAAAATACTGCACTGAAATCATCTCTCTGTTACACAGCCATCAACCCACTGTTACAATTCAATTTTTCAGTTTCTATGGGGCTGTAGCTCTGTTTTACTTTTCTGAGTGAGTATATGAACATTACAGATGCTCTCAACAGCCCAGCATGAAGTCACCAGTATGTATCATGCAATCTAATAGGCCAAGTTTCACATTGCCGTTAGCCAAGTGTGTTGTATGACATTTTACACCACTTACCTCAATCATTGTGAAAATTCCAAAAACTAAATAGGATTTCCAGTAACAAAGAATAATGGCTTTTGTTAAATGTGGCGTTTTTCCTCTTTTTTTGGCTTTTTGCACCTCTTTATCCCAGTACCTGACAAGCAAAACGCAAACATGCTGGAGGACAGAAGTAAAAATCACAAGGCAATTACGTGGAATAAAATACTTTCAGACTTACAGCCAGATTGCCATTATCACTTTTATACAACAACAAAAGAAAATAAAAGAAGTTAACAGATAGTCATGTTTTCTTATTCACATAAACACATAGTATTATAGGTCTACTTGCTCTTGTATAATCACAAACAATTCACCACTGTTGACTACTGTCACCTTTAACATATTTGCAGATGTGGAACCCTTTCTTTCCTCCTTCTCAGTTCAGACAGCCACTCACCTTAGTTAAGAGCCTATTATCATATGATCTCCTGACTGTGGACTAAACTGAGGCAGCATGGAGTGTCTTTATCTTTTTATAAGCTCTGCACTTCCCCAGAAAGGTTGTGAGGCATGACCCTTTCTCATGTCTGGCCCTTTCTTTTTTCCACCACGTGCTTCGATGAGGACAATTAAATATGGCACAAGAGCAGAGGGAACTGTCTGCAGCAGTTCTGTCACTTAACACTCCACACATCTCTCTGAAGGCAAGGATTACAGCAGCAAAGTGGCAAAGACCTTTGCATTACTATGTGTCTGCCCACAAGTAGAACACGATCTGTCCACATTAAAATCAAAGACAGTAATAACAAGCGTGATTTTAACAAGAAAGTATCAGAACTTAAGCAGACTTCTAAAAGCACGCTGTTGTCAGACAGGATGCTCTCCCTTGCTTCTGAAGGCTAAATATTTTCTCCCAGACCCTCTGACCTTGCTAGTTTGATGGCTGAAATGAGTCTAAGGCTTGAAAGCCAAATTATTTTGCAACAAAGCACATGAGTTTGAAGTATACAGTATGGATAATATTTTTTTATATATTTTTACCCTCTTTTTTTTTATGTTACAAGGATTATAGAGTTGTTGTCTACATGCTTCAGAATCAGAATTGAAACTGTACAGATTTTGTGAGGTTTGTTGGCCCAAGAGAAAAGGCTACTTCCTTAGGTGGCTATTTATGAATTATATTCTCTGCTTCTTGGCCAAGTCACTAAAGAATTAAAAACCACTCTTTTTTTTTTTTTTTTGCATGCTGCATTTTCTATCATTTCCTGACTCATGGAAAGTGTGTGCTTTTACCGTAAGAATCACTGGAAAGAGTCCATCTTCCTCCACAGCAAACTCCCGGAACTGCTTCAAGACACAACCATGGAATTTGGCAAAGCTCTCCAGCTACAAAGATGTTAAAAGCTGCACTCCTATGAGCTTGTCACTGACCCTTTCTTCAGTTAACTCATCCAGAGCAGGATGATGTAAGACCTGGTGATAACCTTTCATTTCTGGATTCTTTTTACTATTTGAGGAGTCTCTCATCCCAACCAAACTATTAGGAAAGTTGATTTGCTCTGCCTTCAGTGTAAAGGCAAAAAATAGCAAGGCCACACTTTCTTAATACAGAGGCCACCTTTCACAAGGAGACACCTCTTCCTCCAATTTTATTTAACAAAACATTATTTGAAGACAAAAACCTTCTCTACTGCAAGGTTCAAGACAATTTACATAAACCGTTACTCTTGGAAGATATTTCACTACTAAAAGAAAAAGATAGATGCTCCTGGGTCCATGACAACATGATTGGTACACAGTCCATGAAAAAGTATTTATAACAAAATAAAAACACCTCCTAGACACAGCTTTTACATGCCCAGGCATTTTATCCACTTTACCAGAGAGTGGCATATTTTCAACATACATATATTTATATACAGACATATATAAAGGGTACACAGCTGTCACTTAATTCAGTTTGTGCTCAAAACCAAAAAAAAAGAAAAAACCCTAAAACTTTTCCCCCGCTGTTATACAGAGAAATTTAAAAGGTTTCCACAGCTGTTCTACCACAGGCCAGAAGACTCACATTAATTTACTAAGGATTACTGCAGTAACAGACGATGAAAAGTCATCTTTTCCAAGCATTCTGCAAAGTGTCAAATTAGTTATGAATGACATAATGGAAATACTGGAATTCATTTTCATTATGTCTAAGTTGAAAAAATTAAAATGCTTCCATGGTAAACAAGTTCCAAATATTACTTTTAGTTCTTCAGCATTTTTAACAGTAGACCTTGTTAAACTTTACAACAACCTCTTTTAATTTTAGAATAGGAATAAGACTCTCGCCTTCATCAGCAGAAATACAATGAAAGAGAACAATTATTTTTCTCCTTACCATTGCAATTCTTCTCCAAGCTTCTCTGAGGAATCTTCTGGCAGCACTTTATACATATCATCTTCTTCAAGCTTCCGTTTATGGCCAATAATAAATAAGGGATTCAACCACCTATTTAAATACAAATTATTAATAAACTGATCAGCAGATCAAAAGAATAATTTCTCTACTTATTAATTCTTTTACCCCTTTCTTCCCTCCTCTTCTCCTGCATCATTCAACATCCACACATTTTACTGCACTTCTCTCTTACCCAAGAATTAAGTGACCCCCATTTTACAAATGGGAAAGCATTTCCCATTTCCTAAAGCTATGCCCCATAGCACCTTACTCCCAGGCATCCAGACAGCCAGCACAACTCTTCTTGGCCTTAAGGCAACTGTTATAGTGTTTCCTTATAATTAAGGAAAATTAGCATTCCTTTAAATATTTAGGAAAAAACAGAACTTCATCCAACTATTAAAATATTGACAGAGTTGTAAATAAAATTGTAATACATATTAAAAGACATTTGTAACTAGTATGGCTATTAGTTTACATCAGGAAAAAACTAACTGCTGTTCAACTGCCATCCTGACAAATATCAAAAGTCAGTAATTTAAAAACAACCACTCAAATGTAAAAATGGGTAAATAATGGATTATTAATAGAACTGATCTTACCTATGTTTGGAAACATAAACAAAAAGCACACTGACACATTATGTAGGTACAAAAAAGGAAAATACTGTCTAACAGCTTAGTTTTCTTAGTGGACAGATTTTTAAAAGCTCAGTATTTTATGAGAGTGCTTTGAAAACAAATTGTAGTAGTGCTACTATAGGTTTGTTGGAAAATGCAATATTTTGTTAGATCAAATAATACTGTCAAGGAACAGTAAGACTAGCTTTTATGCACCTAGATCCTTCTTCAAGCCTAAAACACAGGTCAAGGAGGTCCAAACAGTTTCACTTGGGCTCCACAGAGCAGATGGATGCATGGCAGAAAGCACAAAAGTGACCAAGTTGTTTATGAGATGGAGCAAAAGAGAACGACACCTCTGAAACAGGCATGGCTTAGTGGGAACAGGGGAGTCAGGGAACTTGCAGTTTGCGACTTAGTTTTTCTCTCTACTGAATCCATGATACTTGGTTTCCAGGAGAAATGTCGATTTTGGCTCTCAGGCTTGTTTCCTACAAGTTTTTTCTCAGTTGGTCAACACGATCAGAACAAAGAGGTCAGTGATGGTCCTGTTTCGGAAACAATACTCTTGCACTCACAGCAAGGTGTTTGTCTGATGTCAACTGCCTGTGAAAATTCATAACTGCCGTTTAGTTTCCAATGCTTGATTATTCCCTGACTTCACCAACACAGTTTTTAAGAGTGTTCACACTAGGTGAAGTCTATTATTTTCTGGAAGGCCTACATGTGAGAATTCAAAACCGGGATAGTTTACAACGAGGGCATTTATTTATTCACAACCAGAACAGTGGTTATGAATACTTATCAACTAGCTTTGCATTTCTTGCTCGGGCATGTTGTAAACACTTGGTTATAAGAAGTTTGTTTATTAGTCTTAGAGAGGGTGGAGGGGCAAGCTGAACCCTAGACAAGGGTACTCTGAGAGTTTCTTTGAAGAGAGAACTGTTGCAAAAACCTTTTTCACAGGCTCCATGGTACAACTGCACGTAACAAATGGGATTAATCATGTTTTTCCTTCACTACTTAGCGTGTTAGCACAGTGTTTGTGTGACTCATTCAAAGATTAAGTCTCTATCCTTAGAGTAGCATATTTGATGCCTAACAGCCCCTTGTTAAATTCTTGGAGTGAGTACTGAAGATCTGTGTATGTGAGCTATTAAGTCCTCAATGTATGTTAAAGGTACAATTAGGAACAGAAAGTACTTATCAGACAAGTCTGTTGCTTAGACTGTATGGTCATCATCAGGGCCCAAATCACTGCCACAACTTCCCTACAGCTCCTGACAAAATGTCTCAAACATCAACTGCTCCAACCAGCAGAAGAGCTTCTGCCTGGTTTGACACAATGAATCTGCTCCAATGAAACATTTCTTCTTCAGCCTCAGTTCTTGCTGCCGACCACAGGTAAGAAGCAGACAACCTCAAGGCCATTCAAAAAATTCCTGCCTGCGGAATGAGAGAGGATCTATTTGCTCCAGGACAGACAGTTATGGGAAGGATCTACAGAATTCAGTTGACTCATGTGGCCAATACCAAGTGTTCCTCCCCTCGCAACATCAGTATTAGCCTGCAGCCTACTCCATAAACAAGTCACAAGTCTCCTTTCTGACAGAGGAGGATAGAGAACAAGTTATCTTCCCCAACTTCTTTAGCACAAGAATTAGGATGAGGCAGTCCCTTCAGGAAAATACAGGGATAAATCCTTCTCACATCTATGGAACTGGTTATGAGATTCCACTAGCTACTGATGCCAAGGTGGTGAAAACAAAAATCATTCTGACATTTCACAAGGAGCATAAGTAGGGTATTTATTCCAGAACCACAGAATGGCCGAGGTAGGTTAGAAAGGATCTCTGGAGGTCATGTGGTCCAAACCCCTGCTCAAGCAGGACAACCTAGAGACAGTTGCCCAGGACTATGTCCAGACAGCTTCTGAAGATCTCCAAGGAAGGAGACTCCACAACCCCTCTGGGCAACGCGTGCCAGTGGTCATTCACCCTCACAGTACAAAAGTGTTTCCTGATGTTCAGAGGGAACCTCCTGTGTTTCAGTTTGTGCCCATTGCCTCTGGTCCTGTCACTGAGCACCACCGAGAAGAGCCTGGCTCTGTCCTCTTTTCACTCTTCCTTCAGGTGTTTCTATACATTGATGAGATCCCCCTGAGCCTTCTCTTCTCCAGGCTGAACAGCCCCAGCTCTCTCAGCCTTTCCTCATATAAGAGACGCTCCAGTCCCTTCGTCATCTTTGTGGTCCTTCGCTGCACTCTCTCCAGTATGTCCACGCCTCTCTTGTACTGGGGAGCCCAGAACTGGACTCAGGACTCCAGGTGTGGTCTCACCAGTGCTGAATACTGCTGTCTGTTATTGGCAGGTAGCAGAATGCACAGAGGAAAATAAAAGACACTTTAAAAATATACTTAAATATATATTTTTTAAAAAATAAAACAATACTCTTAATGTTACTCTGTATACTTACATTTTTCAAAACACGGTGAAAAACCACAACCAGGCTACAGGAAGAACAATGCTTCTGTTGACAGCAACTGCTCTATGCTGATGTCAGTCTCATTCAGCTACAGTGACAGCCAACAGCAGCAGTGTTGACCATAGCCATAGTGCAGTCCACTTGCAACATAACCGGATGAAAGATAACAGTCTCAAGCTAGAGTCATCTTACTTATCCTTTGGCCTTAAACGCTCAAAAGAAACCCTACTGATGATACACCCACCTCCACTGAGTTCTTACGGTTTGTAGCAAATCCCTTCTGTTCCCCCATCTCCACACCAACCAAATACTGTACATACTATATGACTGAATTTGCAAATTAAGTAGTAGAGGGAGATAATAATGCAGGGTAAAAACTGCCAAAAATCTCAAGGTTTTCAGATTATTAGTTCCAGCGAGACCTAGCGCAAATTCAGGGCTTCTCAATTTTTCCGATAGTTAAAATCCTAATTTTGAAAATAGTAATATATTGCACTACAACCTATATGTTAACATTAAAGAAGGCATGGAAAACCCATCCAGAGTATGCAGAAAACTGTGGTAATTCATTTTGTGATTCACTTATTATGATGGACAACATGGCAAAGACTCAGTACAAGTCCACATATTTCTATAGGGTTAGGAAAAAAACATTGCATAAGAAGAAACAAAAATTAAAAAATCAGCCATTGTTGAGCTTTCTGACTACTCTCCCCCAAAATACTGATCTTTAAGAGCTACAGCTATGGAGGTCTTAAGAGTACAAAAGCTTTTAACAGTATGCTGTGTTACTGTAGACTATGCTTGAAGATCTTTAGAAAAAGGTTAAAATTTTTTCTTTTCAAATTATGCTTAGTCCTTGAAGAGCTTTTAGCCCAAAATCGAGGTCTTCTATTTGGCCATTGCAAATTCTCATTATGGTAAGAACAGTTTAAGTTTCACCATCTCACTGATGCACCCTGAACTTCACACTGGAAGGTCCTATTTTCAGACGGAAGACTTAGCATATGTTCATATTCAGTCATTAAAGTAAAAATTTCCACTATGATGCCACATGCAGATTACATTCCATGGAATTCTCTGCACTTAGAGTAGAATTGAGACCAACTATTTCACACAGCCTGCTGTTACTCCAGCCACACACTTGTAACAAGCAAATGAACCAAGCCCTTCTCTTGCCTGAAGGCTCAGTTAAATTAAAGAGTGCTGTAAGAGGACTGTTAAAGGAAGCTGGCAAATAAGGCAATGGCCTACACAAAGAACATCCCTGAAACCTCACCTTAGCCATAAAGGAAGACTACTTGTTAGAGTGGTATGTCTTTTGTCCAAGCAGAGATCAGCTAACACTGACCTCTTCCAGGGTAGATTAAAAAAAGACCACAGAAAAGTAGAACTTGTTATGAACACAGAAACTGTGCAAGCTGCATTATTGTTTAATAAAAAAGCTAAAATAATAAACAAAATTAAAGATGACCTTGAGAAATAGAGGGAATATATAGACAGTGATGCAAACTACTCCTCTTACCCCAAGGATGAGCATAAAATGGACTCACTACCAACCTATTATCTGAAGAAAGAGACAAGCAACAGGGTGGGGAGGAAAGACTTGCATCTCAGTCCCACATTTCTGTATTTTTTTCTGAAGAAGCTGTTCAACTTCAATAAAAATAGGACCCCTTAGTCATTGTCTTCTCTTTCCCCTGTTTGCTAAGAATTTTGAATAATTATTTGGTTCTTGCACATCACCTCATTTTAGTAACTCTTTCAAAACAGTTTCACATGATGCCTTTCAAAGAGCTTTGCCCAAATTTTTGCTAGCACGAACTACACAGAAAACTGTGAATATTTGGAAGAACCCTGCATACCTTCTGTTCTGCTGGGAACGCCTCTGTTCTATCAAGGCAATTAGCTGATCAAAGACATCTGGAAAGAAGCCCAGAATTAGTCCCTGTTACTGTCAGAATACTGATGTCACTAGGAATAAAGATTAAAAGATAAATTAAAAAAATCACTCTATAACCTGGTGCAAACCCAAGAGACAGCCAACTGCAAAACAGTAAAGCACTGCTCTGACTCCAAAAAGCTTTCCACCTCTACAGCCGTACCTTTGGGCACTGATTAAAAAAGAAAGTGATTCATTTCTGAACCAGCAGATACACAAAGACCACAATATAAACACTCACTTCCTCCAT
Source organism: Burhinus bistriatus (assembly GCA_013397275.1). Taxonomy (NCBI): domain Eukaryota; kingdom Metazoa; phylum Chordata; class Aves; order Charadriiformes; family Burhinidae; genus Burhinus; species Burhinus bistriatus. Next base: position 301,301 of record VYXH01003588.1, read on the forward strand.
TTCCCTACTCCTTGGTCCTGACATTACACACCCTCTAACATTACAACACAGTCAACCAGCCACAATTTACTTGGCTGTCCAGGAAAGCGCAATTTTTACCAGCTGTAATTAGAGGAACTCCACCAGGATTTTGGAAAGCCTCTAAGGTCTGCAGAAAAAGCTAAAGAAGATGGAGTTTTCCTACCCTTTTAAGAGAAGTGAGACCTCAAGGGGAGTTCTCAAGTCATCCTCTTCTTCACGAAGACAGCATGTAGGAGAATCAGGCCCTGCTATCCAAAAGGCAGGGTCATTATGCAATCAGAATAGTCATGCTACTCTGTTTCATACATGAAATAAAATTTACTAAATGCGAAAGTTTTTAAATTACGTTTGCCAGCGTCCCAAAAGAACTTCCTTTCAGCCAAGGAAGAAATAAATTACAGATAGGTACAATAAACTAATAGCAGTGTCCAGCTCAACTGGTTCATTAAGCCAGGGATGGGACCTGGTATACCTCTAGATTTATATTGTGTCCTGCTTGCAAATGCTCAAAAAAGTACCGTTCTCACACTGCAGAGCAGGCTTGCAGAGCCTTCCAGAAAACCATGCATATATTGCAAGTTCTTCATGAACCAAGAAAGTCTGTCACAAAACATCAGCCAAGAAGCATTTGTAATTACATTACAGAGCTGACACAACTAAAATATGTCCCAAGACCAAAGGATGCATCTTGTCGGGGCCCTGGGTGCACCACAGGTTTCAATAACTCTGATCAGCCCCCCAGCAGTTACATCATAGTTGGTCACTAACATATTACAGTACCCCCCTCTGCGCAAGTGCAAAATTTTGCTCTCACCAGTTTCATGAAAGCCCTTGCTTTATCACTGGTCAAGTCACAAAAATCAGACTACATGAACTACTTTTCCAATTAGAAAAATATTTTCTTTTTGTCCTTCTTTATTTGTAATTACAGGCGGAAGTTTAACTTCTGGGTAACTTTATAGCACCCAGTCAAAGTCACATCCTGTATACTCTCATGAACTAATTCCTTAAGGAGGTGGTTTACGAACTGCATTTTCCCCATTCCTCTTAAGCCTATTTGTACATTACATTACAAGCATCATCTGTTTATACTCAATGTCCAGTTATTTTTCAACAGTTGCACAGGAGAGTCTTTGTTTACTCAAATTCTTCCATAACACTAGGATTTCATCTCCTTTAGCAGCTTGGAAGCACTACTTCAACTACTAAGCTGCAAAGTAACACATATTTCTTTCTCTTTAATCACCCACTTTGGAGCTGGGTGTTTTTTGTAAAATAAATGGTGTTTCCTCATGGGACCTTGTGATTATAAATCCACGTTGCTTATCCTCTGTGGCTTACCTTAGGTATCTACCTGCTTCATTGTACTGTTCACGACCCACCTTCATGACTTGAAGTTCTACACCAGCAGTGCAAATCCAACACCACTATGTGCTTGCTTACAGTCCAGAGGAGCACTGCTGGGATGGGACGTACAGACAGAATACAAAAAAATACAGTCTCCAGTGTTATTTTGCAAGAATTCATAAATAGCACTGCAATAGTTTGCAGTCATCATGCGATTATTCTTTTTTAAACCTATTTCTATTTTATATGCTCATCCCTTCTCTTCAGTAAGCTGCCTCTTCCCACTTCCCCTTACCAAGGCAGTCATTTAGAATGAATGAAGTAAACAGAGTAAATTCTGGTATTTCTTCAGATGCTTTTCAACTGGTGTTTCAGTTGCAGCTTCCCTCCCTGGCTTACTGCGGCTTAAACAGTAGATTTTCTCATTGCTTACACTAGGAAAAAATAGGAATACAATGAAATTGCTTGAAAGCCATATTAACTCAAAAACACCCTTCGGGCTTCCAGTTCCAGTGCCAGACTCTATTAACCTTTGATACTCAGCTTCATCTCATCTTCCAAGTTGTTGCTTTTTCACAGCCCAGTGTAAGCAGGTAAGTTGCTGAACAACCACTTTCTGATGCTGACAGTAACTCAATTGGTATTTGATAGCACTTATTGCAGGCTATTTTCATGCTGTTCATCTACACGGCATCAGCCAGGTATGAAATATCTGATTAATCTAACATACTTCCTCATATTCCAGATGGCAAGAAGAAGTACAAACAGGGTGATGAAAGGGCAGGAGGGAACAAGGAGACAGGGACGGGACACAACCACAAAAGCCCATACTGTGGCTAACATTTTCTGCAAGGACTCTAAGCAGAGAATGGAGAAGCGGCATCACCAGTAACTGTGGCATTCCAAAAACTATCATTAAAATATTGATTCCAAACCCAGCATCCACATGCCAGGAAGAACATCCAAAATACCAGATTTGATGTAAAGGTCTGAAGATGATACCTTATAACAACAAATTTCAGTGCAAGCTATTTATTGAAGTAGAGCAAAGGGAAAAAGAATTATTCAATTTCACAGAAAAGAATTGGTCATCCAGACAAGTTTCTAATCTCAGGTTAGTTACTATCGAAACAACTTAGTTGGAGTGCGCAGTTTCTTCATCATTTGAAAAACGCATCCAAAAATTGTGTTATAGCTCACATACATGTTGAATAGAAAAAAGCAACCAACAACAACAAAAAAAAGGCTTAAACCTTGAAACCAAAGTTACACAAAGTCTAGTTGAGCGTAACGGTCTCCAATTTCCAAAAGAAAATGCAAATGCTGAAACCTAATGGTAGCAATTTCTATATTAATAGCCTTTCTGGCAAGTAATGGAAATAGGAAGAATTAAAATCACCTGTGAGTTCACACTGCTATTACAAGTGTTTGGGTGCCAGGGATACAAAAAAATAGCTGATTGATCTTTTTAACCTTCCACTCCCAAAACCTAATTGTGTAATCTCCCTCCACTCTACTTAAGGCCTTGAAGAATTTTCTAGAAGTGGGGGAAAAAATTGATTTTTGGAAAAAAAGAAAAACACAACAGCACAATTTTGAAGTTTTGCGGGAATTAGGAGAGAGACATTTTCTCTCTTAAATGATACAGCACGCTTTACACAGGGCATTTCAAAGGCAAATAGCCTCAGTGTTTTGTTACACTCAAACAGTTCATCTAATTACATATCTGAGCAGATATTTACTGTAGATAGCAAATGCTAACATTCCAATAGTTTATACACACTTGCCGTAGTTGATATAATCTATTTAGCACTCTACGCACGTATTTTAACTTCAGTAGCTCATAAACGATGACTTTCAAACAATATTTTCTTCTGCATAATACAGCTATCTTGCAATGAAACAAGAAAAACTTACAAATAAATGCAGTAGTTCAAGAGACTGAATGATTGACATTTGACTACAAGATATTAAATATCTGGTAAATGAACAAACAAGGCATTATCATTAAAAAAAGATCCTCAGTCTTCTTTCAATCAGGAGAAAAAAAGAAGCAAGCGTGATTTCATTCTTTGCCTACTGAAAATGTGTTTTCTGTTTATCTATACTGAACATGCTTACATATTTCTTTAGAGTTTCTTACAGTACCGCAATCATCCTGCACCGGTAAGTCAATAAATGAACTAAAAATTAGCTACCTCAGAGACCTATATAAAGTATCTGTTAGGAGTCATCACCATCACCAATTTCAGGCATTGCCAGTGGGAATTCACTAGATATGAGGCAGGATCCCAGGTAAATTGCAAAGCCTGATGCTGCTTGATATTTTCATTTGTTACCTGAAGTAAACGTAAAATCCTCACAGGCAAATCTACTCACTGACACAGTACAGAACATGGATCAGTTGTAACAGTGGCACTGCTGGACTCCAGCTAGAACTTCCAAGAAAGGCAATGAATTCTTTGCCTATCTTCTTTCAATGCAAGGCAAGATATGCTTTTGAAGAGAGCCAAGTCACAGGACTAAAATGCAGGTGACGCTTAGGCCTACTCAGAAATCCAACTAAATCAGTCAGTGGCCCTTCCGGGGGGGGTGAGAGAGGAGAAGTTAAGGAAATCATATAGTTATTCACACTGCTACAAGAGAGGTGCGTGACATGACTATTTGGTCAGACAGAGCACTACCTACCATGCAGTCAACACTAAAAATCTTGGGACATACATACCTGTGCTTACCCCATTCTGTTCACACTTAGATCCACAGGTAAAGATTTTTTTTTTGTCTTCTCCCACTACACTCCAAGTCAGAGCAGTGAAGAAGACTTAATGGTTTTGTCGTTTTCCCTAAAGCACATACTTAGTAAGCCAACAACAACGCTGTCAGACACTAACAGGTAATGATAAACCAATCATTTATTCCTTGGAATCACAACTGCATGGATGCCTTGGAGCAAGTTTTCACTTCATGTTTTAATGCTGTTATTGTAATGGCAATTGCCACATGTCAAGTGATGATGTAAAAAGGCATCCAGCCTTAGGATGCTGACAGTGTCCAGTGCTCCAAGGGAGCCGAGAACTTGTCATAGGCACAGCGAGTCTGTGACAGATAAGTAATTACTATTATTATTAAAAATAAATTATAAATATATGAAATTTAGCAGGACTTCAATTTTTTTTTACTTCTCTGAACAAAAACATCGGATACCCTTTCCAGGGTGTTCCAGTTTGCCCTCCTGCTCATGTTATTAACAGGCCAAAAGTTATCCAGTCTTTTAAAAATTTAATCATAGCACATGTTTTGTAACTTTCCACTGAAGTAGATTCCATGCCTGAACAACAGAGTGCATAAAAATTCAACTGCTGTGTGGCTAGGACATGTTTGACAAATCAACAGAGCAAATGCTATAAGCAAATAAAAATACACCTGCTACTTAATGAACATGCAAGCTCAAAGATGGGTTAATAGTTAGAAAACAGAAATACTCTTACTGTGTACAGTTATTAATTAATAATCCCCACCCCCCACAGCAGAAATAAAGATGTGAAAAGTGCTATTCTCAACTGCATAAAGTATGGCGTATCAGGCTTTTTAACTTCAAAACACTTTCTACAATGGAATAGCTGTTTAAACACGAAAACCACTGGACTGAATTCTCTGTTTCTTGGATGGACCTAAAAAAGAAAGCAAATCCTCCTATCCATCTTTTTAAAGCCCTCAGTCTCACCAGGAAGCTCAGCCAGCAATAAAAAACCAAAATAAAACAAAAAAAAAACCCCACACAAAAAAAAACAACAATAAAACATAGATTAAGTAAATCAGAAAGGTACCCAAGCAACTGCTAACTCTGTAACTGAACTACCAGCCAGAGCTTAAAGTAGTTTGGTGAGCATGAGAACTTGTGTCTCTGAAGGTCAGTAGTTACAGCAATATCTGAACATCCAGAACAACAATTTGGGCTTTGATAATCCTATGTTAATATAGATAACTCAGTGAGAGATATGGAAAACAAGAATATTTTGCAACTGCCCTGATCTTCATACTTCTGTGAGAAACAGTTTCTTATTGTTGTAACATCCAGACTAACATTACACAAGGGATGCATTATAAAAATAACAATATTCACACACAACCCAGATGCTCCTCTTTCCCATTAATGTACTACTATAACATTTAAAGTTCATCAAGCTCATACTTGTCAAAGTCACAACCCAAAAGGAAAAAGACAAGCTTTGAACAATGGGAGAAGAATGTGTCTTCAGCCTACACACTCATTACCTTGGTTTTATAACTCAATGAAAACATGACTTCTTTTCTCCTGTGAGTTTGATCCTGTTTCTGCCAGGCAATAATTTTAGCTTTTCTTCTGCACCACTGGCAAAACACTGAGAGGGTGCTTCCTTACAATAGCAAAATTGCACTTTTAGAGCAAAATACAAATAAAATAAAAATAAGAAGGACCCTTGCCCAGCTACCCGCAACGCCCTACTTTCTACCCTCATTGACAACAAGCAGCCAACACCTGGGATTTGCAGACGAGAGCAGGCACACTCAAGCAACTGTATGGTGGCGGTTGCCACTACTCCCAGGACGGCCTTCCTCAAGCACTGTTTTTCCAGTTCTCCACCTGAAAACATCCTGTGTGAGACAGCAGTTAAAATAGCAGTTAAAATGAAGCAGTATTCACACAGCTGTCTGTCAGACACTATATGCTTTGTAGAAAGGAATAACAATTCTTAAAGTTACCCTTAAAGTTAGCTTTATAACTAACAAAGGGTGTTTTAATAATTACTTGATTTTATGCAAAACAGTATTAACTTACAGAAATGTGACAGCCCCTGCTTACTCAATTTAAGCCACTGCAGGCATCATTTCAGCTGAGATTTTCACTAAGAAAATACTAATGCTTTCTGACTAGTACATAACAGGGATATACTGGTATTTTTCATGATCACATGCAGCACAGGTAAGAGAAAAGACTTCAAAAGGGTGTTTTCACTGCTGTGAATTATACTGCTATGCAAGCCTGAAAAGCAGTACATAGGGCAACTTCTAAAGCTTTTCATACCCCACTAAACCCTTTCTCAAAGCACAAGTTGTACGCTACCACTTGACTGCAAAGCATGAAGTCCCCAATCGATCTCTGGACTTTCAGCAGGCCTGTCATCCCACAAGCACAGACTTCCACCTACTCTTCCCTTTGCACAATGAGAACCTACAAACATGTCCGGGGTAAAAGGAACCTTTCAGGTGCTTGCCTAAAACTTGGGAAATTTAAGGTACTTCATTGATGCTGTTGAACACTTCACTGCAATACATGGAGATCGATACAAAAGGCCTAAAAAAAAAAAAGATGACAGGAGCAGTCAGAAAACTAGCTACAAGCACTGCACACTTCCTTTTTCACGTCTAGATGGGTTGTTTTTGGCAGAACTACCAGTAACACCACAAGATCCCGGCAAGGGAAAGGGAACAGACCAGAAACAGCCCTGGAATGCTATGTGGCCAACTGAGGTTCATCCCATTCTGTCTGGATTTCCTAGCAAAGCTGTTTCCAACACAGGCACCCCTGGTGTCAAAGAAGAAATTACAAGTCAAAATGCTGAACACAGGCTGTTCTGTGCAAGCACGCAACTTTTTTTTTTTTTTTT
>VYXH01003588.1:309425-348848 GCA_013397275.1 Burhinus bistriatus
CCCACCGCGGCAGCCGCCGCCGCTTTGCCGCCGGCCGGCGCTGTTTCCGGGAGAGCCGGCACCCCCCGCCTCGTCCCTCGTCCCTCCTCCCTCCCGCCGCAGGACGCCTCCTGCCGGCCCAGCTCCCCCGCGGCGCCCGCCCCGGCGCTGAGGCGGCGGGGCAGACCCGGAGGCCGCGCTGGGGAGGGAGCCTCCCCCGGCGGGGCCGAGGGCGGCCCTGCCAAGCCCCCCGCCGGAGGGAAGCGGGGTCGCCCCGCTCCGAGGGGGCGCAGGCACCGGTCACCTCAGGGCGGGCCGAGCCTCCGGCCGGGGGGGAGGCAGCGGCCGGGTCGGGGGTGCTCCGCTCTTCCCCCCCTCCCCCTGGTTTCTCGCCTGCGTGTGCCACTTGCTGATGAAAAGCATCTCCTCAAGACATGCAGCACCAAGCCAGGCGCCAACGGGCCTTTTTGGACAGAAAAACACGTCAGGAGTAAGGGGCAAGTCCAGCTTAATGGGACCAAACACCACCAGAAACGCTCGCTGTCACCTCTCCTTTCCAGATGTTGTGGATACTTCTATTAAAAAAAAAAAAAAAAAGCCAAAAAAAACCCCAACTCCTCATTATTTAACAATGTTCAGGAGAGTTTGGTGGTACAAAGTAAGGTAGTTATTTAATTTCAGGAGGTGGTGCATTACAGAAGTCCTTGAAGCAATTCTCAAAGTTCAGCAAGTGATCACCATACTCCTCTGCAGTACTGTAACCACGGCCTGCTACAGGCAGTATGACCAAAAGGAGTAGAGGAAACTGCAAGAGACCTAAGAAAAGAGGAATGCGGGGCATGTATCTGAAGTAACCAAAGAACTACTCATCTCCATGAAAAAATAATTGGCAGAATGGGTCCTTGTCATGCTGTTATTTCTCTGCAGTCTCAGAATCACAGGATGTATGAGGTTGGAAGGGACCTCTGGAGGTCAGCTGGTCAAACCCCCCTGCTCAAGTAGGACAACCTAGAGACAGTTCTCAGGACTATGTCCAGACAGCTTTTGAAGATCTCCAAGGAAGGAGACTCCACAACCTCTCTGGGCAACGCGTGCCAGTGGTCATTCACCCTCACAGTACAAAAGTGTTTCCTGATGTTCAGAGGGAACCTCCTGTGTTTCAGTTTGTGCCCATTGCCTCTGGTCCTGTCACTGAGCACCACTGAGGAGAGCCTGGCTCCGTCCTCTTTTCACTCTTCCTTCAGGTGTTTCTATACATTGATGAGATCCCCCTGAGCCTTCTCTTCTCCAGGCTGAACAGCCCCAGCTCTCTCAGCCTTTCCTCATACGAGGGACACTCCAGTTCCTTCATCATCTTTGTGGCCCTTCGCTGCACTCTCTCCAGTATGTCCATGCCTCTCTTGTACTGGGGAGCTCAGAACTGGACTCAGTACTTCAGGTGTACTTCCAGCTGCAAGACACTCTTATGTTCTGTTTATTCACCTCATGCCCCCAGTAGTGACCAGTCCTGTCTCTTCCTACTAAAATGCATTGCCAGTGAAACAATTAACGGGGCTGGCAGCTGACTTTCATTATAGGCATCGGAGTTGACACATTGTTGAGATAAAAGAAGAGTAGATTCTGGGCTGCACTGTATAACTGAAGAAACAGCATCAGTTCATGCTTGCAAGAACGTCATAATAACCATAAGTCAAACAAATCAAGCTTAAGCTTGCTGTCAGTGAACACTGATGAGGCTGGCAACAGCATGTGCTGCTGGAGCGTAGACGATGTGCCACAGAATTTTGCAAGCAATAAGCAGTACACTTGTCAACAGCTGTCTATAGATTCATCCAGATTAAAACAAGGAAATAAACTTGCAGAAATGGTGCAGTGGTTTGAAAGGACAGGCTTTAACAAAATAGTGCTTATGTGTACCAGAACCTGAATAATTTAAATCACCTCCCAAAATGTATGAAGAAAAGCTCTGTCCATCAGCAAAATCTGGCAGGTTTAGATTTCTGTGAAGCAACTTTGTCTAACTAGATACTCGTAAGAGAATTAAAAGGTATGACAGCCCAATGCAAGTCCCAGAATTTCAGTAAAGTTTGGGTCAGGCGATGGGAGAAAGGAAGATGTATATCTTAAAACTGACTTCTATTCATGAAGCATTACCTTTGTGACATAAAATATCAAGCCAGTTGTGTTGCAATGAAAGATTATCCAAACATTTCTTAGTTTGAGCAAGGAGGTAGAATACTGGTCATGAACAAGTAATTTATTTTAAGAATACAGTTAAAAGTTTTAAAGTAACTTTTTCCAATATTATTGTAATGGTAGGAAAAAGGACAAAGAACAAACCTTAAGAAGTACATTTTTCCTTTGCCAGCATTATCAGTGACAAATGTTGACACTACTTAATTTTAGAATAAATACTAGTGTTTTCTTTTGAGTCCAAAACAAAGCACTCTATGAAGTTGTGGAGAAGAGAAAACTAAAAGGGAAGGGGAAAATAAAATTCAGCCGAAAAAAGAATATCCTGAAAGCCAAATTAATCTGTAACTCTGTCTGTCAAGTGTGCAAGTAACCATTAGAAACTGCTGCAGTAATAAAGAATTGTGAAGCAATTAGCAACAGAGATGCTCAGGAAAATCTAAGGCTGCACGTTGAGAGGAAGGGGAAGGGAAAATAGCACAGTAATGAAATTAATCATCATCTTTCTATTTTAGGGTAACAGAAAAGCAACTGCCAATTTATTCATTGAATATTTTGCTATGGCAACAGTATATTTACAACATGGAAAGAGCAAGATATACAACAAACTAAACAAATTGCAACTTAGTAAATCTGTAATATGGATAGCAGTCTAGCAAAGCCAACTACTCAAGTAGGGTAACGGCCAAATTAAGCCAACAGCATCTGAATTAAACCCATTATGCACATACATTGTGCTAGGGAATCAATTAGATGATCACAGAGGATGTCACAAACATGCAAACACACAAGATTCCCTATTTATTCAGTGCACAAGAAAGAGAATAGTCACTAAATAAGCACCTGTATGATGTGTGGCCTTAAGTTCTCTGTGCCCTACTCTCTTCTCATTCTGAATACAGTCAGACTGACAAGTTTCTTCGTGTGCATTTTCTATGGCACTTAGCACTAGAGTATGAGGAGTTCACAAACACCTGCTTTTCTCAAAACACTTAGAAGATAATTGAGCAGTTTCAACTGATTTCCAGATGGTGAATAACAGCACGTGAAATATCCCTGATCACTACTATGCAGTAGGAACCTAAAGCTTAGTCTTTCAGAGGATATAGCACTATAACCTTTCCCTTTCAGGCAAGCAGCCATTGATTTCAGGGCTGAACAGTTTCTCCATGTCATGCCCCAGGGCCTCGAGACAGTTACCTAGAAAACCAAGAAGACATGTGCATGAATGTGTCTGAAAAGTCTAGATAAAATATTTGCTGAGCACTGCGTGGTATCTCTGAGGCAGTATTCAGGACAGAATCAGATTCAAAGCTGTTTGAAAGACATCAGAGAGACTAGTTTCCCAAAGACAAGCTATGATAGCAGAATGCGAAGGCTTTACAAGAGTACATTGTTTGAGTTTAATGTTTTTGATTGAAGCCAGGCAGAAAGGCAGACCATATGCCTGCCTGACAAACCAAACAGGCAGCTTTGTTTCCTGCTGTGCCACAGGCAAGAAAGCGGGCTGTCCCGCTGGCTGTGAGCCCAGCTTGTCACTATCCGGTGGCCTGACTCATCATCTTGCTGACGTATCCACTGGAGAATAGTTTCTCATCCTTCTGCAATACAGACGTATCAGCCTGTTCTTGTTCAGCTGCAGAACAGAAAGGTCAATGCTGCAGAACCAAGCTGAAGGCAATTTTACTGTTTCAATCTGGTCATCGGTATGTAATACCAACAGTCTTCCTCAAATGCTCCTCCTATTTCTTCCTGTTACCACAACTAGCCATCACTGTTTTCCCCATATCTTTTTCTACTTATCAGTTTTCTATGTGCCATAGTCTCTTATTTATACTAATTGACTTATTCATTCTCCTTAAATTATGGTGCAATTCAGATGCCTAAGCATAGGTGCCTTCTTCCATTCTACACATGGTAGGCTATTCCACTTGGCCACAAGCGACCACTCTGGAAGGTTTCGGGACTACCATTAATTGTGTCATATTTTCCAGTCCCATGCTGATGACTCTGGTGCCTTATAAATGACAGTAGGCACCTAGGTTTAAGCAACTGAATGCTGCCCTTACCAACTTCAATACTGAATCTGTCTGGGTTTTAAGCCTGAGTCGTCTCCATCTTTGACTGCCGCATTAAGGTTATTTTGGCCAATATGATTCTTCCTAAAGAACTTTTAATTTCCATTCACGTTTTTCTGTCTAAATGTCACACACACACTATTACTGTTAACTTTCACAGTTTAGTTCTTTTAATGTTTGGATGTCCACTTACTTGCTTTACACAAAACTATATTAAAACAATTTATCCATAGCAAATAGTTTCTATTGATTATTTGCTAAGATAAGATTCAAAAACGTTACTTTCTAAGAAATTAAATATTTGATGCAGTAGAAAAGTATGAGAAAATGTTGTACTGAGGTTAAAATTGACACACTTACGACCTGTTCAGTTCCCCCTAACAATTTCATCTCTGTATGCACAAATACCTAGAGACTGATACTTTGGCAGGGTAATTTGATGAGCTTACAGCAGGCCTTCAGCAGCAGCTCCCTGTGCTATTAGTTAAAACACCGATTCATGTGTATTTATAATATTACTGTCCTGAGCTACATAGCCCTCTCTTATCCATTCCTAAGCAGCTAAGAGCTTATTTCACTTTTCCAGTCTCACCAGGTAATAGACTTTAAACTTTCTGCTTCTGTTCATTACCATTTCAAATCTTCTGGTTTTTAACCCGCATTCCTAATATTGATAATAAAACTTCTGAAGAGCAAAGTCTTTCTTTACATTTTCTATCAACTGATACATTGCAGAAAATCTAGAACTTTATTGGCCTTCTTCCTATACCAACCTCTTGCTTTTCCAGCTTAATACTAGCCAGCACAGCCAGGATAATCTCCAAGCAACAGTGAATTACAGTAACAGAAAAATTAAATTGAACTAGTTTCAGGGCAAGGGTGAGTCAGCAAACAGAAAACAAACTTCTGTGAATATTGTGCAGACTGTGGCTGATGGCTGAGGGAAATAAAGACTTCCTATCCCTGATATTTAAAAACAGATTAGATTAATCTCTGTCATGATGTCCGATCAACATAGGCAACCTAGTCCAAGAGCAGGAAGGGGATTAGCTGACCTCCTGACATCTGTGTTTTCTGTGAATGCCAGTGTCCATGGACTCAATTGACTAGGCAAGATTCCCAGGATGTTACCATGACTTCCACACAACAAAGGGGACACATTTTTTAAAACCTCTTCTCAGAGCCTGGAGGTGAATGGTAGATCTCCACTTCAGTTCACCTAAGTCAGATGAGGATCTTAGGCGTAAGAGTTTTGTCTTGATTTTTTTAAAGTAATGGTTAGGACATACAACACTGAGAAATGCAGAATTCAAGTGGCTTTGGTAAGAAAACTGTTTTTCAAAAGGGACTAAGAAGATATGTAACAAGCTAACAGCATGCAACATGCTTCCACTCGAATTAGTAAAACCAGTGCTTCTTTCAAAGCTTGATTACAGCGTTCCCTTGCATTTTCCACATTTATTTACATGAACAAGGTTTCCATTGCGTGATCTCTTTCATTTGGTGTGAATGTAAATAGGCAAGAGGGAGAGGAGAGAGATCAAAAGTGGCGGCATGGAAGTTCTTCCTTGCCTAAGAAGTAAAGAAGGAAGGAAAAAGCAGATGGTGAGCACTCATGGATTTACAAGCCACACAGCAAATCAATCAGCAGGTCCACCATTATGGCCCAGACGTTTCTAGTTGTTCTTGAAGCCACTCCGCTTCCATGCTAAAATCAGAAAAATAGGCATTGTACAGATGGTCAAATAAAACTGCCTGTCTTCACAGAAAAATTCCTTTCCCTCTAGTAATAACACAAATAATCAACAAGATCCAGAAGAAAAGGCACCTAAGTCACTTACCTCAGAATGAAACTTCACCATCAAGACCATCTGGATCCTGATCGTATTTCATCTGGCATTGCCAGACTTAAGTTTAAGAAAGTTATTTTTGGCAATAACGAGGGGACAGAAGACAACACAGACAAATTCATACACAGATTTGAGGTTTTTCCTTCTGTAACATAAAGCCACAGAAAATCATGCTTAAATTGAGTTGCACAGTGTGGCTTTTGCCCTACTGTGGGTACTAACTATGGTGGGATATTGGACACAATCAAAATAATTTCTCTTGTTATAAACGGTACTTCTGACCTCAAAATAGCAATTGCAGATGGTGCCAGCAGAGAACTTCAGTCTATAAACTTTCTTCAAATACCTATGAAGCTAAAAAATATATCTATTACTTCACTTTTTATGACACACCTTAATAGTATTTGCTGCCATCAATGAACTAAGCAAAAGCCTAATGTCGTCCAACATCCTGGGTAAAGACGGAAAAAACTTAGAACACTGCTAGGTCAACTAATGTTTGGAGGTCACAAAATTGAGCATTCACATAAGTTTTAATAGCAAATGAAACACACTCAAAAGAAACACACTCTCTGCGCACTAAGAACTTGATTTCTACCTTTAATAAGAACCTTACAATGCAAAGTCAAATACAACTGTGTGTTCATACACTGTTAGCTTTAGATAACAGAAGGCACAGAAGGTGGCCAGACATTCTAGCAAGATGCTAAGGGCAGGATAATATTAAAATTTAAAAAATAAATAAATAAAATTACAATTATTCTTCATTTTTCTGCTGAGAAAGGAGAGGATGGTTTACTCAGTTCTCAATACTTTACTGGAAAGCTAGTGACAGATGGAAAGGGGAAAAAGCAATTCTGTCCTAACAGAAATAAGCTAAGGCCAGCACAGCCATCTTCAAAATATGTCACATCTGACCTGGATATGAGGCACTTACCATCTAGTATAGACAGTCAAATCAGAACACAAACACCATTAAATGACTGCAAACATAGTTACTCTCAGCCTTGGCCAACACAGTCTGTCGACACTGTTATCATTTGGCTTTCCTTGGCTCTCAGCTGCTTCACCAGGGTCTAGCACATGTAGGTCCCACCGTCTGACTTTTTGGCTGGGTCACACAGAATTGCCACCTTTTCTGGGGCACCCACAGTTTGAGAAGAAACAGAAGTTTCTCTGACACTTCTGGGCACAGCTCTCAGCAGACGACCTGTTACCTGCGAATGCAAAGCTCCCAAAAGGCAATTTTTTTGTCCACATATCTTTGGCCCACATACCCTTGACCCGCATACCCTCCCCATCTAACTGCACACCACTGGGCAAAGCTGTTCTTCCTTAATTCTTTCTTGGCAGCGTGACACCAGTCTTAGGTATTGCAAGCAAGGATGGACTAGATACCAAGAATACAGGAAGCTTTTTCTGAATTGCATGCATTTTGTGAGTCAGAGTTTACATTATAAAATTTGTAATATAATTATTGTACTATATTTGTGCTAAATTCTTTATTTATTTGGTTTACTTTAAAATTATACATTTAAGCCCAAATACTACAGAATACTACATATTGACTCACAGGCACCAAGGATATTTACATACCCGATGTTTTTCTGTATGTAGATTATTACAACATCTTGATCACTGTTGCATCTGGGTATCTTCTAGAAACGTGTTAAGTACCATGACTAACACATGTCAAGTGTTGTTTATTCTTACTCTCAATCTGTTTTGATTTAGTGCAACTTCAGACTAATATGACCACAGCTGTGTTTAGGTTAGAGAAAAAAAGGTTGAAGCAATATGTATTGCTGTTAGAGCAGAAGGCAGTGAGGTCTTCCTTAGTGCTCCCATGGCATGACTATGTGTTTCTCAGCCTCAGACAAACCAAGATGGAAAATTTTGTCTCCTACACAGGGAGGCTTGCTCTTACAGACAGACATTCTGCTTCCACTGTGATGGGAAGATGTTTATCTTGTTTGTTTAGGCATTTATTTAGATCTCTGAGAACAAGCAACAGGGCACTTGGAGGGCAAGAACTGAAATCTTGCCTTTAACAATAGTTTATGGAAGGCAAAACAGAGAACAAGCCACAGATACGTGTTTATAGTAGTCTGTTATTTTCGGGATGTGCACCTTGTATTCTGCACTTCATGGCATTTCCTATGGGCTGAGGGCTTCATGTCTAAGTGCACGGAGTAGGTGTAGTCCAGAGGGAACGGGCAGGTGGGTAAATGTAAAAAAGAGAAAAGAATGCCATGGCTTCATATGCGTCACACCAAACTAAGTCACAGTCTCCTGTTCTATGGGAGATAAGAGAAAGAGATACCCATGTTTGCTAATATGCAAAAGGTTAGCATTGGTGAGAAATGTGGGAGCACTGCCATGCCATGACTTGAACTGGCCGGACGTAAACTCATACGTATGCACCTTTTTCTCTTGCTCTTAAGCTCCGGAGCATTCCTGGGAATCCTGTGGCCATGTTTGCATTCATTACACTTTAATTTTTTTGTTTGTTAGTACCCTCGCCCTTGCCAAGCAATTCCTATTTCTCTGATCGAGTCCTCTGCCTACATATTCATTTTCTGATAGCCTTTCAACCTTTGTAACCTGGCCCAGAAAGATATAAAAAGGCTGTGGATGTTTTCAGAAGAGGAGCCGTAGTCCAGGCACATCACAAGGAGAAGTAACCATGAAGTTAGAAATGTCAGCATAAGAACAACAGCTGTGGCAGTAAGGACTGCTAGGTGAACCACAGAGAATAACAACAGAAAAAGGGTTGGGGATAAGTGTTCACAGAATCACAGGAGTTTGAAGGGACCTCTGGAGATCATCTAGTCCAACCCCCCTGCCAGAGCAGGCTCACCTAGAGCAGGTTGCACAGGACGGCATCCAGGCGGGTTTGGAATGTCTCCAGAGGCGGAGACTCCACCACCTCTCTGGGCAGCCTGTTCCAGTGCCCTGCCACCCTCAAAGTCAAGAAGTTCCTCCTCATGTTTAGGTGGAACTTCCTATGGCCAAGTTTGTGCCCATTACCTCTTGTCCTATCCCTGGGCACCACTGCAAAAAGACTGGTGCCAACCTCCTGGCACCCTCCCTTTAAGTATTTATAAGCATTGATGAGATCCCCCATCAGCCTTCTCTTCTCCAGGCTAAAAAGACCCAGGTCCCTCAGCCTTTCCTCATCAGAAAGATGTTCCAGCCCCCTAGTCATCTTTGTAGCCCTCTGCTGTACCCTCTCCAGCAGTTCCCTGTCCTTCTTGAACTGGGGAGCCCAGAACTGGACACAGTACTCCAGGTGCGGCCTCACCAGGGCAGAGTAGAGGGGGAGGATAACCTCCCGCGACCTGCTTGCCACACACCTCTTGATGCACCCCAGGATGCCATTGGCCTTCTTGGCCACAAGGGCACATTGCTGGCTCATGGTCATCCTGTTGTCCACCAGGACTCCCAGGTCCCTTTCCACAGAGCTGCTTTCCAGCAGGTCAGCCCCTAACCTGTACTGGTGCATGGGGTTATTCCTCCCCAGGTGCAGTACCCTACACTTGCCCTTGTTGAACTTCATGAGGTTTCTCTCTGCCCAACTCTCTAGCCTGTCCAGGTCACGCTGAATGGCAGCACAGCCTTCCGGTGTGTCAGCCACCCCTCCCAGTTTTGTGTCATCAGCAAACTTGCTGATGGTACACTCTATCCCTTCATCCAGGTCATTGATGAATATGTTGAACAGGACTGGACCCAGTACTGACCCCTGGGGAACACCACTTGTCACAGACATCCAACTAGACTCTGTGCCACTAATCACAACCCTCTGAGCTCTATCTGCCAGCCAGTTTTCAATCCACCCCACTGTCCATTCATCCAACCCACACTTCCTAAGCTTGCCTATGAGGATGCTGTGGGAGACAGTGTCAAAAGCCTTGCTGAAGTCAAGGTAGACAACATCCAGTGCTCTCCACTCATCTATTCGTCCAATCGTGCCATCGTAGAAGGCTATCAGATTAGTCAGACATGACTTCCCCTTGGTGAATCCATGTTGGCTACTTCTGATAACCCTCTTTTCCTCTAGATGCTTTGAGATGATGCCCAGAATGAGCTGTTCCATCATCTTTCCGGGGATGGAGGTGAGGCCGACTGGCCTGTAGTTTCCCGGGTCTTCCTTCTTACCCTTTTTGAAGACTGGAGTGACATTGGCTTTCCTCCAGTCCTCAGGCACCTCGCCTGTTCTCCAGGACCTTTCAAAGATGATGGAGAGCGGCCCAGCAATGACTTCTGCCAGCTCCCTCAGCACTCGCAGGTGCATCGCATCAGGACCTATGGACTTGTGGATATCCAGTTTACTTAACTGATCTCTTAAGTGTTCTCCAAGGCCTGCAGAGGATGTGGATCCAAACTGGTGCCAGAGAGAGAAGCAGGGAAAATGAGGTAGAAGGATAGAAGATTGAGCATGATAAAGATAAAAGAGAGGTGAGGTTAACCAGTTGCGGGGGACAGGGAAGGAGGATGGTTGTGTTAGGTACTAAGATGACCAGCAGATGGTGAAGTGTGGAATAGCTGCCTTGTCCAACAAACCAAGTGTATGCATCAGGTCCCGACAACAACTGAAATTCAAGACCAAACTGACATAGAGGAAACTCTTTTACAAATCCCCTTGGTAGTGATCAGGGGCAGGCAAGAATACGTGTGATAGATTTGTGTTTATGTTTATAGGCTCGTATCTCTGTTCGTGGGATAGCTTTAGGCTGTATCAGTAGTCATAGATGTAGTTCTCTTTCTGTAACTAAATGCATTTCATACCCTTCAAAACACATTCCACAGCAGCAAACCGTTATACCATCATCCCTCTTGACACAGAAGTCGGTGTCACCATGCGTGCTCCATTCTTCTCCAGATCATCTTCAAAGGAGATGACCAGCCATCAGGGGGTTGCACAAAAGTACCACCCCTCTCTCTGGCAGCAACTAAAAGGAAACACAAAAGCTTCCCGCCTCTTAAGTGCAGGAAGCACCAGGATTATCCTCTCCCAACAGGCTCTGACTGAATTCATTTTCCACGAACCTGCCATGCTGCCAACAATGTAGATGGGATCTTTTTGAATTCCCCCTCCAACATGGCACCTATGCTGATGGCTCTTCTGATGAACAGAGGAAAATGGAGAGTAGAAAACCTTAGTGAACTCTAACAGTCATTTTCCTACCGGGTAGCCTTTATAATGCAGAATTGTCAAGAAGATTATAAATCACTGTCTTCATACTTTGATGCTGAGCTCCTTTGGGGATTGACTATCTTTTTCATTCAGTTGTCCAGTACTGGCATAGTGCTTCTACTTCAGGAGCGGGATTCCCAGGAGGTACAGTATCACAGAAAAAGAATAAGAATAATCTTGCCAGCTTTTCTTCTACATACTAAATAATGACCCTTTGAATGAGTTGTTTAACCTGCCAAATTTTTAAAGACATTTTCCTTGAGTAATTTTGCAAGAATGATATTTCCGTACAGGAAGGTCATTCTTTGAAGGAAGAAGGCCCACCCAGAATAAGACAGCCATGGCACTAGTAATTTCTGTGTTGGAGCATTTGTGAGTAGGTGAACTGGGTAACTGCTGTCCACTTCTTCCTGCAGGGCTTTTATTCAGCAGGAGTGACTCAGTACACCCAGCTGTTTTGTTGGACATAACTGCACATAAATCAGAGTGAAAGGACCCAAATGTGGGCTCTCAGTAGGCTCCAAAGCCTGTTCCTGTTCTTTGCACAACCCCTCAAGTGAGTCCAAATATGAAATACATCACTAAGCATCCCTGCAGCTCTTATTCAGAAATATTTAAGCTGCTGGGAGGCCAGATCAGATACAAAGTACCACATGTTGTCACTTCTATGTGACCTAGGTGACATTTCAGATAATGTACTTTTCTCTAAAGGTATGACAACATTACAAAAGAAATATGGAAATATAGTTCTCATTGTCTTTGTCACAAGGAAAAAAAATCACACATCAATGCAGTGGTGATATAATATGGCCTAATTCCATAAATGCCTAACTGATATAAGCCTGCATTTCACTTTCTGCTAATGCTGGCTTACGGTAGCCAGTAAACAAGCTTGGAGTTTTACTTCAAGATGAGAACTATTACAGGTCTTCAAGCAAAATGCATAGGCTAGGCACATTCTTATCTCCCTAATGGGACAAGATGCTAAAAGCATCATTTGCAAAGCATGTTTAGGGTGAATGTAATTTGTACAAATGACAAGGGACTGATACAGAGGACAGAAAAGTGCATATTCTTTAGCAGACTGCAACTTAAAAAAAGCCACACCTAAATTTGGTGGCAACTGAATAAGTAGAGAAGAAAGCAGAGAGAGACCTACGCTACATTCCTACAGCCAATGAAGAAATCTGTAGTAGCAGGGGCTCCCAAGTTTGTGGCTTAACCAGTGAGCCATCACAGCTCCCAACAGTCATGTAGGGAAATTTTAGCTGCCATGGTAACCATTTTTTTCTGGTTGACTGCGCTGTGATAAATATTCGATTAAACCCTTTTTATTTATGTCTTTAATCTAAAAGGTTTCTTTAGTGAAACAGTTAATTTAAAGGTTTTGCTACCTAATCATGCAGCAACTAGCACAGTTCAGCCCTGGCTTGGATGAATGACAGCACAATTAAATAATAATAAATGACAGAAGATAGAGAGTTGAAGAAGTAAGAGAAGCGGAAAAACGATGCTCTTTTGGTGGTTAGGTGGATGGATGAACCTATGTGAATGATACTTTTTTATTATTATTTGATGGTAATTTCACAGAAAAGGTTAATTTCAGGCTGAAGAAAGCTTTTTATTCAGCCTGTGAATCTGAGTACTTTACATTTTTATTCTTAAAAGAAATTCCAGAATGAACAAGTAATTTCAAATAGAAGAACCAAAACATTTTATTTAACATAAAAATTCATATTTTTATTTACTTTTGCTGTTATTCTCAATTTGGATTTTTTTGACACAATTCAGTGAATCCAGAACAAATTGTTTTACCAGAATTACTTTTTTTTCCCATAAAAGACTATGATCCAAGGAACCTTCAGAAAATTATTATTTTTTTGACTTTCATTTTTCTATTTGGCATATCTTAATCACTGCATATCCCCTTCCCTGTCTTCCTTTTCGTGCTGACTCAGCAATATAGATAGTGCTTCTCTACCTATCCCACTAAAAATTAAGTTTATCATTTGTTAGACCTGAAACTTTTAATTTAGGTTTTATTAGGCCTGAAGCAATCTCTCAGTGCATTTCATTTCTCTGGGCCCACATTTAAATTCATCAGTAGTTGGCTTTTTATCAGCATCCCCTTTCCATGACTAGCAGGCATCATTTCTCTGCTCCTCTGGGGCTACAGGTTCATGTGGTCTTTTTAAACTGACTCCAAACCAGTGTTTCTAAAATTTGTGGTACATGGGACACATGTTTTTTTCTGAATTAAAATTGGATGGCACATGGCAGATATCAGTGACTTACTTAGCCTCCTGGGGCCACTAGCTCTTGCCAGGCTGATGCCTCTTCTTGCACGAAACCTTCTGTGAACTGCTGCCCTGAGTAGGACCACAAGGAAAACAGGCGGGACTCCGAGCAACCATATAGAAAACAGAAGGTAAAATGTCAAACAGGATGATGGCTTTTCAAACCAAGAAAGTTATATTTATTACTGGATTTAGGCAGTATCTGGTTTGAAGGTTTCTACTCTTCTGATCCTATAAAAGAGCATTTTTATCTTCTAGAATCAGTGCTTTTATAGGCTGAGGATACATGTAACTGCAGACTTAACTGAAGCAATATATAATGTAATTCAACTGTCCTGATTTCTTTTAAGTTTCTTATTTGTTGCTGGGATATAAAGCTTTGATATTTTACAAAGGGTACTCAGAATAGAATTTTTCTAATGAATGTGGTAGTGGCAAGATTTTTTTCATAGTTTTTAATACTTGCTTTTTCACTCTGCACTCTCAAACTTTCTATTTTTCTTTCCCTTAAGGGTTTCCCTTGGCACAGTATTGAGGCTTTTCCTTTCTTTTGTCTTTTTGAAAGTGAGAGCTCTGTTTTGTTCATGTTCTTTCACATAAAAAGCATTATCAATAACATCTGCATAGACACTGGAATAATTAACCTTTTCATTTTTATTACAAGCAGATTTTTATGATTACATAAATGCATTTTGATATTTGTCAGAGGGTGCAATCAAGATTGAAAGCATGCACTGTGCATGTTCTTACACAGACATCAACACAGCCACTTCCCCAAACAGCTACACACAACTGTCTCCATCCTGTTGGTCTCCTGTCCTACCCAGAAACATATCTGACATATGAAAGATCACAGCAGACAAAAAAAAATTTAAAGATTTAAATTTGAATATATATTTTTTTAAATTACAAAGAAATAAGAAGACACTTGTCCCTGCTGTACCCTTATGTAGAACTTTATTACCAATTACCTGATTTTAATGGGTACCACAACGTCTGTGGGGATGGGCTTTAAAAGAACAGTTTCTCACTAGCTATGCCATCTTGAATATTAAATGCAATCCATGCACAAGTGCTTTAACCATAGTATGAAAGATGAACAGCACCAAAAACATCTCCACGACCATTTTAGAAAAGGAAGTGCTACTCAATTACGCAGTTTTCCCTAGGAGAGCACTGTGTATGCTGCAGAGCTCTCACAGTGATGGGGCCCAAAGGTGGAGCATCATACCTGTACCACGCTCCCCACTTCTCCCACACGGTACCTGTGCCACACACTCCCCTTGTGCTCCGTATACACCCGCTGACCATGTCACACAGCTGACTCGTGCCTTTATCCATCATGGTCTAATAGCAAAACAGGAGGTAAAAATCAAGAACCAGCCCTCCAGGCTAACAGCTTTCCATATTGTCCCCCAAGGGTTTTCCTGGGGTATACCTGGCAGCCCTGCTGGGGTCACTGACCTGAACCCACTCCCTCAGGCCCAGCCTGCCCAAATGCTGGTGTGGAGCAGGACCTTTCTGCCTCCCCACCCTATCCCGCAGTGAGCCATGTGTTCCCTCCATCCCTGGCTTTTGGCAGGACGCCTTGGTGCCCCCCTCTTTTTGGGTGCTCCCAGTTCAGAAGAGCTCAGACTACAGGAGGGCAGAGGGTGCATCATTTTGGGGGACAAAGGTGAAGCCAGGAGAAGGCAGTACTTTGGGCAGTAAGGCCAATCTGCAACAAGAGGTACTTGCAACCCCACAAAAGCCAGTTACCAATGCTAATATTCAGGATAGATCATTTTCATTCTGCTCACAAAGGACGTGGGCAAATGTAGACCCTTACAATCAGCACCCAAAGAACAGCAATCCTGTGCTCCCTGTAGGCCTCCCAAGGCAGTGTAACATGGGGACTGTCACTCTCGGACCACCACAGAAGACTCAGAGATTTGGCATTGGATAGTGGGCCTTGACTTTACCTTTCACAGAAGACTCTTGAATTAAATGTGCTTTTTGCCTATAGCTTTTAGCTCCAGACAACTCAGCCCAGGCAACTCAGCCAGTTCATGTGGTTAGAACAACACACAACTATCTAATGAGGAAGCTCCAAGGATAAAACAAGATATCTAAGCTCCCTGCAGTGCCTCAAGGCCCATTCCTGGTTTTCACCCTCATTGCAGAAGGAGCTCGCAGTCTGTTGCAGGCACAGCCCTCTGCCAAAACCAGGCTCTGGTATTCTTCCAGGACAAACCCATGAAGATTTTTTTCTCAGACACAGGAGACCAACGTTTGTTTTCCGTCAGAGATGGTGCCTTTCCACATCGCCAGCTCTGGCAGGCTGTGTGCATTTCCAGGAGTCCTGGAAACTATTTTTACCTCACCCAGAGCAAGTGGGCTAGACTGCGGGGGTAGCTGTATCTCTGCAGAGGAGTGGCAGGACATGCAGCCAACGCTGAAAGCCTTGTTTGCTAATGCTGTTCTGCTGGGGATGCCTTTGACAGAGCTACATCACTTCTGTACGAGTAAACTAAGCAGTGCCGGGGACACAATTTTAGGCTAAGTGACACAGAATACACTGAATGGTTTTTCCTTCTTGTGCATCCAGTCTAGACAGAAACCAGGTAGGAGTAAGACAACTAGTGAGTGGGTCCCCTTGTGCCATCTTGTCTCTCTGAAGTGTGTTACTGCTGAAGTTTTTTTGGAAAAGACGAGGGCAGAGCCAAGCTTTGAGGCCTCTGAGATGCAGGCTGGTTAGAGGTAGATGGGAAGAGACAGCAAAGACCATGAAGTATAGGGAATGTTTGACTTTCCTCTCTCATGTGTTTCTGTGTACCAGCTTTGGACAGTTCTGGTGCCCACTGTGGTGCCTATGCCGAGCCACTTGCTACTGGCTGAAGAAATAAGGGAAGGGAGACCATGTCCAAGCAAACACAAGACCTGAGAATGTGATGTAGTTGTTGCATTAAAAGTGACATTGGCCTAATGGCAGCGGCAAATACACATCAACTAGCTGGGGAGCAGCATGAGGTCATTGCTCAGCTCTGCTTCGTGAACTGGATAATTTTGGGTTTTGCTTTATCTGCTATTGCTTGTGACATTAATATGTTCATAAATAGGCTTAACTCTTCTTGTTGCATTTGGTTGTACAGGACCTTGGCCTTGAAGGCATTCCCAGGAGCTCTGTAATAGGACAGCGGCCCTTGCATTTGAGACTGGCAGGGGTATGCAGGTGCCTGGGCCCTACCTTAATTTAGATGATGTAATGTAAATGTCTGCATGACTGAGTCTGTAGGCTTTGCAAACATGAGCAATGACGAGCAATGATACTTGCACCTTAGGGCAATCCACTTGATTTCGCTGCAAAGCAATTGCAAAAATAAAATCAATTTGCTCTTGCAGGATTAGGATCTTAGTACATATCCTCGTGAGTGGCTACAGGACACTTTATGAGATGCAATAAACTTCTTAAGTACTGTTACATTATCATCCACAGGCCCAATATGTGGCACATTTGTAGCACGTCTGAATTGAGTCCATTAGAGATTTTTCAACAAAATCACCATAACAGAGTTTTAAAGAACTGGGCTTTTTAAAGGCATTGTTTTGTTTGCATTTTAAATAGAGAGTAGTACTACTGCCTATCAGTTTAAAACTCTCCATCCATTTGAAACTGCATAGAAAGCATGAGATGGAGACTTTAAAGTAGACATCGTCTACATGAACCCCAAGCCTGAGTTTCCAAACACAGGTCAGGTCAAACACCTTAGCAAATGTGTTGGATTTTGCTCCATCTGAACCCTGAGGTAATCAAAAGATTTAAGATTGTCTCCTGAGGAAAGTAAAAGCTCTGCTCCTATTCAAACTATTCAAGAAACAGAGGAAGTAGTAGACCTGCTGTTCCTTTTCTGCAGCAAAGAATGGGACTTCTGTTACTTTGAAACATTTGGAAATTAGATTAAAAGATTTTGCAGATGATCCAGTCATTAGAGATGCAGGAATTTTTAATTTGTAAAACTGGCCTAGTGACAATGACTCCCTCAAGACCTTGGTAGAAAGAAGCAGTTCCAGCAGCATGGTCGCGCTGCAGGCACCTTTTGGAAGCTGAAGGATACAGAAGCACTGAAGCATTGCCACAGGAGAAAGAGCCCAAATCTGCATCCAGAAAGTGAACCATGCACAGATTGCTTCTGCACTGTATGACAGGAGGTATTGATTTCCTCACTCATGTGGAAATTATAAAGATGTTGTGTCATTTTTGGTTTAATATTGCCCTGAAGAATCTCAAAAAGTTTTGCACAATGCAGAAGGAGTTTGTGTCCCACTAAGTGCTGCTGTCAATTATGAGGGGAAAGCAAACCAGATGGAAGCTTTTCCGCTTTACTGATTTTGAGGGGTAAAGATAACACAAGGCTAGACTCTTTACATCAGCCTGTGTTTATATGGTTCCTCACACCAAAATTGATCATTTTGAGATGACATCTGTCTATGTCTGCCAAGGTTTTACATTACAGAATGGACATGTAGTGAAAGACAGTCAAGAAATAGGGAGAGCTGGCACAACAGGATCAACAAAGAACAGAGATAGGGAGCAAAAGAGGCTGATCAGGAACAGACAGAAACCACAAAAGAATTTGTTGCCAAAGCATCATGTCCTTTTTTGGATTCCAAAAAGTTACATTCCACCACAGTGATTCCAAATTATCTGAGCCATTTACCTTTTAGATACAATTACCAAGATTTGTGTTCCTCTGCAAAATTGAGTTAGGTGGTCCTTGCCAGCATTACCCAAGCAGGTCATCTTTTAGCGCACTTTGACCTGGATGGTTTCTTGTCTAGCCATGTTTTCCTTCCTTATTTTTTGCAATATTATCACATTAGTGATATGCATATCATATTAGTGATATGGGCTGCCTTCATACTTTCTTTTTCTAGAATGGTATATATCCCCTCAAATGAGTATTTCACTCTTAATTTCTGTTTCATTGTTTGTATGCATAGTCACATCCTTATCTTAGTTTTATCAGAGGAAAGTACTCAATGGCAAAGATGCAAATTCCATGCTTTCATTTAAAGAAGATAAAAGATATATTTTGTAAGCACAACTTTCAAAAACATTATCTGTTTACCTGTGTTTAAGAAGTAGTGTTAGTATTCAATGACCTAACGTGGGTAGAAAATATGAAAGGAAAATAATGCAGGTGTGTAATGTCAGCTTCGTGGGGGGTGTTAACACCAAGGGCAGTTCCACTGACCTCAGTGGAGCTATGGCCAAATGAGGCTCTGCTCTTGGAGCTGGACATTGGATGGACATCTGTGAAATATGTGTGTAATGCAGATGAGTGTAGTGGGTAGACAAAGAATTCTATGCTTTAAGATGTGTTTTGTCTCTCTTCTCTGAATGAGATTTTGTAAGTTTCCAGAGCTGAGGAGGTGGCAATTCAGTAGTTATTCTTCTCTCACGATTGCCTTTCTCAGTAAACATACAACTCTTGCTCCCATCAAATCAGAACAATGATTTAAGAAGATTATAAATCATCAACCAGGAGTCAGACAATGGGTATATACCTCTGAAGAAACGCATTTTCTTATAAAAATTGCTATGATTAATTGTATTGCATTGGAACAATAATGAATACCAGGAAAGAATAGTAAATCAAACAGTAATTTTTTTACAAAGAGCATGTTTTTCACCACTGCTGAACTGTACATGCTATTGATAGGAAACAAGAGATTGTACTGACATCCAATTACAATAGTCTAAACCAAAGTCCTCTACATTCTGAGCCCACTGCAAATGTGTTGAAAGGCACAGAGAAGAACGACTGGAACATTTGGAATCCATGTATAACATGACAGAGACTTTGGCATGGCATCACTCAGAGAGCTGTAAAATACCTGCTGCAGAAGGTGTTTCCACTTAGTCCCTTCCAAATCTCTGAGAACGATTTGCTTTTTGGAATTTGGCCAATTCTGAAAAGCAAATGATAGCTAACAAGTGTGGCAGTGCCAGGGAGATACAGAACTTTCAGAAAGATTGTAGTTGCCACCCATATGAAAAAGTATTTTTTGTTCTATGCTCACTAAAGTCATGTCAATAGTCTTATTTTGGCTTACATCCACACACAGTCTCTATTAAAGACTCTTTTAGAGTCCTTCCTCAAAAATGAAAAAGCTTCCAGATTGAATTATCTCTTGACTGTGAGTAAAGAACTCAATATTAAAGAAAGGAAAAAAAGACAATTTATGCATGCAAGATGAAAGATGATTGAGACAAGGAGATGGTGTTGACTTAGACAATATAAATATTTTCAAAGCTCTTCCCCATGATGCTGCTCCATCAGACTCAACGCTATAGTGCTGATCAGCTCAGTCACCCAGGGTGAGGATCAAGGTTTGGTTCAGGATGTTCAGGAGCAATAAATGCAGGCAATAGGCTTTTGGAACATAACAGAGAAGCTGTTATTCCCACTATGTGTTAGGCATGGGCTTCAGCCCTAGATATTGTCCCACTGTGCATGCCAATGCACATCCGCATTCAAGAGTGGATCAACACTAGCCAGTGAATGTGACTGATTACAGGGTCCTCCCATCCCTTACACTATCCTCCTCTCCTTTTTTCTTCCCTTCCCTTCCCTCTCCTCTCCTCTTGTTCTGTTTCTGGCCCTGCCATCAGTTTGTCTTTTAGGAGGGAGGAGGTGCAGAGAGGAAGAGGAAAAGGAGAATTCCCTCAGCCCAGGGCCAAGGACCAGAGGGGAGAAGGCGCAGCTCTTCTCACTTCCACTCTGCTCCTGGACCCATGAGAAGCCAGCTCCACTTAGGAGTACAGTGTTCATTCCTGCCAAAGCTCAGCCTCTGAACAACATAATTATCGGTTCTCAACAATTTCAGCAAGAATTTCCAAGTGATATCATTCCCCATTCCTACCCCTGTCCTTCCTTTCCCAAGCCAAATGAAATAATAACAATAAACTACAAACATTAGCACAGTGTATAATCACATGTAAATACCATCATCCTGCTAATGAAATTCATTTAGTCTCTGAGCCTGCAGACCCCACAGTGCTATAAGAAATGGCAAAGTTTTTCCTCAGACATCACCACTTCTGTCATGAAATTGCAGGATTAATTGCACTAATTCTTGTCCTGAAGTATTCTGGAGTTTGGCTTTTCAGTCTGTCTAAGAACTTCTCAGGCAAATATGCAAACATTGCTGGGATGTTATCAAGTACAGATACAGAGGCGTAAAAAACACTGTTTAAATAAGAAAGAACTTATTTTGCTCTGGTTGCCAAAGTAGATGGCACCACAAAATTGAAGTAGGTCAGTCATGTATTTCCCATCATAAATTGTGAGACCATGACAATGGTTTGCTTTCCAAGCACCATGCAACACATTTGGCTACTTATGTGGAATTAAGTAGAACACAGAATGGGAAAGGATGGTCAGAAAATCTAAAAAGGTACCTCTGGCATGATTCCAGGGTTTAAAATCTTAATGAGGAATATGTTTTATTGTTCAAAGATCATTGAACTATTTGCTTTCCAGCTGGACTAGTTTTACTCTGCCAAAGTAGCTGTTCATGTGTAAGAGCTATATGTCTAAGATGGCCTTGTTTCTTAATTTCCAAGGATTATTACTTTTACCAAGACTTTTTTTTTTTTTGTATTTTTAAAAAAATTTATTACTATCTTTCATTTAGGACAGTAAATGAGCAAGCCTTCTTTGACATAGGTGGCATCAAATATTATTTTCTTCTAACAGAGTAATTTGTAAAATAGCAGATGGAGATTACTGAATTTCCAGTGCTGGAAAATAATGCTTTTAGAAAGTGCACAAGAGTCATAACTGAATACGAGTTTCCAATGCAGTACTGTGGAAAATAAAGTTAATCAGATTATTCTGGATAAAAAATAGAGTTGGCACTGGAACAGGCAATACCAGCCTATAACTTTCCCTATTGGTGTACATAATTTGACAAGAATGTTGAAAAAATTGAGAAGATGCAGAAAAAAGCCCCAGAAAGTTCAAGGAAATACTTAATGCAAGAGACTGAAAAAGCTTAATGTGTTTAGTTTGTGGAAACCGTAATTGAGGGTCAATTATACACTGACTCCAGTATAACACTATTTCATAGAACACCCTGGATTGGAAGGGACCTCAGAAGATCATCTGGTCCAACCTGGTCTATTTCTAGAGTAGCCAATATTAAAATGCTGTTTAATAAAGCAAAAGAAGAGACACTGCATGATGAGGAAGCATTTAAGGTATTGAACAAACTGCCCTGGGAGCAAACTGCTCAGTAACACATTCCTGTCTACTTCTTCATCCATTAAATCAGAAGCGGATGCCTTTTCCAAAGATAGACATTAGTCAGACTAGCCTCAGTGAAAAGGGGAAATTGTTGAAATATAAGCCATGTTATGACATGCAGAAAGATAGAAAGATTTTGAGGGTTCCTTCTTGCCTTAAGGTACTGCAATATCAAGAGCTGGTAATCCATATGAGGCAGTTAGCGAGTGATGAGCAAGATGCAACATTGCAATTCCCCTCCTATTCAGTGCTTGTCCTACTAAGAACAGAGAGCTGGGTAGGGCCAAGGTCCCGCTGAACGGCTTCCTGGCTACTCTCGGTACTGCATTCATCTGCTGGCTTTTACAAGACAGGTGAAGCTGGGCTCAGCCCTTGGAGGGCTGTGATCATCCTTTACCAGCTTCTGACAATTATGGAAGGCGTTAATGTGGTTAGCAGTTCTCGGTCGGGTGTATGAGTCACGGGTGGTGGACTGACTGGGTATGCTTTTAATTAGCAGCAAGGCTGTATTTAAGAAAAGAGCTGTAGCTGCTGGGCCTAAGTCCAGTTGGGTGGAAAGCTAGGAACTCACTAGCAAACAAAGAGCCATGCCACACCTCTAGCTCCTCACATATGCTCTCCACCTGGTCCATTTGGAGGTGCGAGAAAGATCTATGTAGTCACCTCACTGCTCCTGGCAAACTTGATAGTGTTGGCTCAGTGGGCTGAGACATTCAGAGAGGCTATCTGAACAATACTGGCTTTCTTCAGTTTTACAAACTTGGGCTCTGGGCAGTGTCAGCTGCCGTCAATCATGGCTTGGTCTAATGCATTGCTACCTGAAAACTGAAGAGGTGAAAGAATTCTTGAGCATTGTAATAGGCTTCCCTTTGAAGGGAGGACTGGAGACCAGCCAGACCTGAAAGCTAATTCATATGTGTTTTGTGAAACACTAGGCTTGGGCTTTCTAGCAGGATAAGCAGTACTGCTAAGATTCAAGAGCGAAAAGTAGAATATATAACCCCAAGAGTCCATTTCTGCTCTAGAGAAAATGGTCTGAGGCAAACACGGCTGGAGCAAGAATGGAGAGCTTTGGGCTGCTCCCAGAAGCAATATTGGGTTGTTTTGCAAGAAGAACCTACACACATCCTGGTATTAGACCTTGATTAAAGCGATGAAGAGATGTGTCTGACATGTCATCAATTTGGGATGTCAGTGGTGACTACAAATATGTTAATGACCCTGTTTAGTATTATTTCTCAGTGACACATAAGTGCTGAATTCTACAAAATCCTGCTTTCAGGATCATACAAGCAGGTCACAGGAATTGATGCCTGGACGTGTATACATTGCTCTGTGTTTTGTGCGTCAGCTTTAGGGGAAATTACCTAGCCTTTGTCACTAGACAAGGCAGTACTACAGGGCTTACGTGAGCAGGAGGGGTTGGCATTTCTCTAAGGAACTTGCATATCATCTTCAGTATCTCAGTTATTTAAGACAAAAGGAGTACATATCTGTGCTTGTGAGCAGATACATTTCTACTGCCTTTGGGGAAAGAATGATTAGCAGCATAGCAAAAGTCATTAGAGCTGCATGCTGGCAAATGCCCAACAAATGTAGTAATTCAGAGGAGGGGTTGCTTCCCCACCCCACCAGAACAGGAATTGGGCTGGGTGGAGAACCTTCTTGAAGGAGGTAGGGAGGTGAATCCATGCAGGAAGGCAACAACACTTTTTTCCTTCTTGCCTAAATCCCATGAGAAGTGTTAACATCGCAGAGGGCTGGTATCACGGCAGGCTGGTGGAGGCAAAGAGATGTGTTTGCAACACTCTTTCTGAGATAGGCTAAAGAGATGTGGAGAGACTTTTGCAATCTGATTATGTGTTGCAATTTTAAAGAGCTGTATTATCAGGTGGAATATTGTGAAGACACGAAAGCCTTTTCTGATCTGCAAAACAGTATTAGGAAAGTCATTTAGTAGCTCATTTTCATTATTCGTTTTCATAACATTATTACTTTATGTCAAAATATTTTATGCAATTTTTATGATTTTGGCATAGTTGGACCTTATCTTCAAAATTTACGATATTATTTCAGGTATATTCTTCATAAGTTTTTTTCTCTCTATGTCCGTACCCAGTAACATAGCACAGTACTCAGGAAGGGTTATTTACATGTACTTTTAAATATACTCATTCAAAACTACTAACACAATCAAATAACGTGAACTATGGCTAGACAGGATTTCCAATTCCTCAGTTCTACCAGGGTTTCTACCGTTAATGCCCAGATATTTGGATAATGGCTTCTCAGGTCATGGCTCCCTCGGGGGTGTCAGGGGAGGACCTGGCAGCCAGGGCCCATCCTACCCCCCAGCCAGGAGCAGGGCAGCCAAGGGACCACCATGGCAGCCCCAGCCCTGGGCATCAGGCACCTCTCTGGGGAAGGGGATGGGCCAAGGCTGGGCCCAGGTGTTGGCCCACAGGTCAGGATCAGCGGGGCCCATGGCCAGGCTAGGCTGCACTGCAGCTAGATCCGTGGCTCTGCTAGGGATCCAGCACCAAAGTCTTGGCTTCAAAGCAGCTCCCTTGGGATGGGGTGGGCCCTGGCCATGGCCCCCCCGCCTCAACAAGGGGTGTCCTCACACCTCGCACAGCCCTGGGGTTGGAGGTGCTGGGTGTGAGGTGCCCTGGCCATGAAGGGGGCCTGAGTGATGTCTGATGGGTCCCAGGCCGGGTCAGGAGTCCCCATGGAGCTATTTCCAAGCTCCATGCAGCTGCCTGGCTTGGGGTGGGGTGGGTGATAGATCCATCCCCAGCAGCTGGTGGGCCTGGGCTGATATTGCTGGGGAGTCACCACAGGGTCCAGGGCAGGCAGGAGGCACAAGGGAGTTAGGCCATCCCTGAAGAGCTCTGGGGGCATGGGGGAAGTTGGGGTTGCCCCCAAGGGGGTTCAGGGCTGGGCAGAGGGGTTCAGGTGCCACTGAGGAGGTCAGGACCCGGGGCTGAGCCAGGAGTGACAGAGGGCTCGGGGCTGTGTTGAGAGTGGGTGCTGTGGGGAGCCTTGGGGCAGGCCTGCAGCTCTCAGTCATGGAGGATCGACAGGGGCCGGGCCCCATGGTGCTCAGCACAGGGCTCAGGGTGGCCCGAGCTGGCTGTGGGGCGGCAGGGGGTCCCCATGGCAGGGCAGGGCATGGCCTCACTGGCCAGGGCCCATCCCACTGCCCCAACCAGGGAGTGGCAGTCCATGGTGACAGCGACCAGAGTCAGACACAGCCCAGTGATTGCCAGGCAGGTCCATGGCAATGAGGCAGGTCCAAGGTCAAGCTATGGAGTCAAGTTGGCAGGTCAGGGACAGGGTCTGGGTCCAGATCAGCAGCCCTTGGGCAGAGCTCTGGAGCCTCATCTTAAAAGCAGATCCCACAGGGCAGAGAGGGACACCTGCCATGGCTTCCCCACAGCACTGCACTGACTGGGAGCCTCTCCCAACATCTCCAGCGGGAAGGGGGCTGCCCTCAGCTGCACTGTTTGTAAGCTGGCCCCAAGCCCCGGCAGCCAAACTGCCAGGAGGGGAGGATGCAGTCAGGGCCCGTACATGGGTTTTCTTGAGGTTGAGTTCACTTGGATGGCAGACTAATGCCTTTTTTCAGCATTGTGATGTTTTTCTTCAGTGTTTCTGTTTATCTGTAGCACTTACATCACAATATTTCTGTTAGTCCCCTCTTTCCGTGTTTCCCAGCCTCCTTCCTTCTTCATCTGTGTTGCAATCATTTCACTTTGTGTCTGCCATCTTTCAAAGCAGGTGAACTCTTCTGTCCACAGCACCCTGGTGCCATGATGCTACTGCTTCCAGTAATGCTATCAGTATACTCTAGTACAGGCTAATTCTAATAGTGACTGCATTTGATGAGTTTGCTCTATAAAAAACATGATGTCTTCATTGAGCCCGTCACTTCATCAACGTCTACTCAGTTGTCAGCAAAGCACAATGACCTTGAATTTCACCCTGGCTTTCAGCACTGATCAAACATATGACTTGTCCTACCATTTCAACTTCACTGCATGTTAGTGTTTTACATTTTGTAGTTTTATGTGGATGCAACCATTTTGGCTTTCTGCCACCTACTGCTAGTCTAGGCAGAGTGTGCCAACAATAACAATACGCTTAACGACAGCAAATGTCTTTAATCCAAGTATGTTTACTGGTGTCCAGTGTCAACAGCATAAACTAAGGACTCTGATGCTGGATCATCCAAAAGTAACATTTTCAAATCCATCTCTTATCCTTAATGTCCAGTTAAGAAACATGATGAAAAAAACAAGGTTAATCCTGTGTACTTTTATTCTCCCACCAAACACTGATTTGAACCAGTTCTTCAAAATCCTGCCCATTCTTAGGCTAATATTAAAAAAGTTCTCATGTGAATAATGTACATGAGTAGCTTATTTGTCCATTAAACAACTAACATAAAATGCTTTAAAATGTAACAAAGCCTAGCTCGTATCTATATAGATATTAAATACGTACATATATGAATATAAATATTCATGTATATTCTTAAACACACTTATACCTAGCTTGTATGAAGTTAATGTAAATCCTGAACTGGGTTACCTGCTGTATCCATATATTCTCAAAGCAATTCTCCTGGTGATGAGTATATGAAGTTTCTCTTTCTGTCCTACAGCAGTATAACAACTGTACTATTAATAATAGTATGTAACACTAATATTATAATCATATTATTGTATTGTGACTGCAGTGCTCAATAAAAAGCACAAAATTTGGAATGATCATAAGACTCTGAGATTACCTTGTCTAACTGTGCATGTCACCCAGCACTTTGTGAGTAACAAGGCAAGCAGCAAACATCTCAAACCACAACTGCTTCATACCACTAAAACCTGATGTTGTCCTTTTGCGATCGCAAACTGTGAAATTGTCTTTTCCCTCAACTTCCCCATTTCCAGTGATTTCATTGCTCCTTGAAATTCTTTTCCAGGTGGTGCCCCTTCAGGCTTTGCCTGCTACCCTGTTTACCCAGTTTCTAGGGTGCATGCATCTAGAAGACTGCAGGATTTGGCACTCAGCTGGAACGTACCCTTCCTACTTTCAACACCATTGCGTAATTCACTGCCAGTTCTCAGGAATCCGTTTTGTGTTTGTGTTACTCGCCCAGCCATATTGCCATGCAGCTCAGCCCTTGCCTGTGTTGAGTAGTGATGTCTCCAGGCTTTTTGATTTCTTCACCACTTTACACAATGCTTTTACTTTTTCAACTTCTCCAGAAGTCTTAGTCACATATTCAATCTCTGTAACTTCTAGTTTTGCTGCTTGTCCAACTTCTTGGTTGTTTAGGCCTCTCATAACTTCCTCCACAGTGCTCAGGATCAATTTGCATTGTCCACCCACTCTGCAGAGGGATATCTTTGGCATTACTAGTTATTTATCTGGCACATTGTCTCCATGTTACCTTAGCTACTTCCTTTGCAGAGGTCTCCTTTCGCTTATCCAGATAACATCTGGACTGATTGCATTTAGTCCCTTTTTTTTTAATTTTACCATAGCTTTCCCCACAACTAATTCAGTTTAGCTAAGTGTGTATGTCTTCATGAGGGAAACATACTGTCAGCAGTCAGATCTATGTCAGCCAACATACCAGCCTTGAGAACCCCTCCAGCTAGTAGGTTACAACAATTAAATAGGCTGAAGTAGGAATTGCAAACTGTGCAAACTGGAAGCTACAGCTTACCTGTATAAACATTCTTGTCCTGCTGCAAAGGTGTCAGCTGTGCTTAAAAAGACAGTATCAGTAGTAATAGATATATTACATGTTACTGACACAGTGTTCAATTAAACAGAGCCAGCAATACCGCACACGATCAGCTAGTGTATTTGTGGAGTTTTGGGAAAATGGTTCAACAAAGGCATGTAGCAACGTTTTCCCTTTTCCAACTTTGTATTTAAACACTCCTTAAGCTTCCAGATGTTTTCCAACTTTTGTCTGTTCAGTAACAGAGAAAAGAAGTTTTGATATAATGGAAAATACCATTAACAGGTTAACTTTCAACTTGGCCTTGAACTTCTTAAATGACTGATTAACTTACTTCCTGACAGTTTATAGAAGAAATGAGGGTTGTAAACAGGACTGCTTACTTCTTTCTTATCACTTAAGTATCTGTTTAATTTATTCATCACTCACACACTTAACTGCCTAGAAACAATGCAGGGTGAAGTGCTTGTAACCATGAATTCCACAAAGTCATGCACTAGACAAGAATCAGGATAAAGGCCGAGAAACCACTAAGTCCTTCTTAAGCCCTAAAAGTAGTCTACGGTTCAAGTGGTGCCTACAGGCACTTTCCACTAAAGTAAGTGGCCTTCAGTGTCCCATGAGCATGACACTCATGAGTGAATGTGTACTCCATGGGACATTTGTATATGATCATCTAAGTGTAAGAAGGAAAAATGACTTAGGAGATTGTATTGCAGCTTCTCTTCCTAGCATGATACTGGTTTAAAAGACCAAGGTCTTACTGAGGAAGCACCACTGCCTTTGGCCTGTGTCACTAAGAAGCAATCAGGCAGCCCTGTCCTGCTGAGCCTAGGTAGCTCCTCACAGACCATGTTGGTAAGGCACACTGCTATGCGTAGCAAAAGGCAGAGCAGGGAAGGATGGGACAGCATTTGCATCCAGTCACTTTTGCTTTTCCAGCCCAAACGAGCTTCTCTGTTTTATTCTGAGAGCACTCAGGGCAAGTCCAGAACAAGGCTTGAATTTAATATGATGTAAAACATGTCTGAGCTTCTCTGAGCACTCAGCCCACATCACTGTCATGGCTGGTTTAAAAAAAAAGGTACCTAATGACATCTCTTCTCAGTCTCCTCTGTGAACTAACACAGCCTTTGACAAACAAACAAAAAAACCCCAAAGCCTGACCATTTCGTATGGCAGAGGTAGAACAAAAAAATAATACTAGCTCTCAGGAATCTGCTTCAAAGATGGACCCATTTCTGTATTCTCCTCTATACCCTTTCAAATTTAGTGAAAAGATATATGAAGGATTATATGAAAGTTGACCCTTGGCGTAAGAAAAATATGTTACTGTATTATTTGACAGCAAGGAAAAATTGCTTCCTGTTTGTGTAATATTGTCCTTATCATTAAAACAACCTGCTGTATTATAGTGTTGCTCTGTAGCAAAACCATTTTCCATGTCTCTCAAGCTGGCTGTGTTAATAAAAAGCTTTCTATTTGCCCTTGATGTGTGGGATGTGAGCCTACTAATTACTCTGAAAAGAAATTCCTTCTTCTAGTGCAATTCTCTGGTCTGTATAATCATACTTTCGGGTTCTACTTCTCAGCGCTGAGCCAAAGGCTGGAAGCATCAGGTGATGGTTCAACAGGACAGTCTCGGTAAAACTCCTCTTGCTCTGTACATGGAATGTCAATGATGTTTTAGCATCCTTGATTACCCCTCTTTGAGCTCTGAGAAGTCTACAGAAGAACTCCAGTGCCAAAGTTCAGCGCAGTGTTTATCACAGCTGTAACAGGGAGAAGCAACACTAGAAACACCCAAAGGGAAAAAAAAAATAGACTACTCTCATTGTCAAAAATGATGGTGTATGTGTAATATCCAGGGTGATCTCATGTCAGCAAATGGCATACAGTAACACCAAAGAGACACATGCTCCTTCTTCAGACAGGAGGGCAAAAGGACCAGAGAACGAGGAGTGGCATGAATAAAGCTGGAAGCTGGCATCTTAAAAGAGTGAAGGCCACACATGTCTGCAAAACCATGTGTAGGTCCCACACCAGTAAGGGTAGTATATTCAGGAACTGGAAGTAGAATAGCTGTTTCAGTGTGATGCTGTCAGTGCCTACTGCTTTAAAGATGGCATTTTATTAAATCAATGACATTCTTTGAGGATTTTTCATGGCATGAGGTTGCAGGAGCTCAGTCAGTGGTGGGACAGATGTTTCTGCACTATGTTCGTTGTGCAGAGCAGACATACCATAAAAAGCAGTAAATTTTCTAGACTGACCAAAGAAGAAGTCTCAATGGGGGCTACACAGGGTTCATTCTGCTGACTACTGCAGCTGCATCACTGCTCAGGGACCACTTGCGGTTTCTGTTGTTCCTCTGGATTTGCTATCCTACAAATACATCCACAGACACTGCCTCCAAGAGGCTACTGTTTTAGAGCTGCTTGTATGGTCGCTAGTTATGACTGAATTAATTTCACAGCCTTTTAAGAATTTATTTTTCAAGTACTGTGTGATCCTTCTAAAATGTTATGGTAATCTGTTAAATAGCACTGCACAGTTTGGACTCTGAACTTATTTTGCTAGATGCAATGGTTGTAAGTTTCCAATTAACTAAAAATTAAGCATTAACTGGAATACCTTAATTGAAAAAAAAATATGAAAAAATTTTAATTAATTTTTACAATTAGAAATTAGTAAATAAGTACTAGTAATTAGCTAGCAGTTGTACGTTGTCTTTCTTTCTAAACATTTGTAATGCCTAAGGCCTTTCTTAAATCACTCAAGCATGACAATTTCTTTCAGCTACATTAACTTTCTGTAGCAAGTGTTACTGAACTTGTTCAAGTATAATTTGCTTATGTTATGCCTTTTTGCTTACTCACATGACTAAAGTACTTTTCTCTCCACGCAGTGGCATTACTAAGTCCCTGGGTTACGGAGAAACATGCTAGGAATACAGATTATAGCTTTCATATTTTGTTTCTGTGGGCTGGGAGCTGCTATTGCTGCTACTGCATCAAATGAGTGGAAAGTCACTAGTCGAGCATCATCTGTTATCACTGCAACCTGGGTTTTCCAGGGTCTTTGGATGAACTGTGCCGGCAACGCGCTGGGTGCTTTTCACTGCAGACCTCACCTTACTATCTTCAAAGTAGAAGGTAAGTAACTGTAATTTAACTGGAACATATGGAGAGCTATGTGTATTGCAAGATGTGAGCCTGAGGAGAAAAAGATTATTTTGGCTTGTGCAAGAGATTATGATTAAAGCATTGTGATGAATATAAGCAAAGGATATTGTAGGCAGAATATCAGAAACAACTTTGTAGGAATAATATGTGTTCCAAGAAAGACAGTAAGCTCTACTCTGTGCGATAAGTATACTGGACAAAGTTCCAGTAAATATACTATCAGTAACAAACCACTGTTAGCAGAGAGATGGACTGAACTGTCTTGCAGCTCTAATTTCCATGCAAAAATGAGCATCCTGCTTGCTGGATGGGGAGAGGAGGAAAGATAGCAAGGTCTGTGACAGCTATCAGTACTCTTTTTAGTATCTAAGGAATTAGATAGCAAAGAACCGTGTCCATGAATACTACACAAATATTCATATGCTGGGAATTAAGTGCATGTGTATATACTTGCTGTATCACAGGCTAATATTTTAACTTTAAAGATCAAAGGTGTGCTGTTTCAGAATGTCCATTTTATGGAAAGCTTTGGATTTGGAAGCCATCTACCAAAGCGTAAACACAAATGGGGTCTTCTTGCCTTATATCAGGAACAGGTTTTCTCAGAGACAGGGACTAACTAAATGTTTATTATGCAATGTGTTTCTGTTTCGCTCTGTGTGTAAAGCAGTAAATGAAGAGGTTTGTTTTCTATTTGTTGGTAAGCCAGAGTAGGCAAGATAGTGTTTTCAGTGAAACTGTGCGTAAGCACTCAGAGGGCAAGAGCAGAGGGACTCCTCTCTCCTGGATGTGGGCAGCACACAACCAAGATGGAGTCCAGACAGAGTAGGAAAAAATGGGCTCAGGCACTGTTTTTTTAGGGAACCAGAAAAGAAATCCAGGCTAGAGAGAACCAGTCTTCCAAAGATTTTGTGAGACCAGAAAGAAGCACAATTATAAGCTGTAAACAGCCAGTGGCTGAATGAGGTATAAAATGTAGTGTTGCATGGTTGTTACCATACTATATAAACAGGGTCATACACACACCTCGCACGCATGTGGAAACATAGAAATGTGGGGATTTTACAGATCCGTACCTTTTCTTGCCTCTCATGCCCCTGCCACATCAGACTGCATGCTGGGACATACAGATCAACTCTTACACATATAGAGGACTTTGAAATAAAACTCAGCATCATTTTTGTACACATTTTATCATGCCCTGCTCCATCACAAATCACACGTGAGGGATGTGAATGGATAAGAATAGTTTTAGTTCTTTTAAAGAATGTTGTTCATCAAAAATGACTTAAAAGGCATAGAAACTCACACATATACTTTAAAAGCAAATATTACATCTTTGCAAATCACCATTTATGCATTATTTTTGCCAAGGTTTAAAGAAAAAAAATCAACACTTCTTCTCAGGCACATATGATCAAATTTGTTTAAAGCAATGTAAAGTAATTCAGCAACTAGAAACTACCATTATTGCTATTATTAGTAGTACAAAAGCTGCTTTCAGAATAATCAGCTGTAATCCATTTGCCGCTTTGTATTGTTACTATTATTTTGATCAACGGGAGATTGAAACTCGAATGAACAAAATACGCATCATTATGTGTGCATCCTTTAAATATGTACTTAAGCATCTGAGTAAGATCTTGCTTATTTGCTGTTTAGAGTAACATAGACAAAGAAATTCATAACAAATTGAAGTAGCACGCTCTTGTTAAAGTAAGAGAGTAGCAAGCTGCTGTACTGACATTTAGGAAGTCTAATTTTAACCTGCCAGTGCAGGCACCAGCAAAGGGTAATGTTACATGTGGCATAAAAGGGAAGGAGTGAGCTATTTTGTTTGGAAAACCTGCTAAACATAAACTCCTGGTAATCCAAGGAAAACAAGAGTTCAACAGGGAAAGAGCTTTGCACTCTCGCTCTGTCCTACATTGTAAAACAATAAAACTCTCGGATTAATGTAATGAACTCCCATCTCTGTCCTCAGAGCTTCAATATATCCTCATTATTGGCATACTGATGTCAGGGTGGGCTGCCATATAACTTTTTCTTCTGCACATTTATTGTTTTATGAAGTCTATTTGCAATTTGTCGTATAGCCAAAGATAACTCTGTTACACAAGCTCCTCACTCCAGTCATACCTAGCAATCTTTAGGTTCCCTCCAAGAAAGTATTAGCAGTACGTGACAAAAACCATTGCTACTCCAAAGCACATGCATTTGATCATTAAAGTTTTGATTGTACTTTTGGGGGGATTTTGCTTCTGCGTAAGATCTGTGAAGTTTTAAGATTTTATTTTTTCCTATTTAAATCACAGTAAACAAAAAACAGACTCCAGGGGTCTTTCTTTGAGCAGGATTACCCTGCGGTCATTCAGAATATGTAGGTATATACCAGAACTGACTTCCAGCTAAAGGACTAGTTGTTCTGATAGGAGCACAGCCAAGGCAATAAGAGCTCAGCTTCCGCAAGCCAGCCCACCTACAGATCTTGAGGGGTTCATGTTTCTGGAAGTCTGGCTTTCCACAGTCACTCTGCTAACAGTATCCAAGCTAGCTGGGCTGTTGCCAAGTGTACGTGTACATTCACATGTACAACCACAGTGTATTCCACTGCAGTGACGGAAGCGTTTGGATTAAAGATCCTGGAGCAGTACGACATATTTACTGTGGCACAAATAGTAATATTGTTGTAGCTACTATCATTTAAGGCAATGTTTGCGGGAAGAAGCAATATCTTTTATTAAATCAACTGCTTTGGGAGAGGTATGCAAACATTCATCAGATCTGACACAAATACAGTGAGCTTCAGGCTAAATATTATCTGGGAACTTTGTCTCTTCCATTAACTTGATTATGGTTATCAGTGCACCAGATATACTCATGGAAATTATATGATCAAAACCAAGCGACCATTATACACAGGCATAAACTCACACAGTCAATAAATGCCAGAAATTAAAACTCACAGAGAGACAATATTGTTTAATGAGCCCACTAACCTCTGACTAAACTCAGTCCTTATCAGTAAGAAAGACACAAAAACCCTTCAAAGACGGAGCCTGGGAACTAAAGCTCCTGACTCCACTGGAGTCAGAGCTGTCGTGGACTCCAGAAAGATACTGAGTTTTTATGGCAGAGTTTCCACCCACTCTGTCTCCTGATAACTCTTCAGTGCTCCACGGGCAGTAGTTACCTCTCTTCTCATTCATCTCATGTTTATCATCCTGAATTCTTACAATCTCAGAGTTATTCAGATTTGTCAAGAACTAGCTTTTAGTTGTCTAGCACTGCTTAGACACTTTATTTAAGTATTTTGCTTTTGGTGATGCAACAGAGAGCTGTTTCATTCACATAAAATACAAAGGTATAACTAGCAAACTGAGTTGTGTCCACATCCCTTTCCTATGACACTTCCCTAGTCTGTCAGGGCAGCTACTAGGCTTCTTCAAACAATTAGTTCAGCATTTGGCATGCCTAGCCTACGGCGCTGTTTCATGACTCCTCTGCACTCTCTGGTTTTCCATGCTGTGCATTCAGGGAGGTGTACCAGCAAGTAGAAGAAATGTGCTTCCCTGAACCCTTGCTTGTTTGAGCCTCAGATCTTCTGCTGGCATCTTAGTCTTGCCAGTGCCTGTTTTGATGAAGCCAGCTGGGGCAAGTAGTGCTATCCTGATGGTAGCCAATATGGAAAGGCCAGTGCCCAGGCATTCTGGGTCACATCAGCAGACAGATTCAGAATTGCCATTTCATGAAGCTGCCACTGTCATGTAGCTAAGAGGTGGAAGGAAGCTGAAAGAAGGCAACTACTATTGCAGCATCTATACCCAGAGCAGCCTTGCTTAGTTGAACACCATTTGGGTTATCTGACTGTGGAGAGCAATTCCGGCCATGCTTCGGGGCAACTTTCTCAGAGGGCTCAACCTAGAGCAGGAAAGTACTGACAGAGTTTCCCTCACTAGACAGAAACTTCCTGCCAGGGAAAACACACTATCTGTTTGATTGCTGCCAGTCAAGAACGAGCCAGCCAGATATCTGTGTGGCAGCCAAGGCCAGGCTTCTCCTGAGCCTGTGAGGGAAGCTGGTGCTAAATCCCCCAGCAGCCAACGCCACTGCTCTGTACTCATCACAAGGGGGGTTACATGGGAGGCAGGCTGAGTGAGAGCTGGGGCCAGAGACTGCGCTCCTGCTCCCCGCTGCCTACCAGCTCCCCACTGCCTGCCAGATCCCCACAGCCTGCCCGCCCTGCCTGTTGCCCACTGCCCATTTCCCACTGCCCTCTGCCTGCTCCCTGCCCATCCTCTGCCCATTGCCCACTGCCAATTGCCCGCTGCCCGCTCCCTGCCTGCCCACTGCCCGCAGGCTGCCCTCTGCCTGCTCCCTGCCCGCCCTCTGCCCGTTGCCCGTGGCCAGTTGCCCGCTGCCCGCTGCCCGCTGCCCGCTGCCCACTGCCCGCTGCCGCCCGCGGGAGGCGAGCGCGCTCCTCTCTCCATGGTGCTGCAGGCACGGCCCCGGGGAAGCGCCGGCCTTGCCCGGGGGCGACTGCCGCGCCGCTCGGGTCGGGGCAAGAAGCTCCCCCTCGTCCTGGAAGGGCAGCGTACCTCGGCCCCTGGCTTCCCCTGGGTGAGTGGCCACACCAGAGGAGCGGTTTAACTGCACCCAGAGCCACAGGAAACAGAGCGTACTTTTGGGAGGTCGAAAGGGCCGTCAGCCAGGGGTGAATGGCCGCAGCCATCAGCAGGAAGGCTTCGAAATCCATCGGGGAGGTTTTCTTCAGATTAATGGCCAGCCACAGAGGACTCTGCTGAGGGATAGTCCAGGTAGTCAAAGGGACAGTCACGGGGGTCCGATATTGTGGTTAGAACTGTGTCTGTGTCTAAGAACTTTCCTGTAGCAAGAAAATCCTTCCAGGAAAAGTGCTAACTGAAAGGAGTTACGGTTGATTTGTGTTCAACAGACTGAGCCACCTCTCCGTTGAGTTTTTCTGCCCAATGAGTACAGTATTAATTTGCTGATTTAGAAAAACAAATTCAAAACAGCGTTAGCAAAGTTGCATCAATATTAAAAGAAATAGACACTGGGATCAAAAGCACAAATTTGGGAATGGTGACCATAAGACATGGCCAGAATTCCTCTCAGAGTTTTATGGCTTAATTGCAAACTACTCGCCATTTCTCAGCAGGCAGAAGGGTCACTGTTTGGACTGATGAAAATGCCGATTCCAGCATGGGGACTTCTATGTATGCAGAAAAATAAGGTGTTTAATCTTGGTAACGAAAGGTTTTCTGCTCTCACAGTTTGCCCCTCCATTGTAGCAAGCCTCTTTCCAAGCTCGTGGCCTCCTTTCTGACATTAGATGACTAGGTCTGCACAGTTCAGTCTAGGTAAGAGTTAGTCTGAGGCATAATGGGTCTTATTAGGGTGGTTTTAAGTAAGGAAAGGAATTGGGTCCTGTGCAGCAGAGCTATCCATGAAGCAGAGAGCCATGTTTGACCTAGTAGCTCCTGGCAGAACAGGTATGAACTGAAGGAGCGGGCTAACTCCCAAGTATCCCAGAGATTTTCCCCCAGGGAGTTCCAGCAGCAGCTTTGCAGTAGATCCAGAGCAAAACCCAGGGCCTGTGGGTGGTAGGTTACAGAGGAAGCATCCAGACCCTAGGAGTCCCCCAAGAGGCAGGACAACTCTGTGAAACCTGTATTTTTGGATCTGAGGTCTGAAATGTAGGTTAGAGATTTTGAAGTGGTTCACAAGGAATCCTGCTGCCAAATTTTGTTTTCTCTTTGAGCTCTTTGTTTCCAAGATTTTAATCTATAAGCTCTGAAAATTCATGAATCTAAACCACAATGAATCACTATTTACTGCTATTTACTATTAGGACTGTCTGGCTCTCGCCAATTACTTGAACCAGAATAGTCCA
Source organism: Burhinus bistriatus (assembly GCA_013397275.1). Classification (NCBI taxonomy): domain Eukaryota; kingdom Metazoa; phylum Chordata; class Aves; order Charadriiformes; family Burhinidae; genus Burhinus; species Burhinus bistriatus. Next base: position 346,162 of record VYXH01003588.1, read on the forward strand.
GAGCTATGGGGCAGACTGGAAAGAGTGTGTGCCTACGGCGTGATCTGCAGTCAGAAAGATACACAAAGGGAGTCTGAGAACTGCAGGCTGCAGACTGCATGGGGCCAGCTGGAAAACACCAAGGGTGGAGGCTTTCACAGCCAGCTGCCAGTTTTGGAGGAGAAGCTGATGGCAGGTTACAAAGTACAAACTCTGACACTGCTTTAAAACCTGTAGAATTCCAGAAAAACATAAGGCATTGCAGACTAGCCCTCCTTTTTAGCTCTTGTTTGCACCTGCCAATTTGACAGCATCTCTGCAATCCTCTTTTTGTGCTTTTGTCTTCCCATCTCTGTTCAAGGACAGAGGTTACGGTGCAGAGATCTTTTTCACTTTTCTCAATACCTGGGCAAGAGTAACGCAGCTTCTGCTTCTCTTCAGACGTCCTTATGGGTTTTGCCTGGCAGATAGTCCCCCAGAGGTGATCTTCATTTGCAGAAAATCAGTGAGGAAATCTGGAAGGTGCAAAGTGCTGCTATTTGCTAGCGTGGTTCCCATGCAGCTGGTGCAAGGATGGGAATGCAAAGCTTGTTATTGGGGCATTAATAACAAAGCTCTTTCATCTTCTAATACTCACGCCAGGATAGATTGTTATCTCTGCTTTGCTTTTAGCTTTCTTTGATTACTCCTACATAGCAGCAGAGAGTGTGCTACAAAATGAATAGGACCAAGCAGTAATTGGTATGCAGCCAATGTCTTAAAATACTTCTGTTCAAACAGGTTTTTTACCCTGGTCTGCCTTGTGAGCTCTGAGGTGGGTGAGGGGAGCTTCCCCGTAGCGTGTGCTGAGGGCCAATGTACCTCTTCTAATCTTTTTTAGCAGTCGTGCTACAACCAGAACTTCATTCAAAGTTACAGAGATACAATCCATTTCATTTTTCACAAGTCCCTGCAGCAGGAGGGGAGAGGAGACCTGGCAAAAACAGCCATGGTAGGCGGATGGGTGAGAGAAGGAGACTGAAGTACAAATCATTAAAGCTGATGATTTTGGAATTCGCACTGCTGAGATTTGAGATTTTAAATCTGTAGCCTTCTAGCACATATGACATTTTCAGGGAGTGGTGCAAGGGGGAGGAGAGAGGCTGAGCAGCAAATAGCTTGGGAATGGGTATGGGGGAATGAGTGTAGCCAGTGGTCATGAGATGAAGAATTGTAGAGCAAAATATATACGTAGATAAAAATCTCTGCTGTGGATACCAGGTGGAGTTGGCTGGGCAAGTGTGAGTTAAGTGCCAATTTGGTAGAGAAAACAAATCGCTACACAGACAATAGGGGTATTAAATCCTTCAATGCAGGTGTTATTCTATGTCTCATGGTACTTACACATAGTTTTGCAATGTCAAGCAAGATGCCAGATGAGCACAGCCATTTTAATAGAGCTGTGCACATGGGATTCCTCTCCATATCCCACATGCTTCAAGTCCTACAGTGTCTGGTTATCCTTACAAGCCTTCCCTGGAGTGGGTGCCGTGGGACTCTGGTGGTTTAGAAGTTGACCAATGCATCCTCTAGGATGTTTCACTGATTCAAATGAGCAAATGCTCGGAGCAGAGGTGTTACCAGGGGTGTTACTGAGGGCTTCAGATTCCCACTTTTTCAGGGCACTTATTCCTCGACTCAGTCCTGGTGCCAGTACTATGAGGGACCTCTGGCTGCACCCAGCAGATGCCTGCAATCAACTCAATCTTCTCTCTACAGAGAGGACATTGAAGCCCATAACTTCTGCATGGCTTTCCTCTCCAGGGATGCATTTCCTAACACAGGAGAGAGCATACCAGCTCAGATGACTGTGCCTTAAAGCAGGGCTTTGTTATGTGCAAGGGCACTTGCTTTTCTCACTCCACACCTCTCAGTTCATGGCCTCATTTGCCCAGCACAGCCATGCATGGACCTGCTGACCAAACGATCTTAGCATGGGGGTGAGCAGGCAGGCCTGCAGGAGATGAGTGGCCTAGAAGTTGGACAGATGAGAAGGGTCCCAAGCTGAAAATATGAGATGGACGGGCCTGGCAGTGGGGCACCTGGCAAGGAAAGGGGCACTTTTGATGACATTTCACTGTTGAAGTGAAGAAACAGCAGCTCCCTTTTGATGGTATTCAGGATTTAATGATGGGTTTGTGTCGTTAAAATCTTCCTGGATTTTATTGCTTTTCTTTTTTTTAAAACACACATATATTAAAAAAAATATTCAAGTCACAAAGCCAAGCATTCAAACCTTCATTAGTTTCACTGTTAATAATAAACCAGTAAAGTCTTTCCGTTCCAAGGGATGCTTTCTGTTGGACAGAAATGAACAGAAAGGCATGAAACCAGGGTCAAAGGAAACAAAACAAGAGATGTGAAAAAGAGACATTTGATGAGGTGACACAGGTACCAACAACACTGAGCCGACATCTACCAGAATCTGTTAGTGTAGACCCCACAAACTGGCATTTAGCTAGGTGAGGTCACTCAAGAACAAGGTTGGTGGCTAAATAGGATGGACCCATAGAACAAGGTGGCCTTGTATCTACTTCATGCCAGGTGCAAGACTGACAGGGAATGAGCGAATGTGCTGGCCTGGAGAGAAAGCTGGAAAGCCAGATTCTTGTTCTGCCCAGACATTTGGCCTTTAAATTTCTAAAAAGGGATCTGAAACAGTTAAAAAA
>VYXH01003588.1:348862-385621 GCA_013397275.1 Burhinus bistriatus
AAAAAAAAAAAAAAAGCAGAGGCACTGAAAACTTGTAAAGACCATGCCCAACAGTCTACTGATGTGATCATTTTACAGTTATGTTTCTTTTTTACTGTGTTAACTTTTCTAAAGAAAATACATGTTAGTCTGGAGGTAATTAACCAAGCTCTAGTAAAACACATCCTCAGGATTAACCTGCTTAAAGATAGAATTTTTAAATTCCACATCCTGAGCTAAGATTTATGTTGTACTATTGAACAGCTTTCCATAAATCAAGACTTCCATGTGGTAGATTTTAATACTATATGCCATCAACTGGATATGTCATTAATTGTATTTTATAAGATTATTTTAGGTTAGACTCCAAAATTTCCTTTCTAGCCCCTCATTTTCCCAGAAGTTAATTACACAGACTCTACTGGTATTTGAAAGAGTACAATTACATAACCTGATAGGCAAAATGAGAAGCAAAATGGAATACTTGAAGATTCTCATGTATTTTCTTTCATAATAATATATAGCAGTTTTCTACCAGGTCCACTCTACCAATTTTTATACTTGTTATTATTTTTGTATCCAGCTAAGATATGAGGCTACTCTTCTGCAGATACCAGTCAGACACAAAGACATGTTTCAAGCTTATATTCTCTTACACAGTAAATGTGTTTGGGGTAACGCACACTGATTCATATTTCCAAAGGAAATGAGAGCTCAGAAGTTCTAAAATTCCACTGCAGATGGAAATCCGCCAAAATCTTCTGTTATTTGGAGACTGCCTTTTCCTTCTTCACAAATGAATTTCTAAACAATAACACAGAATGTCACATAAAAGCCTTTCTATTGATATTTCATCCTGCAAGCAGCAAAAGCAGAAACCAAACCCCAGCCACTAAGAAACAGAGAAAGTGACTCACTAACCGTATCTCAATACAGTGTTTAATTAGGTGACCAGGAGAACAGGACTCTTCAGAGACATAGACAGCTTCTCCACTGCAAGCCCACCACGAGCCCAAGCCGCTGCCCCAGGCTGGTATCCCATCCCAAGCAAGCATCACACCACATGCTGGGCCCTGAGTCAGCCATCTTTTATTAATAACAGAAGTAGTTATCTCACAAAGTGGCAAAAAAAGGTAATTTAATTAACTAAATCATTAGTGGCATCTGGCTTTTCCGTAGCATATAGTTAAGGGAAATGTTCCAGCTTACAAAACAGATGATACCATTGTATCGCAGCAAAACCGATGCAATAGACAGTTTTACTTTAATTTACAGCACCTTTCAACATCTTCGTGCCGCAAGTAGTTTTTGCTTTACTCAGTGGCTATTAAAAAACCTCCAATATTGTGATTATTTAATATTCTGACTAGAAGCTCAGTGGTTTGCATTTGGTCTTCACAGAAATTCAACATTTTCAAGTGTCAGTAACCCTTGTGCAGCAAGACTCAGGTCCCCTTCAAGCAGACCTATTTGCCTGGCTTGGTAGAGGGCTTTTGACCCTGATGAGCGCATCCCTGTTCGGATCGAAGCTCCCTGCAAAGAGATCCTTTCAATGAAAAAGCCAAAGCTTCTTCAGCTTTCCTGATGAGCTGGGTCTCATCTTGCTAGGCTACAAAATCTTCACATTGGCTGTACCGATGAGGTGGGATTTGTTGAAATCCCAAGGTGACGTGACCTGACCAAAAAGCCCCACCAGCTAAGTCACCCAGTGTCCTAGTCAGAGCCCTGGACCTCAACTTTTGAAACAAGGGCACTGACCACAGCCAGGGACAGGATATAAGTGGAAGGCAGAAAATTTGTTTTCCTCCCTGGCAGGGATTTGGGTCCATTCCTGCTGAGTCAGAAAGACTCGCAGCCATCCCAGCCAGCTGACAGCAGCCAGGACTCCTCGCCCCACGGTCCCAGAGGCTGAGCAAGCACTGCGGGCTGGCACTGCTCACTGAGTTCTGCTAGGGAGGTCACTGCCCATGGCGCTGCAAACACCAGCACTTTCCCATGGCACAGCCCCCCTGCATATCTTTGGCCAACTCGATGGCCTTCATCTTCTTTGCTTTTCTCCCTCAGCCCTTTTCTCCCAAGGGCAACTCCAGCTGAGACCACTACAGGGCTTCTTTTGTGTTTCTGGCCAACACTGGAATCCAACAGCACAGGCTGCAGAGGGACCATCATGTTACCACTGCCTCTGTGTAGGTATTTGAGATGGGTACATCCTTCCAGGAGGTGCAGGGAGCCCGGCTGAAGTACAAGGTGGGATAGTCAAAGGCAAAGAAATAATCTACAGCTGGAAATGTGTGTCCCTGAGGGAGCAGGAGGCCACATATGGTAAAACCACCTTCCCCTAAAGCAAATTAGATGCAGCATGGTGGGAGATGATGAGATTCAGTGCAGGCGTATAGCAGGGAGCGAAGGGGTTGTGCTTCTCCAGCTCTGGGCATCTTGACTGCTTTCCATACTGTGGTACAGGGCTCACTCTCAGATGGCCAATGGCCATTTGGGTCTCTGTGACTAGGACATCCTGCGCTGTGATAGCCATACTTTGGCCTGGGCTTCACTGGGGGGTGCAGACACCCCCAACCCACGTCTCAGCTAACTACCTTCTGAGCAGTGAAGCTCCCCTGCCCTGGCTGGTGGTAGTGGTTCCTCTCGAGGGGCTGTGCTTGGCACAGCTGGGGAGAGAGGCAGGAGGAGAAACAGGCAGCTGATGCCAGCATCCCTGCAGTTACTGTCCGTGGGCAAACTCCTGCCCAGGCATGTGGCGCAGGGGTGCAGCGGGCTGCGAGGGGGATGGCTGCGTGGGCTGGCAAGTCCTTCTCCTCCCTCCCCGCGGCACGCATGGAGCAGAGCACTGTGTGCCTTACGGGAACAAGCATAAACATTTCCAGCCAGGGTACTTAACACAAGTCTGTTTGCCAAGTGGCTTTGCTACCTTCTTTGGTTAAGGTTAAGAGAAATGTTGTTGCTCAAAGGAGAAAACAAGTGGGGGTGTTTTCCCCCCTCACCCTTCCTGTTTGCAAATCCAGGCATCTCTGATCTGCAGTTCCTTATAAACAAAAGAAGGAGCTTTTGTGGAGTCTGTTGATAAGAGATATTCCACACCACCCCACATCCCACAGATTTTCGTTATTATTTTTATGTTTGCAATAATATGCAAATGTTCCTACGGTCACTTGCTGGTTGTGCTGCAGTGTGGCGATTGCTCCGATTACTGTAGGGATAGAGTAAGTCATGACTGGTTGCCTGGGTGTTATGGTTTGAAGAACCCATAAGAATTTATTGTCACTGAGACAATTATTATATCACTCAGTGACCCCTCCCCATCCGGGAAGCAGAATCAGAAAAAACAAGGAAACCCGAGGGTTGAAATATAGACAGATTTAATAGAATAGGACAGGATAATTAACATTAATAATACTAAGGAACCAATATCGATCCCAGTACCAATACAAAATATACAAGGATTACACTCAGCCCATTCTATCAGCAGGAAGCTGTGCACTCCCAGCAGTGGACAGCAGATGTGGGACACTGCGAGTGCTACGGCTTCGGGAGGAAGGGAAGGGCTCAGGGGTCCGGTGCTGGGGCAAGAAGTTCTCAGGATCGCAGCCATCATAGAAGAGAAAAAAATCCTCAGCAAACTTTCTAATTTATATTGAATGTGTTGTTCATGGTATGAAAGAATCCTGTTGGGCACCTTGGGTCAAGTGCCTGGGTCTCGTGCACCTGGCCAGCTTGGAAATATTGAGATCTTGAAACTCGCATACCATAGCTGGCTATGAAGTAAAAATTTTCACAAATTCAGACATTAGAATCTTCTAAACATGCAGTTTTCCCTAGCATTAGAAAAGACCTTACTGAAAAGTAAAATTACTGAAAGAGAAATTAATCCTGTGTCACTCAAACCAGGACACTGGGCCAGCTGATAGAATTTGCACTTGATCAACAGCAAGAACTGAGTGTGCAAGACTCAGACTTGCACCGGTGGAAGGAGAGTCAGGGAGACAGGAATGGCTTTCTCTTGCGCTCCTCTTTCCTGGGAATAGTTTGCAAGGAGACAAAATGCTTGCAGCCAAGGAAAGTGAGTCTGGTGTGTAACAGCTGGGGCACGAGACAGACAGAATGCTCTTGACAAAACACATAGGCCACAGCCACCCAAAATCCATTAGACAGCTTGAGGGAAGCAGATCATTAGGAAAGCAGAAAGTGAGCTTGCGAGATGCAAGGCTTTACCTTGACCTGGTAGTGACAATTTGGCCACCGCTTTCAGTACAAGAAGGACTGGGCTCAAGTTCTCTGCAATCTCAGTGAAGGCTAACTGCTCAACTGGGAGAAATTAGATTATTTCCAAAAATTTCTAGCATTTTAATCAAAAGAATGAGTGGGAGCTCTTATTCAGGGAATCTGAGTGCTTTCAACTGCCTGTTCTTTACAATTTTACCACCTTGGGTCATTTCAAATAAAAAACTGCGTCCAGCAACAGAGTTCCACATTGGCCCTGTTTGCTCACACAGCCTTGCAGCAAGATGGTTGTAGTTCATAATACTGAAGACAAAGTACTGCTGAACAGGGGAGAGGAACTAGGAAGAAAGAAATGTATTTTAGGTGTGCAAGGCTCCTGAGCAGCTCTTTAAAAGAGGAAGGAATGATGAGTAAAAGTCTGTTTCCAAACAAGATTAATTTCTATTATGCATGAGTCATATAAAGTGATTTTTAGAGCCAGATATTTTTTCACTGGCATTGCTCACTTTTCTCAGTAAGCGAAAGAAATAACATTACTTGAAGGTCTGAAGTTCACTCAGTTACATCTGCTTTCACTCAATTCTACCAACAGCAATATTTTCTAAATGGATTTATTTCTTTTTTTTCCCCTTTTCTCTCAACATCTTTGCAGCCTTAATGTCTCCATCATGCCACTGGCAGAGACAGGATCATAAATTAGTACAGTGCTCTGTCTGACCCAGTACTGTTGCTCAAGTAATGTTAAGTTTTTATAATCTATCCCCTCCTTTGCCTCAAAATATCTATCTTCTCCTTTCTAAATAGCTTCCTGGAAACTCAACAGAAAAAAATTTCCACAAGCTTCTTGTCAGCTATTGGGTACTGTGTAGGTGGACCAGTAGGGATCAATCTAATATCCAGGATCCTCTTAGCTGGGATCAGGCGGTGCCTGACATATAGATTGTACTGTGTTGCAAAACAAAAGCAAGTCTTTATAAAAAAGAACCTGTCCGTAAGATGTGAGATGGCTTCTGCTTGACCCAAGCAAAGCCTCTGCTGCAGTACTGTGTCCAGTTTAGGTACTACACCTGAAGCAAGATGCACAGCACTTGGAAAGCACACAGATAAGAGCAGCTAGAATCCCTCAAGTTTACGAAACATGACCTATTAGGAAAGACTGGAAGAGTTAAGACTGTTTAGTCTAAAGAAGAGTAGACTAACTGTAGGCACGAAAATAGCCTTCAAATACGTAAAAAGTGGCTGCAAACAGGAAGAGCATAATCAGTTCCCCATGTCCAGTGGCAATACCACAGGAAATGGTGAGCCTGGATGACCACAAAGACTGTTAGATGTTTTAGTGTTTTACCCTAAAAACAACCGTCCTTTTCTGTCTATGAACAGACTAGACCTAAGCCGTAGCTTAATTTTGTTACTCTGTGGTTACCTGAGTCAGCTCAGCCTTATACCCCCTGGTCAGTTCTAGCTGCCAGAAGTGAAATGTGTCCCCTGAAAGTCCTTGTCTCTTCTCCTTCAGACTCCCCCTTACAGCCTGCTTAGGTGGAAAGCTGTAAATCAAAAAATATAATTCATAAAGTATCTAAGGTCCACTTGTTAGTAGCCCTTGGTCTACAAAGGTCTTTTAGTGGACTTCCGGTCTGCAAAACTTGGTTGGTGTTAAATGCTCTTGCATCTCTTTTACATGCATTTCCTACTTTTTTATCTGAATTTGGAGTAGGTGTTTTGTTCTGTGCTTGCAGAGCATGTAGCTCTGTGTAACATTCTTGATGCCCATGATTTGGCCTAGATATTGCTGAGAGATCTACAGCCCTGATCAAAGGCAGCACGCTCATATTCATCCCATTTGAATTCTCTGTGCTATTATTTTCGCTGCCAAATAATACTCTCCTAACATATCTGAAACAGCTCAAAACCGAGGAGACAGGGCAGACAACATAGGCCAAAATGCTTGAAGTACTCAAGCTGTATCAAATACAAACAGCAGCTAGACTGGAATCTGAACAAAAACCATCCCATTAATGGCCAGCTCAGGGAAGAGTCAAGCGAGGCTGGCAGGGAGAGGCAATGCTTTGCATCAGCTTCACGTCCTCTGTAACAGCTGAAATTTGCTGTGAGATTGTAATCTTGTGTTCAGAACAGACAGTCACACATTAGTAATCTTGAATGGTGTGGGTCCCATAGTTCTCCTTCCTTCCTACCTAGGAGATGTTGTCCTGCTTCATCAGGCACCTGAAGTTGGGCACAGATGAGGTGCTAAAATTGCTGTGCTGGATCTTAAGCATAGGTTTAGGATTTATCCCAGACCACTTTAGACATCTGTGGTGTAAAATGCTGTGTAGGAGCTAGTCACACTGTGATCCCCTTATAGTCAACGGGGACAGGGAATCCTATCCCCTTCTAGGACGGGATCCATCCTATCCCTGGGAGACACCTACACCAAGTCGGGGGCGCAGTCTAGTCGTGCCAATTGACAGTAAAGCAGATGGATGATTAGTGAAGGTATGGACACACTGGGCAGGATTTGACTGAATCCCACCCTGACTCAGCAGATACCTGCAGGTGAATCCTACCCTACGTCAGTTGGATGTAATTTATACCTACAACTCTCAATCCAAACCAGACTGCACACAGAGAGCAATTTCTTCCTTTCCTCCTGCAGCTAATTTTCCTATATTTCACATGTATCCCTTCTCCCAGTCTGTGCCCAAAGGGACCAACACTTTTGCCCAAAGCTGCTGCAGGGGTAGAGCACTGCAAACCTTAAAACATCACTTCGAATTGAGGATCCCTCTCCATCCCACATTATTAACTCTTCATTGAATAGACCTTTAGCCTACCAGGACTCAAACTGGCCTCGATGTGCAAAGCCCTGTTGCTCCCTCTTTCCACACAGCCTGGATGCCCCAATGAAATCCACGTTCTTCTTTAGCCATAGTGCAGTGATGGGCAAGAGTAGGAAAACAAGTCTCTGATAGGCATTCGCTGACAGCCTGGATCTCACTCACGCAAGAGATAACACCAGCTATTTCAAAAACTAAGCCTGCCATTTATTCTTTTACATAAAATGTGCTCTGTGAGCGTGTGTGTGCGCGCACAAAGTCAAGCTGTCCCTCATTCTCCTTGTGTGGAAATAATGCTGTCCTTCTTGAAAGATGCTTCACTGATACCAGGCTGGCGGAGAAGTAGTTATAGTGGGCAAAAAGGCTAATCAAGAGGAAGGGCTGGTTAAGCTCAGTTGTTTCAGGCTATATTGTTGCCAGGCAGCTTTTGGGAATCAATGGACATTTTCATAAAGTGTTTAATAGTTAGAATGCACTGAGAGAATATAAACGCTTTCCAAAGGAGCCCTTTGTTGAAATTTTGGCAGTAATATCTCTGGCTGGAGTCAAATAAATTAGTCATCAGATAAATCAGTCATGCCAGCTATGAGAGCGATACCAAAATAAACAGAATGTTTTAGTCAAATCCGTGAAACAAAAGGATCAGCAAATCTTATTTAAAATTCCCCCATGTAATTGATGCATAATTAAGCTTCTAAACATGAATGCAAGTGTGCTGTTCCAGAGTATGTGACGATGAAGATCGTATCTTTGAAAGTAAATGGGGATCTCCGGATGCGATTAAAAGTAATTTTTGAATTGCTGGTTCCAAGTTCCTACTAGCAAAATCCAAGAAATTCAAAGCCTGAGTCGTTCCTAAATTGCTGCAGTTTTGACGCCAGGGAAACTCCAGAGATTTTGACGGAGTTACACCAGACTCGAACTGAATCAGGCCCTCAGAACTTAGTCCTGTCAAAAATGCATTTTCAAATATTTTAAAAAGAAAATGTCAGGGAAGTTTATAGAAATTGCATTCTACAACAAAAGCAGTGTAATACTAGCAACTTGACTACCTTATCCCAAACATGTTGCCTTAAGTAATCTACCTCACTAGGTCTAAAGTACACAAACACCCAGAACTCTTGTAAATTTTGCTTGGCCTAAAATACAGGCAAAATCATAACAGTGATACCTTTATAATTACTCCAGTTACCATTATGTTTAGCTCAAATTCTAATCATTATTTTCATTCAAAATACTTTTAAAAAGCTACTTCTATTACCAGTGTCCTTACCCCACTCCTTGAGTTGCCTGTTGGTCTGGCAAAGGACCTGGGTCCTGGGAGGGGAGAGGTAGGGCATGAGAAAGAGACTGTCAGTTGTAGCGCTGTGACCAGGCAGCAGCTTGTGGGAGGGAAGAAACGCTGCTTTTAAACGGGTCGAGGAAGTTGCAAATGTTGTGAGGAAGCTTTTCTTATCCAGTTAGTGTTTGTTTCCTAATAGCTGCTGTCTCAGACCAAACTATTACGCTTTGGGTACCTAATGTCAGATAAGTAAGAAGACTAACCGACCTTGTGCGTTGAGGATGCAGTTTTCACTGGGTTTGGTTGTCCAAGCCTCTGGAATCGAGTCCAGAAGGGATGCAGGGGCTGAGTGCATTTAGACACATCAAGTCTCGCAGCTTTGATGTGAGTCTCGTGCTCTCCCATCACACACTTTCCTATGTCAGTGCCAGCCCTCCCCTCCTGTGCAGCCGTGGCCACCTCTGTCCTGCTCCAATCCTCCCTATGCCAAGCCCAGCTGATGATAGTGTCCTTCAGGCAAGGAGCCCTAGAAAGGGATGGCATGGGTATGGATGACCCATTCCCAAGTATTAAAGCAATTAATACATTTCAGCTTAGGTTGATGACAGGATTCCTAACAGAGGAGGTACAGAGACGTCTCTGAGAAGTAGGATTTCCCCTCCTTTCCACTACTGAGCACCTGTTTCCATGAGGTACCTCTCCCAAAACCTAAGAACGCTCCTCACTTACCAAGTCCCTTAGTAGGACATATCCTAAAAGTCACAGCCTTTGTCACATTTCTTCATTAATGTTGTATTCAACAGGTGTATACAGAAAGGACAGGCCATCACCTCTGTGCACACTCACCAAATTCCACTGAAAAGAGACTAGGGAACAAGCTTCAGACAGATATTCTTTGGTGGAATATCCTCAAAGCAGAGAAATTTCACATTTCCTCATGGAAATGTAGGAGCCTTGTTGAGATTTGGCAATGTGGCCAATAGTTTGACTTACATTATTTCCCTTTTACAGTAGTTTGCATACTGTTGAATTCCACATCTATGTTTTAACTCCAGCAATAATGTTGTGTTCTTTCTCCTGAAGGATCAAATGGAAGTCAATACTGTATTTGCATCAGAAAGCCTGTGCCACTTTCATCATTATGATAAACCACACAGATTTTAGAACTGATAAGGACTAGAAGGAAAATATTGCTCTGTAGGGTGCTTAGGGGATTGTGAATCTGATTCTGCTTCATGAGATATTTTCACTGCTCTGCTGATGGTCAGCTATATTCACATATTTTGGAGATTATATCTCTCTCATGCAGTGCTCCACAAAGGAACCAAACACAGACATTGTGCTCTGTTTGCACTTATCAGGAACCACTGAAACCAGAACAAATGCTTATTATTTATTATTATTGGCTTCTAGGAGTCCATCTTGTAATCGGCACTGTGCAAGCACAGAACATAAAGGACAGCTCTGTCGCAAAATGTTTATAATCCAGGGAGCAAGCTTCAAAAGAAGCGGGTAGGTTTATGCCATAAAGTAGGAGGAAGAAGGAGGTGGAAGAAAAAGATCGCGCTTGTTTGATCACGCTGCTTCAAAAAAGCAAAAGGAAAAAATCCTTTGGATTGGTGGGGTTTGTAGGCTTTTTGTCAGGCTGTTCCTCCAGGGTGCTGGGAGTTAGTCCACCAGTCACTGCTGCGTTTCCCAGCTTGGAATCATTTCTGTCAAAATCGAGGAGGTACAGCACCCCAGCTCTCCTTTTGAAATGTTTTATAGTTTATGATTCTTCAGCATCTTGAAGAGAAGGATCAAAATGTCCAGTCAGATCACACCCAGAAATGAGACAGGAGCCAGAACCGTTCACCGCAGCATGATCATTGGATAGGAAACTGCATCCATGACGACAGCAGCCGGGGGCTCCATGACACCTGTGGGACGGCTGAGGGCACCTTCCTCTGCTGGGCCGTGCAGGTGGCCAGCCCATCAGTGACAGAGCATTAGAGATAGGAAACTGGATCCAGTCCCCTCCAGGTCTTGAACTGCACACAGAGCCTTTGTGCATCTTAGGGCAAAACATAGTCTGTATGAAGAGAGGGTGCTTTTGGGTGGTTGATTGACATTGGAGCTAGAGAGCAAGCTTGTGAAAAAGGGAGTGATTATGAAAGAGAGAAAAACTGAGCTCTGAAACCCCATAGCCACTTTCTCGAATTGTTTAATGAGTTCTGAGCTGGTATTAGCACCAGAATACTTTTCTGGTACCAGTACAAGAAAAAATCAAATGGTACCTCCACTCACCACCTCAGACCAGTCACATTTTAAATTGATTTATCTGTTTTCCAAGGAAGAAATAATTTAAACACATAAAGGGTTTGACTGTTTAGCTCCAGTCTATTTTACACAGATAATGCTTTTAAAAAGGGGGTTTGGAATAAAATAATTAGAGTTTCTTGAGGAGAGGATGTAAGACAACAGAGATTTCCTGGGAAAGATGTCTCCTTTTACTCTATTCAAACAACCAGTTTAAGGCTGAGAAGAATATGTGTAGGGAACACTTATATAATTGGCTAAAGACTGACATCTTGATCATACAGATTCTCAGTAACCGCCATGGAGGCAAAAAGTCTCAGTGGTGGAGATTCTCCCTGCTGTCCCTCGAAAATGATTGAGGAGGTTGTCAGTTGATACAATGTAGGAAGAGATAAAGATGGTAGTCCTCATCAATGATGTACTCTTAATTGTGTAATTTGAAACCTTTATCCCATAAAACAATTTGGTTTTTCCCCTTCAGTACAGTTTGTGTATCTCATATTGTACTCTTCTTTTTTTACATGTTGGGAGAGATTAATCTGCAAGCACGGGAAGTAGGTTTTGATGTAGGCCCCAGTCTGGTCCTAACCATCTGAGCAGCTTCTGTGATATACCTAAGAAGAAACAGATGATTTCTCTAAATTTATGTCTTGCTTTTGTGCTAATAATTCATTTATCATTGTCCATTAACATGTGTATGACAGAAGCTTTTACGTAGCCAGTAGCAGCTGAAACTAGGATCCAAGAAACAACAGTTAGGGGAAGAACTTTATGTAAACGCATCAAGAATTGGCTTGGTGGCAGGATTAAAAATTTTTATATGATCCTCTGGGACAAACACATCTAAAAAATTGATTTTGGGATCCCTAAATTACTGTGCACACAGAAAAAGAAATCCTTCTTACCTACAGACAAAAAGGAGAGGACAGTGTCACATTACCCAGGCACAGGGGTTTCTTCTTTCTCCAGTTCCTCTTACTCTTTATGCTGGCATGTTCAACTGGACCTTACTTGGAAAGAGGAGAGGTTTTACAGTGGATAATCCTTTTTGTCCTTGAAATGCCTGAGAATGTGAACCTTGTTGTTTGTCTTTTTTTTCTATGAATTTAACTCCTGTTTCTAGAGATTCAAAAGTTCATCAATAAAAACCTAAAATCGATCTGTTAGGATGTTTAGTCCAATTATGGCTAAGACATGTAAGAGTATGCAAACCTGGTAAAATTTCCACAACGTGTAAAACATTATCAAACGTTGTTTACATGTTTCATTTGAAATGCTGTCTTGCATAACCCTTGGTTGTTAACATATGTGATTAAAGTTTAAACTCACACCCAGCACTCGTTAATCTGCTTATAGCTTCCCTGAGCAATATCATGAAAAGGTATACACCAAGACTGATGTAATTAACCCGGCTCTGTGTAAGTCTGGGGCATGACATTTCATTTAAAAGGGGGCTAGCACCTCCTTTCGTAAGCCTGGGAACTCCAGAGGAGACTTAGTTGAGCCACCAACTTAGTTGAGCCACCGACTGTGGTGTGTCGGCTAGGGCAGCACCCGTACTCAGAGAGGGCAGGGGCTGCCAGGGAGCTAGGCGCAAATCTAAAAATATTCTTGCAAATAATGTGACAGAATTGGGAATACTTGAATTTAGATGCATGCAGTTTCAATAGCTTGCTTTGTAGCTTGGCCAGCAATACCAGAGTTCCTATTTGCTACCCATGCTAACGAAGGACCGAATGCCACTGATGATTCAGCAGGTGTTTGGGATCTTGCTTTAGGGTGATTTCAGCAAACTTCATATTGTTTTTATTGAGTGCAAAATACTCAAGGTATACAACATTTAAGTACAGCTTCCTACCCAGAAGGCCTTCTACTCTATCGGGAGACATGACTTACCTGTACCGGCTGGTACGTATCTCTTCATTGTCTTACGGGTACTTACAAATAGTTTACTTCACTGTTCCAAAAAATAACAACAATTGACATTAGCTGTGTGAATTTTCGATTCCTTGATGCTTCAGTTATGTTTGGGTTTTTTTTTTTACCTTCGGCCCTGTTTGTCCTTTTCCAGGCTTCTGCCATTTACAAATCCTCCATGAGCCTGTGAAGGCTTCATCTATGGCATGAAATAAACCAGGCCAGAGTGCTGTTCAGGATTGCTTGGGGCACACTCCAGAGCAGATACGTCTCTGGGAGAGCTACTTGGCGTGGCTCAAACCGAGCCATGAAGCTGTACAACTGGCAACCAAGGTCCAACAGCCAGAGCTCATTTGCTTGGACCTTCTTTATAGAGAAGTATGCATGTACTGAAAATTGCATGAACTTCTCTAAGACTGCTTCAAACTCATTATCTCATTCCAGGCTGTATATAGGGCACCTGCCTTCTCCCCATGAAACAACAGCTCTGGTCTGCCAGCAGTGTGGCACACAGGTGCACTGCACTGGTTGAACGCCCACTGGGGAATTCCTGCCCCATCAACATGCCACTGAGACATAAAGAGGACATAGCAAGGGCAGAGAACTTTACCCATAGAGATTTTGCTGCCAATTCTGGTCTTTAAGGATCTTTAAAGTAATCCGCTGTCTTTAAAACACTTTTTAGTGTAAAAGGAATGCTTCAAACAGGTAAAATCACGTCACACATATCAGAGCCCTTCAAATACATAGTATTTAAAAATCACCCGTTAAGATTTTGGCTCTAAGTCTGTATCTAGGTATTTTGCAGACAATATTTTTTCCTGATCCCTCACAGGAGAGCAGACAGAAGTCAGGAAGCTTCAGGACACAAATTTACTTCAAATCATGCCTTACAATGTCGGACAGGAAGGTACCTCTTTCCAGACTTGATGAGTACCACTCACATGCTTGAATGCCCCTGTGGTTCTCTATCATCCCTAAGTCCTACTCTCAAGAGAGCTTTTGAAGGCCAAAGGAAGGCTCCCCGGATAACAAAGCAGCAAGGTCTCCTGACATTAGCAGATTAAGATAATTTAGCCCTGGCGTCCTTTGCTCTATGAGAGTTTTCAGACTCGAATAATGTGAGGGGTGTTCAAATCTCACCCAGTACAACACAGGGACATAGAGAACAAGCCAACTGTCTCAGCTTCGGGTTTTGTTTACCAAGATCTGGCAGTCTGTTCTTGCAAAATGCTTGCCTCTTGCTCTCTCCATGGATTCTTTGGATCTGCTTCCCTCTAAAGGCCATTCAGTGAATTATGGTATTGCCCCGAACGTCAATCAAGTCTTAACGCGAAATCAATTCTCAGATGTATTCCTTATCTGGAGAGGTGTTTGAAATCTATGAAGGAGAGGAATAAATACTTTGAGGGTTACTTCTTGTTGTAAGACAGTTTTTAAGTAAAGTCAGAGATTTTATCAGCAAGCAGAGGTTTTCATGATAAAATTTATCTAAAACTGAGCCTCAAGCATACATGCTTTTGAAGTAGTACCTTATTGCAAGAAAAAGTGAACCACAAAAGTGCACTGGCTCGTCCCAGGCAGAACCCAGGATCTGGCCATCCTTCCTCTTAGCCCTGTGCTCAGAGGAGTAGGCGATTCTCTTCAAACACACTGGGGGCATTCGACCTCTCAGGTATAGCCGCAATATTGCTGCAGTTTCCTGTGATCCCAGGTAAGGAACTTTCTGATGTAGTAGAGTTTGGACAGACTGTGTCTTATCTCAAAAGGTGAATTCCTCCTTCAGCTGAGAGGCTCGTGTGCCAGGAAATTGAGACCTTTAACTGAGGTCTCCCACTGCACTCAGTGGATAAACAGAAGCCCAAGCTGGAGTGGCACACTGAGAAGTTGGTCATTTTGTCTGCTTGGTTAGGAAAAAAAAAAAAAAAAAAAGGAGACGTTTAAAGTTTACCTGTTTGTTATTTGGGCAGACCGTGAGAAATAGGATAATCTCTAACCATACTTGTAATCTGAGTAATAAACATTGTCAATCAGCATTTATGCTCAGCTTCAGCACTGTATAGACATCTCTGGAGGGGAGGGGATCAAGTTTTAGGTAAACCGAGTACATTTCTCCACTCCTTTCTTCAGGGAGAGCACAGGGCAGTTTCACTCCTGAATTAAATCGGATGAATCAGGGCCTGAAAGGAGAGCTCATCTAACATAGAGAGAAGGGATCAACTGAGGTGTTTAAACATAGGCCATCTTAAAAGCCCTTAAAATATCTGAGACTTTCCACAGACCTGGCAAGTATGATCCAGGAGACCCACATCCCACAGTCAGGGCACTGGAGGATACCTTAAGGCAATTAAAATGGCACTAGCCACATATGCTTATGTACCTGCGTTGCTCCTTAGTGGTTTTGTCTACTGTAATTGCTCTAACCAGAGAAGGAATCGTCGTTTGGGACTGCCTCTTCCTCTCTGCAAACTATAAGAATCTGCATGACAAATTTGGGGTAAATCTTTTAGCTAGAGCTGGCTGAGCTGCACCCTGCCCCAATGTAAGTAAGCAGCAGTAGGGCTCCTTATTAGTGTTTTAGCCCCCTCCGGATTCAACGTAGTGACTCCAGGTGGTTCCTGGCTGTTTGAGGTCCTGTTCTTAGAGACTGAAGTCTCCAGGTGCAGAGTTGCCTGCACTGCCACAGGGTCTTCACCAGGCCCTTAATCATCCTACCATCGTTGTCCACACTATGTCGTTTAGTTCACATCCAGGATCTCTTTTGGAGATAACTAATTAATTTGACCAAAACATAAACTGGGATGTAATTCTGAGGACAGCAGGCTCCACAGATTGGCTTTACCAATAGGCAACACTTTCTCCCACACATGCTGACATACTATACTGGGATGTGAAAACCTTAAATTCCGTTTCACAGTACAAAAACACTGAAAAAAACTTTCTTAAAATTCATAATTATGTCTCAGAGACATCACTCAGAATCTGGAAGAGATCCAAACTAAATGATATACAATGAGATCCTGGACAATTTGCTTTAGCGATAGCTAGCAGGTGGATATAAGCCACCCTGCAAATTTGGCCCAAGAGCACCATCTTATCCCCAGGAGTGCCTTTAGCTACGCAGAGACAGCTCATAATTCTTACACCTTCAGGAAGGTACCAAAGCTGTGCATGAACGCAGTGTTCACAGCGACCAGCCCAGCTGACTCCGCAGCTCACAACTACTCTCTCTCAGTCAATAGCGAAGCCATTGCTACTGGGGAACTGGGGACCTGCCAAAGGTATTAGTCACAAAGGTATTGCAAAGGAAATCCTCTGCAGATCTTTCTTTACCCTCTTCGAAGCAGACAGAACAAATTTACAATTAAACCACCTGGGTGATTTAGGTACTTTGAACTAGATCTGAATCCTGAGCTACTGTATAATTTTATGAAGGTGCACCTCCTTTGTTCTCCAAGCTGATCCTGAATCCAATTTCAGTGTTTCTTAACACTGCTCATCTTTGCTTTATGCATCCTTGCAGCCCGCCCTGCAATCTTCTGCTTAACTCCTGCTGTTAACAAGAGTACGGCCACATGCTTCACACTTTCCGCGGTCAGCCCAAAAATATAAAGGCCATACAAGCAACAGAACATTCAAACTTAATAAATGAGAAATTGTTAAAATAGGTGAGAGAGCAGATATCGCCGAAGGTGTTTTGGAACGGCTACAAAACATTAGACATAACCAGTTTTGCAAGAACTGTGTCCAGAGTATCTGCAGAGTCCAAACCTCTGTGAGAGACTTCTGTGAGAACAGAGAACAATATGCAGTAAAATGAGATCTCCTGAGTACGGTTAAGTATTATTTACAGAAAACATCATGTTCTTCGGCAGGTGATGGGGGCACAAAGAGGTGTTAAAATGGGAAAGGATCTAAGATAAATCTTCTACCAAGAAGTTGTTCACAGAAAGAAGTTGTATAAAACCAGCAATATTTTATCAGTTGTAGACCCAAAGCATCCTACAGCATTAGCTCAGTCCAGTAAATAAGGAGATAAACAGGTTAGTAATTAGGTTCATTAGAAAGCGCTGTTCAGAGTATGGCTGGCTTGCAGCAGAACTGTTCTCAAAGGTATATGAGAGAGCTCAAGGTCACTGAAGATTAGCTGATCAGGGATTTCTTGTCCACGCAAGTGTGCAGAAAGTCCAAATAACTAATCCTCTCTCTCCCCAGTCAGGTAGATCACTACCCTGCAAACATAAAGAAAAAGATATTACCTTATTTCAAATACTGTATGATTGGAGGCATCAGGTTGTCACAGCTGAGGATGGAAATCCTCTAATGTCCAAAAAATGGATGCAAAGAGGACAATAAGAATTAAATAACTAGTTTCTGCTCTCCCTGCTGTCAAGAGAAAAAGGCAACTCACCCCACCTATTTCAGACAGCTATTTTTGGATATGATGTCCTCTCCCTCTATTGCCTCTGTCTTGCCTATAGAGAGAGCCTAGAGAATTGGCATAAACTACCCCCTGAAATTTTAGTCTGCTCAAGCTGGACTAGATGAGATGCATCTTAACAGTGCAAGTTTCTTCAGTGATGCTTCATCCTGGAGCTAGGATGATCACCTCTTGAAAGGAAGGTTTAGTTATTTATCATCTGTGGCACTGGCAGTTGGTCAGTGTGTGCTATTTGTAATGGTCATTTGGTATCAGTGTGCCTTCTGTAGCTGCCTGTGCAGATAATTTTATCTCCATAATCTGAAAGCACTAGCTGTACAGTCTGTATGTTATGTTCCCAGACAGTTTGCATCTCAGGAGCGTGGAATACAAAGGAGTTGCAAAGCCTAATTTTAGTAAAGGTTTTCAGGGAGTAAAGTGCCCTGTACTCAAGCCAGAAAAGGTCTGGTAAATTTGAGAAGAAAGTTCATAGAGACACAGCCTGGTTATCTTAGGAGTAGTTGGTACTACATCAGTTACCCAAAGTATCACAAATGCCTCAGCTGAGAACTGGCGAAGCACTACCAAGTCAGGGCCACCAAGACCCTTTCCTCAGGTAAGCCCCTTAGATAGCACAGGGCCACAAACATTATCCTACTAGTGGGGCTCCCCTCCATCACCTGGGGAAAAAGTTTGAGTTTAAATAAAGGTTTAAGTTTTCCTTACAGGAGTGCCTCCGTTAAGTGCTCAGGGTTAGAGAAATGAATTTGTAGCACTGCCCCAGATTTGAACTCCAGGCACTTAACACATGCATTGCTCTGCAGATTTGCCTCGTTCCGCCTGGTGTCTACAGAAGCCACCCATTAGAAAGGCTGAGCAGCGGGTGGGAGTAGCTCCAGCGCTAGTGCTGGGATGTTCAAACATGGGATTCTTGTAGATCTTCAAGTCCAGCCTGTTACGCATTGTCTAGTAGATGTCAAATGCTAGACAAAGTTAGGGAAAGTTTTAGGAAGGGAAAATACAGTATATTGGGGCAACTGAAAGATCTACTTATATGAAAAAAAGATAAATACAGAAGCTATTGAGAAAAGATACAGAATTGCATTTCAAATACTGCAAGGCTCAGATGTGAGAAACAAAATGATATGGTATGAGGAAAACAAATGCTTTCATGTGCTCAAAAGGACCACCAACCACATCACTTGCTATGATTTACTTTTAATTCTGCTGAAAGGCTGAACGGCAATAATACCTGGAGAACTGATGCTTGGGAGGTCAAGCAGACTCATTCACCAATTCCAAATAATAAAAGTAGCATTTACAAAGTATCATCAAGAGGATCAGACAAATATATAGGGAAAAATGAGCAGGTGTAACAAATCAATACCATGTTGCCTCAGCTATTTATAATGGCAGGGGAAAAGTGGCAGAACATCTCCCACATACACAGGTCTCTCCCCTGCAAGAGCGAAGGCATGCCTCCTGCCCAGGAAGCAATGTGCTACCGACTGTCACTGCAAATGGAGCTTGCCTTAGAAGCAACAGTGAGGGACAACTTTATGGGACCTTGTGAGAGTGCGGCAGATGGCCATTTTGTGCTGTTACTAGCATGTTTGTTCCTGTGTTCCTCTCTCTCATCAAAATGGGAATGAATCCCCGCGTCCAGAAAACTCTTGCAGTCATTTTACAATTACTGTGCAGCTGAGACACATGAATCCTCAGGAGCAGAAAATAATGTTCTGTGAAATACAAGGTACACTATCATAGGGGACATATAATGCGCCCTGTAACATCTGAAACTCTTCAACACAACACAGGGATAGCCAAGGCATCTGAAAAAGAAAAAAGTAAAGAGTAACTAGGTGGGGTAAAGTGGAACAAGTCAGTACAGAGAGAAGGAGTGATCCATACTCTTGGCTTAGGGCTGTGAAAGGGAAAAAAATAAATACGCAAGAAAAACAAAAGTGATGACAGAAGAGTGAAAATGTAGCAAAGGACTTCAGGTAGGAAATGAAGCAGGTGTAAAGCCATTCCCTCTCCCACAGAGATGCCAGGAAACGCAAACGAATACATGTAAAAGCCTGTCAGATGACATAGCTGAAGAGCATCATGACGGTTTGACCAACAAACACTCAGGCCTACTCACACGGCAAAGTTTACAGTAGATCTTACCCGGGAAAAGTGTTATTTTCAGGACAAAACCATTCACACTGGAGCTTTCCTACTACCCCACCAAATGCCAAAGAAAAAACCCAGACATTTCCATACAGATCACTTTGCATGGAATACATTTATCTCAAAAACTCCCATCAACTCTTCCCATTCCACATCAAAAAATGTAGCAGTCTCTTAACAAGTGGCAAGAACAGGTCCAGAGCTACTCCCAGTGGGCACCTTAGAGGTATATGTTAATTAGCTCCCAATTCTGCAAGCGCTGAGTAGTAAAGCCCTCGCTTGCCTCCCTCCCTCACCGCCCGCTGAGCAGCAGAAGGACCCGGTACCAGAGACCAGAGCAGCAGCATCCTGCCATGTCTTCCTCCCAGAGGTAGTGAATGACTCGATGAACAAGATCTACGTGAACAGATACCTGAAGAGATGGCTGTAATTCAACTGAGGGCAGTAAGAGGACATGCCAAGGCAAACACATTCCAGATGACTTGCAACACAGTGTGAAATTTCACCCTATCATAAATAACACAGTAAATGCGAATGTTGCATTTCCCAAGGTACTGGTCAGACTCATCCTTTTACCTAAGGAGCAGACATGGAGGAAATGCAGCATCCCTGCTCCTTAGCCCTAAAAGGCAGATGGGAGGGATTCCTGCTGTGAGGATGACCATATTGCCTACTGATCCCACCTGCTGCCTGTCTGAGTAAAGAAAGATGCTTCAAAAGCTGCATATTCTGGCAGCCAGTGTGCACGCAGCCAGAGAATTACACAAATACTGGCAGCTCCTGGGAAGACAATGAACAAAGGTGTATTCCTCCCCCTTTCCCAACATGACCTTTTCACTGTGTTCTAGCCATCCACAGTACAATACCTCACTTCCACCATAATTTGAGGCCATATCCTTCCACACGCATAAAAGCCAACCCACTTGTTATGCTGAAAGCAGACTTTTTGGTTGTGTCTGTATCTTATTAGGCAACAGCCAGGCTCCTCCAACCACGGCTGGAGCAGGTATCACCTAAGAGGAGAGAAATCCTTCCCAAGCATGACCACGGGTTCTGTCCACAGACAGGAGATGACGCAGACAGCTGCCAAACTGTGGGCAGTATGTGCAGTTTATCACCGGTCCAGAAAGTTGCTCTTTCAAAGGCGCGCAGACACAGTCACTCCTTTCAACAGCACTACCTCTTGAGTTGAGCAATGCTTAGGAGGTGGGACTCACCTCACTAATTTTAGCAGTCTAAAGGGGATATCTAAGGTAATCATCTCACACTCCTTCTGCAATAAGTGAAAACAGACAGACGTCCCCAGAGGGCAACTCGTTTGAGATAAATGGGATAGATCACCCACTGGAAGTGTCCATCCACTAGATATGGAGCTTAAAGACAGTGGCTTAGGCTAAATTCTTAAACTTTAGACAGCTAAGTTAAGAGAGAAGAATCTCATCCAAAAGGAGTAGGTGGTTCAGGCATGTGGCTCATAGGTGAGATTGGTGGTTCGTGTATTATGGATTCCTCATGGATTCCTCCATATTCATAGCTCTATTACGTGGAGATTAAGTCTTTCTTACAAAATGGCCATGTATCTCGTTTCGCTGTGCCTTCCTAGCTCTACGGCAAAACACTCCTAAGTGCTGAGAGGTCCTTTCTCAGGGCTTGCTCCTACTTTTCATGCCTGTGTTTTCCCTACCCACAGGCAGCATATTCCAAAGTGTCACACACTTCCCCATCTCCTGGCTCCACAGAAGTTTCTTTCTTCTCTTTCTCACTTTTTTCCACCTTCCACTCCTGTTGCAGCCTCTGCATCCCCATGCTCCCATGTTGCTCTTACAGAGTATTGATGTATGAACAGATGTATTCCTCTGTTTCAGTGTGAAGTTTTGGAACTCACAGGGAATTCAGTTCCCAAAGAACAGATTTTTCCCATCCTTGGAAAGCCTAGGTGCCGTGTCGCTGAGAGGTCCCGGTAGCAAAACATGTTCAGGTCCAAAAGCAGTAGGAGTGCAGGAAGCCAAACTGCCATTCAGGACCGGAGGAGGTGGGAGCCACCACCAATTTGCACAGGCAAGGCTGGGAGTGGGGTGCAGTCACGGCTCCCTGGGCGCAGAGCTTGGCCAGAGCTGCAAGATCTGCGTTTCAGGGGATTGGATGACGGTTCTCAGGGTAGCAGGGGCTGCTGGGGCTCTGCTAACCCTGTGTTACTCTGGCCACCACACCGAGAAGGCTGGTGGTTGCTGCAATGCCCAGCACCAAGCAGGAGCTGCACGGTAGGACCCTAGACCTTTACTGGTGCAAAATACGGACATGTCTAACAAGCCGGTTTTGTGCAGTTGTGGGTAAGAGCAGCTTCAGGCCCAGCCTGCTCTTTTTGGAATGGCAAAAGGACTGGACAAGACATTTTTATATATGCTCCAGTGTTAGTCCTTTCCCCCAGAAGACGTGGTGGGTCCACATCTTTGCACATCCATATGCTGCCCCATTGCTCCTCACTTTTCAAGGACAGTTAGCAAAGCTAACACCTAACAGCTCAGCTCAGCAAAGCTAACAGTCAGGCCAGCGTCTGACTCCATCCTGCCTTACCCAGACTGGAGAAGAGAACTGGCCTGAAGGACATCTGATTTCACAAAATGAATCTCACTTCTTCTCCCTGGCAAAGCTGCTTTTCTTTCTGAAGCTCAAAATGACTGAAAAGAACTGATTATCCCAGTTGACCCTTTTCAGACCATTGGCTAACACTCTGCCAAAGGTGTTATGACCAGGGTTAATACACATTACTAGTCTGTCGGCAGTAGAAAGAGTAGTTTGTGATCTTTGCAATTTTAGCACAATAAATCCTTCCATTGATGTGTTTATTTACTGTTCAGTTGCTGATCTCTAGCCAGCATGCAGCAAGCTTCTGAGCGATCACACATCAACACGTGATCGCATAGTATCAGTGGAAAGCAGGTACCCTGCAAACACTTCTGCTGAGAGCATACAGACTGGGAACTCTTGTAACCACCTGCTCCATTTTAGTTTATCCTATTTAAATGAGAAGTTTGGAAAAGGCGTCATTCAGCTGAATTGGACAAAACCACTCAGAGACAGGAATGTGCACATCCCACCTGGAAAGTTGTCCATACTCTTCCCGTGCCCCTTTTCATACACGTTTCAAGTTTCAGACAATGCACCTCCCACATAAGTGGGTGAACTGGTAGCTCTCTCTTTTTTGATAGCCGAAATTACCATTCTTCCAAGGTCAGACTTGCTAGGTCCAACCATTTCTTTGGCTTGCATTATCCGTCTGCCACATTTCAGCTTGTTCAGGGAGATAAGGTGTGCAATGTAGCCCTGAAAAGTGCTATTCCGTCTTACAAGTGAAATAATAATTGCTGTTTGCTTTCCTGTGACTGGATATAGGACCTGATTATGAACTCAGAGCTGCATAAATCTTAACACAGTAGACGCTAATCGAGTGATGTCGCTGTAAAACTGCCATAGTTGAGATGGTATTCAGACTCGTCAGGTTTTTTTCTGCTCTGGATTTTCAAGGTGAACAGATATCAGTAGACTTTTTTTTTTTTTTATTTAAATCTTTGCTGTCATTTTGTTTTGGTGTATTCACTTTGAAGACCTGTTTCACAAGAGACCACATTCTGGTTATTAACTTCATCAGCAGATAAATTCAGAATTCAGGAGTCACATGTACCAGTACTTGTAAGTGATCAGAACTGAAGGAACAGTCAGCATCTAACAAGTCGTTCACTGTGCCAAGTCTGCTCTAGGAAAAGGAGGGGAGGACTTCACTGCACATCCGTCTTTTTTTATATATTTTATTATATCAGTGTGCCCAACATTTTTTCCAGAAGAGGGCGCAAAATTTATCTCCAGTAATACAAAAGAACTACGTTGCTGCCAGCCTGTATTTGTGCATGCCAAAACGTTTTTAGACTGTTTCGATCTCCATTTGTAAATATGGGATTCGACATTAAACATAGTAAAAATCCCACCCCGTGACATTTATAATGTAGATATATGACATATGAATCTGTCAGTCTTGGTTCCTTTTACAGTCAGTAAAATGAAACAAGCACTTAAAGCACACAGTTCATCCCATTCCACCCTGTATTTGATCAGCTGAGTAGTTCTCCAGACTATTTTGACTATATTGTCTGGAGTTCTGATGACCACTGTGGAGCCTTGGACATCTATCTAACATGCGGACACCTACAACTAGGTGCCTACAATTTGGAAGTGAATCCTACATCTGGAGTAGGATTCACCTGAACTGTTTTAGAGACAAGAGTGACTGGCCCAGACATGGACATCTGGACTTCGGACATCTAAGTTAGAGAGAATCCCACATCTTGCGTTTGTCAAGTAATGCTCTGCAGTGACAGTCTAGGACAGGGTTAACCATACTGTGCTTATCGCCAAACGCCAGTTGTCATATTACATCATATTCATTATAAATTTAAGTGAACTTAGGGAAAGTTTTGATTACTTCATTTGTGGGGCTGTTATCAACGTTGCAGTAGAGACCAGGATCAAGGGCCCCTTGCAGAGGCACTAAAGAAGCCACCATGAAAAAGGCTGGCAAGGGAAGGGAGAGGAAGAGGAGCATCACTGGTCAGACCACACTGTTACTTATGCCAGGTGTCACACAGATCAATACCTCTGTTTATTCACATGTCATCAATCCCTGTTACTATTTCACATGGCCTTTGTCAGTGCTCTTTAAACTTCACAGTCTGGCGGATCTTGAGGAGGGGTTGAAAGCTTGAAGTAAGCCCTGCCTGCTAAGCCTTCCTCATAACTGTTCACATGAAAATGAAAAAGCGTGGATCATTATTCAAAATAATGACTCATTTCAGAGATGTATATGCTGTGTAGATTCTATCACGTCCCCTGGACATGATACAATCTTCAAACACAGTCCTTCTGTGATTTATGTATTCACAAAGAGTTGCTTTCAGCTCGAAGATGTAACCCTGCCCCTTAAGCATATATACAGCAGTCATCACACAAAACCACTTCTGTTAAGGTGTCTCTGCATACTCAGGTGCAAAGCGAGCGTCACATTTCTAGCCATGGTCCGGCTAAGTGGGAAGGTTGTTGTCTCAGCCTAAAAAAGTGGGGAAAATTTTGCATTTCTCTGGGGTTTCCCATCTGAAGATTGCTTCCCAGGCACAAACGCATTTTAATCTCTCCTCTACTCCCAGCAAACAGGGATAGCTAATAATTATGTAGTAGTACTGTCCTAGGTTAAGAAGCAACAAAAGTAAGTCTGAGAGAAATTCGTCAGCGTGCTAATACATAAGGCAAGGTCAACCCTTACTGTCACAATTTAGAGATCCTTCCTGAAATGGGCATCAGAAAAGGGTTTAGGAGCTGGAGAAACAGCATTCACAGCTCCTTCACACCTACATTAAAATACTCTGACAATAACATAATATCAAAGTAAATCCCTCACTGACTCGTCTCTTACGGTGTTGATCCTTCTCTGCTTCCGAAACAATAATAAAAGCCACCAGGATCAGGCCCATAACGAAGAAAGAACAACTGGCAATTGGTTTTGGATGTGAACTATTTAGTGAGGCCATTGTGAGCAGAAACCATTCAAATAAGACCATAGGTCGTTGGATGCACACTGCAGAAATAATTGTGCAAACCAACGCCTGGTTGTTCTGAAGGAAGACACTAGGCAGAGTAGGACTACAGCAAATTTACGTGAGCTGGCAACTTCATCCTTTTAATACAA
Source organism: Burhinus bistriatus (assembly GCA_013397275.1). Classification (NCBI taxonomy): domain Eukaryota; kingdom Metazoa; phylum Chordata; class Aves; order Charadriiformes; family Burhinidae; genus Burhinus; species Burhinus bistriatus. Next base: position 373,741 of record VYXH01003588.1, read on the forward strand.
AATCTGGCAAGCTCTACTGATGAGTACAAATTACTCCAAAATTACACGCACGAGAGAGCGATTATACAGGGCCACCATCAAAGCTCTGAGTACTCCCAAGCTTATAAATATATTGGGACAGTAGAGCTAAAGTCACTGAAGGTGATGGGACTCTAAAGTGAAAAATGCTGCATTGTAATGCTACAGAGCATGCCCGTAGAAATGCTGAACATTATCCTTACTGCCCATCTGGGTATCAGGAAGGGCTTGAGATAGCTTATCTAGGCAGGCACGACTGCTGCCATAAAAGAAAAAAGTGAAATCGGCATCAAATGCTGGAAACCAACAGGGAAAGAACCTCAGAAACACCTCTCTGTTCAAGGCTCCTGCAGCCCTATTGAATACAAACGGAGATTACTCAAGTATCTTACTTCCCCATTACAAAAATCCCAGCTGTTGCACAAACAAACCAAGCCAGAATGTCATACCTTGTCGTAACCCACTGTTTGAGTGGAGCTGATGAAAGATAACGACCCATGGTTCACAACTGGCTCATTTGGGAAATCTTTTCTAATGGATTGAACACACTAAAGCAAGTTCTTACTAGCAAGAACACAAACAGTGTAGAAGGGAAAAAAAAAATTATGAAAAGCACAACCCTAATGAAATTAATGTCCTGATGGGCATTTTTAGGCCAGGAGTTTTTAAGGCAAAACTACAAAGGAAGTATCTTTCTCTTTTGCAAGTAAATCTAGATAATTCCTGATAAGGCTAATGAATCGCTATAATTATTACGTGCCCATCCCACTCCTAGTAATGAAAAATCCTAGGGATATACAGGTGGTGGGTAGTGGTATGTGGTAATATTGAATGCAGAAGTAATTCTGTGAATAACGAGAAGCCCTGTGATCAGCCATAATTTGTGGTCCCTAGTTGTAGATTTCTGTAAGGAGACAGAAAAGAACTTTTTTGTCTGCAAAGTGAGGGTTGGGTTACTCTAATCTTCTCTACTTATCCAAGTCTTTCTTTCTCTCTTGCTATTTTATGAATTGACTTCATCAGTTCATAGTGGTAATGCTTACTTATTGAGTCATATAGGCATTTAATTTTGTTAAGAAAAGATGAAAAAGTGGTTAGTGGCATTGTTGGCCAATAATTTTGCTCCTATATCAAGGAAATAGCAGTTTTGATAAGAGCCTGATCTCTCTTTTCTATTCTTAGACATAACATAAGGCAGGGATATAAAAAAGTCTTTGTATCACATTCTTTCAGTATATACAAATATATATATTTATGAGTGTGCTTGTTTGCTTTGTTCTAAGATATGAGAGATTTTCTTTGTGAAAGATCAGTGATTGGTATTTCAGTCCATTTGATAATCTGCAGAGCAAATTCTGATCTCAGGGATGGACATCCTAGTTTAATGGCTTTATTTTATTTACTCATGTATATTAATATATTCAGTGATGTATGTGCCACATAAAGGGCTAGGGATAATTTCTCGGCATGATGAGTATGTGGCATGAATCATTCCCCTAAGCATAGCTACAGGTTTTGATGTATTCAAGGGAGGGCTTCCTCCGCTGAGTTTAAAGTTCAGAAGTTCAAAGGCACTTCTCATTAGAAATTAACCATGACACTTTAAAAATGAGAAGGGAACAACCTATTCCACGCCTGAAGAACTTGGCAGGGGACATTCTCACAAGCCAACAGACACCGGCATCCCGAGAAGTGTCTCGCAGAAGAGTTCAGGGGCAGCACAAAGAGGAGAGTGACCTCTTATAGTCCTGCCTTGGAAAACATGGCTCCTTGGCTTCTTCAAGCACCTGCAACGTGAGCTGTAATGGGCTTTATTTACACCTGTCCATATTGCACCGACCACGTGGTAGATATCTAGCTGAATATCCAGATGGATGCCCACCCTCGGGGCATCATTCCAGCTCCAGAGAGTTCAAGCAAATCTTTAACTTTCCTGTCTTTCTGGTGTGGCATAGAAACCCCTAAGCTGACAGATGGAGGTAGCAGGTTAATCACTGAAATGCAGCTGGGCAAAGAGCCTGTCAGCCGCTAGGCGTGCGTCCAAGGATGCCGCTGGTCTCTGCCAAACACCAAGAAACACACCAGCGCCCGTGAGGTTCGCCGGGCAGTCTCTGCTTGCATGAGATGCTGGACCGTGGGAGCCACTGTTGGAGATGTGAGAGGGGCAGAGGGATGAGGGCTCAAAACTCAAGGATGCCCGTTGGCTGAGCCACTCGTGCTGCACCTCGTCGGGATGAGAGCAGGCAGCCAATGTGTACAGTTACGTGGGAAGCCTGGAAGAGCCCAGGACAATATTGGGCTGGTGGAGTGGGTGAGCAGAGGCTTCTCAGTCAGCGTTCCAGGAGTGAGGCATGCTAGAAAAAAAAACGAGAAATAAATAACTTCTGTTGAACACAGGGGAGGATTGCACTTTCCCTTTGTTTTAACTGTCTTTTTTCCTCTCTGTACTTTAAACTCAGTCCTCAAAACCCTCAGAATAATTTCTCTCATTTCTCTGGTCAACCTGCGTAGAGCTGGGGCATGATGCCTGCCTGAGGCTGGGGATCTTCGGCCAGCATCCCTCCAGAAGCAGTGGCTTGAAACAGGGCTGCTATGGGACTCTGCAGAGATAGCCCACAGGCAATAGAGAGGGACTTGCACCTTGGGTCAGACTTAAGCAAACCGCAGCCTGCAGAGGTGTCCAGTGCTAGGGCTTGCGCTGCCAGAGCTCGGAAACGGTTGTGGCAGAGGTGGGTAAAACCTCCTGCAAAGTACAGGCAGCAAAAGGGCTTGGAGCAACCTCTCCGGCTTGACGAGGATCCCAACTTGAGGTCGGCTCCTGTACAGGATGGGAGGAAAACTGAAACTGGTTCGGGCATGTGATCCCAAAATCAATATTTTCACAGCTCAGGGCATGTGACGTGTCACCGGAAAGTGCCTGGTGAGGACAATGGCTGGCACAGGACCACAGCTCCACAAGGCTCTAGTGCGCTCTGCCACTGGCCAGCCTCCGCACGGGCATCTATAAGCTGATGCCTACGCCTAAGGCAGTCCCTCTAGGTTTCTTTCCAGGCAAGAAAATTCCTCGCATAAATCTGTTCATCTTCCAGAGATGCACTGTTTTTAATGGGACTGGAGGGAGGAGGGTGGGATTTATGACTGGGAATTGAATTTCATGCATGGTTGTGTTTTGCATTTCATACTACAGTACAGTATTTTGCATTAACGGTATATCCAGCAATAACACAAACACTTCCTCCAGCTGAATTTTAACATTTATGTCAGGTTCTTTAGTGGATGCAGCAAATGTGTAGCTTTTGCATGCTGGGTTATGTCCTAACTCTCTCTTACCAAATCAGGTTTTTCCCGTATGTACATAGAAAAGTTAACACTTCCCAGAATACTACAAGAAAAAAACGCTCGGGGCCATCTTTCCAAATAAACTCTTAATCCTCAGACATCACCGAAAGTCATTTTTGTCAATAGTGCACCATCCCGTAGAAAAACAAAGAATAGTCACTGCAATAAGCACTGGTGTCTCCAACCTCACTGTTTGGCCTCCGCTGGCATTTTTATTTTGTTGGTATTTGTCAAGCAATTTACAATCAAAAGCTGAGCAAATTTGCTGCTGGAAGGTTTTCTGATTCATACCTACATGTAACACATAAGGTAACTACACCAGAAAGAAAGGGGGGAAAAAAAGAAACTAAATTTTCCCAGAGCTGGCACAAAGTAAACAGATTGCTTCATTATCCCATTTCCTCTCACTTTACAACTTTGCTTGCTGAAAATAAAAAAGTGCAGTGCAATATTTAAATCCACATAAAAGCCTTACCACCAAAATCAGAAACGTTGACCATGTGCATGAAGCATCATTCAGTCCTTAGAAACTGGACTTAAGTCAAAACTGTTTAAGAATTTCTCCTTTTCTAAAAGTCAAAATGCATTTCTGACATGAAAAAAAGCTTTACATAGTTTGAACACTAAATTCTCAAAAGTGATTCTGCCCTTCTTCACTTGGCTTGCAGCTAAAATGAATTAAAAAGCTAGAATGAACACCTAAATGACCCACGGAAATAAATAGTCAGCTGAGAAAAGACAGTTAAACAAAGAGGAAAACAGAAAAACACAGTGCATACCTGTATCTCTGTTATCAGTGGAAAATGCTTTATTTCTTTACAAGGGCAATGGCAAGGTAGAACTACTGCAATGTAATGAAAGAGAAATATTTTCAGTATGGGAACATGAAAGCATTAACATAACGGGCAGAGCACATTGTGTGCTGCCCTTGGTGAATGTCTCATTGGCTACTCTGGACTGTGACCCAGCAAAAGTAAGCAGTCCAAATGAATTTTTTCCTGGGTAATATACTGTTTCGTTCACTACATGCAGTAGGCACCGTCAGACTGTTTGCTCAAGAGTCAGCATGGGGACACGACATTGCACTAAGGAATACGAAGGCCCCATGCTGCACACAAATTGCACGCAAAATGAGCCGAAGCACCTCTTGGTACACTAAAAAGCTTCCGAATACTTTTGATCCCTTTGATTTTTGACAAAGTAGTGCCCCTGCCTTCTCAGAGGAAGAGAAGATGAGGGGAACCTGACCATGTCCCCCAGCACATGTGCACCCCCATTGGCATCTATGTTCTTAAGGGTTTTTTTTCTCCTCAGATCTCATTACTACCAATTTTATTTGTGGTTCCTTAAGCTCAGCAAGTTTAAATTTGATTTTAAACCTGTCCTCTTTATCCAAGAGCTTCTGCTTTGGCAGGCAGACCCCCTTTTAGCCAGAGGGTTTTACCCACTTCTGCCAAATCAGTCTGGCTATCACTTCTGTTTGAAATACACACACCACGTTAGAAACCAAATCAAACCAGCAGGATCAAAAGAAGCAGGATTGCTGATGGGTTGAAAGGACGTTAATTTCAACCTCGGTTTATCAATTTTTTGAATCTATATTGATAAAAAAAAAAAAAAGTCACATATTATTTCCTTATTCCCTTTGTTTCTGAGTTGCTTGAGCATGTTGATCTAAGTCAGCTTTTAACTCTGCTTTGTCACTGTGACCTTTTTTGATCCCAGCCCATTTGCTCTCAGATTAAGTCACGCTACAGAAGCTGCTTTGCTCCAGGTTGTGGTTTTCATGTTCTCAGTTAAACGAAATGTTTCTATGCCGTCAGCCAGGACAACTGGTGCCTGATCAACAGTGGGGCTGGAGATGATAAACCACAACACACTCTTCATGACACAACCCTTCTCTGAGTAAATATGGGGCTGCTGTGGGAATCGGGGAGAGAAACCAGAGGAGGGCATGGGGAAGAGCTTCCTTGCAGATAAAGATACTGCAGGGAAGGCATAAAGCAAACACGCACCTTTTCCTGTTTCCCAGTCCTCGCAGCTGGAAACTGGGACAAATTTGTGTTGAGGGCTAGGTGGTACCTAAGCAGGGCTAGGTGCAAAGAGCATGGTGTAAATTATCACCCCTCACCCATGATCTCCCACAGCTTTTTTCTACCTCCTCCAGGGCCTTTGTCATGCCCACCAGTCACCTCACATCATGTCATCTCCTCCACCACTGCCTCCAGTTGCTACCACCCCCCTTTAGCTGAAGCACACACCTATTGGCTTTGCTACTTACATCCACTCGGGAAATGAGTCCCTCTTTTCAGAAGCTCCTCTCTTCTCATCCCTGTTCCGCTGTCTTGGGAAGGTTATTACACTGGCAGAGCTAAAGGCCTCTGTGCCATGCTCCCCACTTTGGGTTTTCTTTAGCATATCTGGAGGCATCCAAAAAAAAAAAAAAAAATAAGAAGGGGTGACCACTGGAAAATTTTCCCTATGTGTAAACAGCTGGAAAAGCAGTTAAATGTACTGCTGTTATGAACTGAAATACACATATCTATGAAAAGAATATTTCAGCATGTGGGCTAAATAACAGGGTAGCAGGGACCACATGCAATCATGTGCTGAGCATAACATATAATATGTAATCATTAGGGCACCCATGCACCACTTAGAGCCATAAGCCAAATGCACCCCAGTGCTACTCTATTTGTTTCAGTGAGGTAACAAAATCATAAGGAAATAGAATAATTCAGGTTAGAAGAGACCTCCAGAGATCATCTAGTCCAAAACACATCTAATCAGATGGGCTTGTACAGGGCTGTGTCCAGTTAAGTCTTGAACACCTCCACAGAGAGAGATCCTACAGCCTCTCCGGGCAAGCTGCTCCAGTGCTTGACCATCCTCATGGTAAACAATTTTTTCCTAATACCTAGTGGGAATTTCCCATGTTCCAGCTAAAGCCCCTTGCCCTGTTGCTGTGCTCCTCCTAGAGGATCGGCTCCAGCTTCCCCAAGTTCTCTAAATGGGAGCTATCCCAGTGGCCATAAAAGATGAGAGACTCCTCATGCCCAGATCTACCAAGTGCTCAGGAAAGAGCAGAGACTGGCTGTGGCACACGAGGGCAGAGGACACACTCAGTGAGAAAGCGTCCCTGCTCTGGGAACACCGAGGTCTCAACCCTGGCCTGCAGCTCAGCCCACTGGTCAGGACTCAACCTCTTCATCCTTATAGCTCACTGCAAGGATCGCTTCCGAACACTGGCTGCTTCGGAAAGACATTTGCTTATTTGCCTCCCACCTCGATTAAATCCTTTTAAATTCCATTAGTATTCTTTTATTTTGCAAACACTTTCTAAATCGCATTACATAGGGCAAGCTGTTCCAAAAATCAGCCCGAAAGTTTTCCTCCTTTCCACTATGGGCTTAGCAAAACTTAATTTGATGTGGAGGCAGCTCCTGAATGACGAGAGCTGCACCTGTGCTGTTGGCCAGGTGGAATGCACCTCCAGTAAAGTAGGAGATGCACTTCTTCACATTTCCTGCTCAGTTTGTTAAACAGGTTATATCTATTTTTAAAAGCATTGTATTACAAACTTTCAGGGAACAACACAGGCTTTTTTCAACAAAATTAAGACAAGCTGAAAAAAAAAAAAAGAAAAGAAATAATGCATTAATCTCGGTGTCAAGAAACAAAGTCTGTAATGTCCGAATGCGCTGCACAGAATGGGAGAGGATAAAGTTTATTGGCTCGTGGAATGCAATTTTTCACTCCTTTAAAACACTCTGGGCTGTCACTTCCTATTAATTTTTCACTTTTTGTTATATAATGTATGAACCACATAGCTTAAAATCATTCTTGTTTACAAAAGACGTGCAGCAATTTAATTTAATTCCATCACTGATAGCTTAAGAAAAACAACAGTGGCAACCCCAGCAAGGACTGGTGATTATTAACTGATGTTCCCACTCTGACAGATTTTTTTTAGGCAACACAGAAACATTCCTTTGTCTACTCTCCTTTGGAGAAGAGGATCTGGTTGCTTATTTTTTAGACGGCACTTTCTGCTCTGCACAATGCAGAACAGTTGTGTTAATCTCCTCTAATGCATGCGCCAGTTTGAGGTGTATTCCCCAGACCCATCGCTGACAGCAGACCTGACCTTGCCCGGGTGATGACACTCTGACAAGCCTATCTATATTCCCCGCATATCTGCCTTACCTTTTCAATATTCAAATTCTCAGGGAAACCCTGGCAAACAAGGAAGTTGTCCTTCAGCCTTAGAAAAATAAAGTTGGGTTGTTTTTTTTTCTTTTGCACAAGCACTCTAGGCACGCTGGAAATCATAGCATGGCAGAGCCAGGAAAGAGTCTCAAGTTGCTCAACCTATGCATGGTAAAATTTACAAGAAGAATTACTCCGGGACAAAGGCATGACGACCCTAGCCTGCTTATCCTGGCTGCAGAACAAATGCTGGTGTCATCCAGTGTTTAACTTATGAGGCAATAGCGATTGCTTGTGATTTTTAGCCTGCAAGAGCTAAAATAATATCCTGTATTTCAGACTTGAGAGCAAAACCATTTCTGAAGGACTCTTCCGTACATAGTAATATGATAAACTTTTCTATGTTATAAAAATCCAACTATTGAATAATGCTCCATTCTGATTTGTAAAACAGATGAGGCCCAAAAATCTTGGGAGTCTGGGGAGGTCCCTTCTGGCTGGAAGCAAGCCAATGTTATTTCAATTTACAAGAAGGGCGTGAGGGAAGACCCAGGATACCACAGACCTGTTAGTCTAACCTCAGTTCCTGGAAAAATGATGGAGAAGATTATACTGGCTACTACTGAAAGGCATTTAAAGAATAATGCAATCGTCAGGCACAGTCAACATGGGTTCTCAAAGGGAAAGTCCTGCTTTAACTAATTTGATATCCTTCTATGATAAGGTCACTCACCTAGTGAATGAAGGGAAGGTGGTGGATGTAGTTTTTCTGGATTTTAGCAAGGCTTTTGGTACTGTCCCTCACAGCATCCTTCTGGACAACTTGTCCAGCTGTGGGATGAGCAGGTTCACAGTGCATTGGGTGAAGAACTGGCTGAAGGGCAGAGCTCACAGGGTTGTAGTGAATGGGGGTACATCTGGCTGGTGATGGGTCACCAGCAGTGCTCCTCAGGGTTCAATTCTAGGGCTGGTTCTGTTTGATATATTTNCTTCCTGAGGAGGCGAAGTGGAGAGGGAGGTGCTGAGCTCTTCTCCCTGGGATCCAGTGATAGGACACGTGGGAACAGTTCAAAGCTGCAGCAGAGGAGGTTTAGACTGGACATTAGGAAGCATTTCTTTACCAAGAGGGGGGCCAAACATTGGAACAGGCTTCCTAGAAAGGTGGTCGATGCCCCAAGCTTGTCAGTGTTTAAAGAGGCATTTGGACAATGCCCTTAACAACATACCCTTAACAGGTCAGCCCTGAATTGGTCAGGCAGTTGGACTAGATGATCATTGCAGCTCTCTTCCAACTGAAATATTCTATTCCAAACACTTACTAATAATTCCCCAAAAAATGCCACTTTTATGCCCAAGAGCCAATGAGACTTGCCACAAAAAATGAACAACAAGGGTTGGTTTTCTTACAAAAAGGTGTGAGCACCTTTCTTTCCCAGTCCAAGCGAATGAATCCACACTCATTCAAATGATCCAGCACAAAACTGTGTTACTGCAATAATCTTATCAATTTACGTACAGAAAAGAACAGGAGTAAGTCCCACAACAGCCTGAGGAACCTAAAAAAATTCCCAAGTCATAGCTTGTCCCAAAACATGGGAACAAGAAACAAAGCAAAAGCCAAGTCTTCCACTCTACTACACAAGTTAAAAATACCTAAGAAAGCCAAGTAAGCAAAACCAAAGCTGGAGCTATGGTGGCAGGAAGACAGAGGTTGAAGAGAGTTACAAGCATGTCTTCATATGGATATCAAATTCCTAGCACAGCAACAGGGAAGGAGAAAAGGGACCATTGTTTTCTGGAAAACTGCAAGGTGGAAGACGCATGAGTTAAGCTCACAATGGAGGAACTTGCAGTTGCACAAGAGAGAGAAGCTGAAAACTTAATAAGGGGGCAGACACAATCTTACAGATGAATGTTTTTCAACATCTAATCCCTGCAGATCCCAGCCAACACAAAGAAAATGCTACAGGGGAAGAGTATCTCTTGCAGCTTCCCTTACCCTTCCACCCAGGGTGAATGTACAACCATGCAGGATGTCATTTTGGGTCTACACCACCACAGATGAGATCAGAAGCTCAACATCTTACTTTGATTTTAGATGAGAAAGATGGTGACAACTGGACTAGAGACATAAAAGTCCCCAGAAGCAGCAGCGTCATCAGTAGAAAAAAGGAGCCTTTTCCTGAAGCTGAAGTGAGCCTGGATCTCATGTACTCTGAGGCCACTCTACATCATTCTGGATAAAAAGGGGTTTACAAGGGAATGAACATATAAATTAGGCCTGCTTGAAGGGCAATTGCTCACAGGCAGAGTGGGTTTGAGGTGGAATTAACTTCATCTGTCCTAAGCCACCTGCATGGGCTCCCTCTGAAGTCCTCAGCAGTAAATAGATGCCTGTCAGACAGACATGGATCCGCACTGCACATCGCTGCCGAAGTCCAGCTCTGTTGAAAGCAGAGTGGCCTGGGACAGCAGAATTGGTTGTCGGAGATCACAGCCAGAGCCCATAGCAGGTTCAGCAGGGTTACACACCTTCAGCAGGGTTACCCACCCAGCCTGCCCCTTCCACAGCCCCTCTGGGAAGGGGTGCCTATGCTTGTCAGGAAGCTCCTCACCCTCCTCCTCTTCTTACCCAGGGCTCAGACTCAGACCTAGAAGTCCCCAGGCTGTGCTCCTGTCCTTCAACACTTGCTCCAGCTTCCTGGTTATAGTGTGGCAGCACACTGAAAACTTCTGGTGGGCCTTGGCCAAAATTTGCCTGGACACCAGTCCCTGGATTCAACCAGCTTTACACCAACCAAAGTGGTGTTTTCAACAAAAGAATTTGTGAGCTCCCCATGTCAAGAAAACACAATGACCCAGACTTGGACTCAAGTCTCTTACCTCAGACTGGATTAAATCCCAGTTGATAGCTGCTTGGATTGACCTAGCTTTCCACCACCAAAAGAAGTCCAGTTTGCAAGACCTCAAAGTACTATGATGGGGGAAAATATTAAAAAAGCCCTTTTTTTTTTTTTTCCTTTCTGCTGCCGTGCCCTACAATAAATAGATCATAATGTCATGTAGATAAGACTTGGATCTATGGTCAAGCCCCTATTCCTTGACTCAGAAGCAATTCTCTGTGTTCCAAAGTGTTAGCGCAGTGTGGCTCACCCACACCCAGACCCTTTCTCTCTCTTTTCTCTCTCTTTTTCCTCCCGAGGAGAGGACATCTTGGCACAGAGGTTGGATGGGAGCTGTAGCATACTCCATGCCCAACGCTGCCATGCAAACAAGTCTGCTGCCTGCGTTCCCCTCTCCCTCTTCCCTGCCAGTGCCTCTGTGTGTCACCTGCAAGTTGGAGGGTACCGAGGAGGCAGAGAGTGGGCAGAGAGCCTCCGCATCAGTAAACGCAGCTGCAGACCACATTTTATCTTGCTGGGGCATTAACAGACCAACAAACAGCCTGTTCCCATCGAGCTCTGACACACATCCAAGGGTACACCTAACTCTAGCTGGGTTTTTTTCCCTTTCTTTCTTTTTTTTTTTTTTAATATCTATACGGTGATTACATCCGGGTTTGTGTCCACACAGCAAAACCAAAGAGCATTCATCATAAGAATAATGATGTAAATGCGGCTTCTTATCCTGCAGTGATTGCCTGTCTGGCAAAAAGGTTTAGAAAATGTAACAATAGTTTTGAAATAAATAGGAGGAAAGTAAAGACCGGCAGTGTACTTTCCACATCAATGGCAAATATACTACTGATGTGGAAAGTAAACAGCTCCGAACAAGAGGAGAAGCCGCGGTGGATAACTTTACCCCTGTGAGCTGCAAGCTCCAATGCCAGTGCATTAAGAGCGATGTAGAAAATCCCAAGTTCATCACCTCGCGTTGCAAAACCAGCTACTAAAAGCTGTATCATCTGTGGCCGCATAATAACAGCAGGCCAGCTGAAATTCAGAGGATTAAAAACCCTTGCTACCTATTTCAAAAGCTGACCTCCCCGTATGAACACGGAGCGCTCGATATGGTCGGCACGCCTGTATTCTGCAAGCCTTGCTCAAAACTACCCCCCCGGCAAGGCTATTTTTTGGGGGGTGGGGATGGGGGGCCGGGGGGGTGTCTACATGCAGAAAGAGGGTGCAAACTTTAAACGCGGGAGGAAACGCTACGGAAGCACCTGCCAAGCTGCTGCCACCCTCTCCCATGCCCTGCAACGCTCACCGGCAGGGCAAGGAGAAACTAGAGCCTAATTACAGGTCGCGACGCTGTTTGTTTGTTTGTTTGTTTGTTTGTTTTCGGGTCTGTGTTTCACTGCTCCCCCGCCGGGCTG
>VYXH01003588.1:385796-429365 GCA_013397275.1 Burhinus bistriatus
TGGGGAGTTTTCACCTCAAAGCCGCCAATTGAGATTACATTTGGTGCCCCAGTGCTTGTTTTGGCCTTTCTCACTGTCGCTACCTGCTTTCCCCCCCGCCCCCCCCATCGGAAGACTCCGTGCGTGTGGATTTGACACGAGAAGAATGCTGGCAAATTTTTCTTGCCGATTTATTTTCTGCCTGTCGTGACATTCCTCTTTTTTATGGTTTTGCCAGCCGTGCAACGGTCGGTGGAGAAGAACAAGCCTCTGCGTCATTTTGTTTTAATTAATGTTCCTTTGCTTTTTTTTGCTAAGCGGTTATTAACTCGCGTGTAATCGCTTCATTGATAAATGACAGTGCGAAAGCTTGGGGGCAGTAAGGGATGCAGAGGTATGCAAAAGCGATGCATAGCTCGGCTTAGTTGGAGGGCAGTGTTATTTTGAAGCGAAGCTGAGAGCTTTGCTGTAGTGCCCGACACCAGAGACTGAGTTGGTGCTGCATTTCTTCCCTGGTTTAAGGGGAAACATTTTTGCCCTTTTAGGAAGCCTGACTGGGAAACTGGGTCACTGCAGGAAATCTTTACGGCTAAACTTTTAGTTGATAAAACCGCACTGACGATGGCTGGTAGAAGCAGGGGAAGTGTGGGCGGCATCGCTTTATAACCTCAGGAGTGACTGTAAAGAAAGGTAGGAAAGGTTTTGAGAATGATGGCACCTTTTCCAAGTTTTTATGGTCATAAACGAATAAACTATACAGGGTCCTAGTGGCTTTGATCCTCCCAAAAAATCAGGTCTACTGTTCACGGTCTGGCCAGACACTCCCTTTGCACTGGTGTCTTGAGAGTGGTTTTTGGTGTGAAAGGTTTGTTTAAAAGGAAAAGAAAGTCTGTTAATCAAATCACTCAGATTAATGTTATCATAACAGGAGCTAATATTATCATGAAGATAATTAATACCAATGTCAGAAAACCTTTGACCTCTGTATGTACAAAGAGCTAGAAGAGGTCAAGATACTAAAAAGAGGCAATGGTGGCAGCCCGTAAGCATCACTGTTGCAGGATGCTTCCCTCGCATGGAGAAGTACAGTTCCCCAGAACATCTTTTGACCCAGTCCCATGGTGGCAGAGGGGTTTGCCGGTTCCTCCAAAGGGCTGGGAGGGCTGGCTCAACTCTGTTGGCATCAGTCATCCTATGGCTTAGTGTCGCAGCTGGGAATGTGGTTTCCAGGCTTGGTCAAGGAGCTGTGGTATGTGTGCAGGCGGGCACAGAGCGATCGCCGTTTAGAGCCACCAAATCTATTGTGTAGCTGTTCTTTTAGTTCCAGGTTAATCTGTTTTCAGAGTAAGAAAAGCATAGTTACAAACAAAGTGTGCAGAACTGGGAACATTTAAAATTCAAAAAAGAAGAAGAAACTCGACAGCAAAGTCCTTACCATCCCTTCCTCCAAACTCAAGTCTGGGAAACCTTGTGCATTGGGTAACATGTTCCACTAGCCCAAGGAATGAGTTTCTGAGGCACCTGCTGCAGAGTGAAACAGCTGTCAGAGCACTAACTCATTTTGGACAGAAATGAATCTGAAATGCACATCTGGAAGGGCCTTATCCCATCCTCCTGGCCAGGCTGTCAGCGGTGGAAGATTCTTGGCTTCAGTGTTTCTTAATAACATCTCTAAACGCTGTGGGGCCAGATCCTGGTACCCAGGCACAGTGTGAATGAAAGGCGAGTGGGAGCGAGAGTAACGTAACCCCCACAGCACATGCCAGGCAAGGTGGGACGGCGCGGAGGGGCAGCCACCATGGTCAGAGGTGCTTTCAGTAGCCATCCTAGCCCAGACTCCCCTCCTCATGGTTACGGGCTCTGCTGGGAACCCGTCACCTCCTGGCAGTGGATGGGTACATCCCCATTTCGCCCTAACCCTTCCTCGGTGCAGGAGGGTACTTTGGGGTTGCAGTGCATCACCACGTAGCTTAGAAGGATTTGTATGTCAACATGGGGCCGAATCTGCCTCCGCCCTCAAGTAGCCTCTCCCATCCTCTTTGCACAGACTTCTGTGGCTAGGCCGGATCCCATTCCCTGTGACTGGGAACTTGGGAACTTCCTCACTCCATCCTCAGGTGAAGGACTTGGAAGACCCAAGAAAGAGCAGATCTGGCTTCCCATTTTCCCCCAAGTGTTTGTGAGCAGAAGCAATAACCCAGTTGAGATACATGTAAGGGATAACATGTTGCTCTCCTTGAAATGGTAGGGCAGGACTGGGAAATTACTAAAACTTTTGTTGTTGTCCCAGGGAAAGGTGGTTCCGCTCCAGTCCTTCCTCACATAACTGGAGAGGATTTGCCTCGCAGAATGGTTCCTCTTCTATGGAACTGTGTTTTTGTCAAATCGAAAACCTCTGAATTTTGCTGGACTTCTTGTCTGGAGAGACCACTCAGGTCCACCAGCAGCTCAGAGGCAAAATAAGGGAGTAAAAAAACTGGGTATTACCATGCTGGTTGCCAGGGCACTCCTGTGGGGTGCAGGAGAAGTCCATCCTTCTTCAGAAGCAATGTCGTAGTTTGGGTCAGCAGTGATCCGGTTCCCGCCTACCCTTGTTTTGGTTTGCATCACGGAGTGGTCTTGGACTGTACCCCCCATATTGCCGTAGGGTGGCACGGCAGCGGGGCTGCCCCGATGGCTTTCAGGCCATCACTGCACACGAGCGGCCACCAGAGAAAATCGCATGCGATGCCCTTCCACCTATATGCATTCCTGTACAAGAAATCAGTTTGGCCAGCCCTCGTTAAGGGCTCAGCCCCACAGTCTCTATGCAGGCAAAACTATTCTTGCTGTCTGTGGGACTTAGAGTCATTCTGGGTTTACTTTTGTGCACTACTGGTCACAGGTGGAAACTTAGTGATGAAACCACCTCCCCAAAAGAGAAGGTATCAGTTACCGTGTTTCCAGCGGCGGGTCTGATGACCTTTTGCAAGAACGGAGCTGAACAAAAATTTACTTATGAGCTAAAAGAGGGTATTAGAGCTCAGAAAAACATACAAAAGCAATGGGTGTGTACTTTTAGAAGGAATCTGTGCTGTATCTGTAGGGCAACCTCTTATACTTCACGTGATGCAGACTGCAAGATGCCACCGGGGGCATTTGTTGTGAAAGTGACAGTCCCTAGAACTTTGCATATATTTTTTTACTGAGTGTCATATGATACGAATATATGAATTCCTCCTAACTCTTTGTGAGCATGAGAAGCAAGCGTGAGAGCAGTGAGGCAAGAAGGATGAACATCTAACAAGATTAATTTGAATGCAAGACAAAACACATTTGTTTAAAAAAAAAAAACCACCACCTTGAAATAAGTTTCTCTTGGAATGCTGCTAAACATGACTTTATGAGTAATGCATGTTTGTCTGCTTGTCTGTTTAAAACATATGGCTTTTTGTTGCTTGGGAGCTTCATTTGGGTGGTCAACATGTACATGGCAAGCTTCCTACAGGAGCTGGTGCAAATACAGACAATAAATATTTGGAAAGTCTTTGGTCTTGAGTGCAGGAGTGTGAAGAAATAGGCAGCTCCCGCTTACACGTCTCTGCGTTATAAGCCTTGGGAAGCAGTGCAATGTTCTTGCTTTCTAGGAAGCAAAGAAAAAGTTTAATTACTCTTAGAGCCAAATGCTATACATAGACAGGGTCCAAGCAATAGGAGGCTGGATTTGGTGAAAAGGTTGATTTCACCATTTCATGCTTCCTAATGCTCCAGTCAACCTAGTGGGACTAACAGAGTCTTCTGCTCTTCCACGTTACTGGTGTAGATTGTGGGGGTTTTACATATATTTTGTTTTTAAGATGTGTGCCAGTTGGATGATTGCTGTGGTGAACTGAAACAAGTCCCACCGTGGCTGGCCTGCCCAATTCGGTGAAATATTTAGTGAGGAAGGTTATTCATTCAGCAGAACTGAGCAGTGCTCCAGCTCGTGCTGTTTATAATTGAAAATGATTTCTGGGTGAGTGAGTTAATTATTTCTTTCTGTCTCACTACCCTCTACCTATTATAAAACTGTGTATTGACCTTCAGGAATGGCTGAATTTCATCCGTGTGGTTCCTAGCATATGCTGGGTATTTTGGTTGGGGTGAATATTTACTGTTTCTCCTAGGAGGTTCAGACATAAATAAAAGTTTAGAGGACCTCTGGGTAAATATGTTCATGGTTCAGCACTTTAATGTGTCAATTAACTACTAAGAGTGTCAATAAATTGGACCTGTCAAAAATAATAGCTTCCTTGCCAGTCTTCATCTCCCACTTTACCTGTGTGCTATAAGAAATACATTACACACCACCGAAAGTAGTAAAAGTCAACTTTTCCATGCCTATAGCAAAACTTAACAAAGCAAGACTGCTTTCGTCAAACTTGGGTTTTATAAACTATGAACCACCTTTTGAAATCTTCATAAAGCCCTTTTCCTACTGACATCCCTTGGGTTTTGCCTCAGTGAAGAAAAAGGAGTAAGAACAGGGGATTTGACTCAAAAGCGGAGGTGTACCTATCACCCAAGTTTGAACTGAACTGTTTTGGAAGTATGGCTTTATGTCACTGTTGAGGAAATCTTATTCTGCCCAGTTGGGTGAGAAAGGGGGTCATCTCACCTGATTTTAGGCAACCACAATCTGCCTGTTCGCTGTGAGTCACCCTAGGCTCTCTGCTTCATTTATCATGAATGGAGAAAAGGAGGTTTCTCCAGAGGGCGGCTCATCCTTCTGCCATAGGAGTCTGCCTTATAGTTCAGACTTATCATACCTAACGATAACAATAGACACTTGGACAGGCACAGATGACTCCCTCTCTTATATTCCAACACGAGAGGCATACAACAGTTACAGTTTTTTCATTGACTATTTTATTTCTTTAGCAGATGGGCTACAGAAGCACATTGCAAACGAAAGAAGTCTACGTGCATGCCGACAGATGTAGATAAATGGCAGTAGGTTGCGTTCGCAGACGTGCAGCACAGCACCTAAATTCAACAGGACTGATAAAACGGGGTGTTATGTGGTACAAATTGCTTCTTGCATGCTGCTTGTTGCTCAAAGCTGTGAATCAATGGGGTTTTTAAAAAATATCACAAAAACACAGAGCGGTCATTCTGGACCTGATATGCCTCCAGCAGTGACCAAAGTGGGTGGCAGTAAGGAGAGCAGAAGGTGGCCAACCATCAGTGGTAGCCATCTGCAGCTCAAGGGCCTGCCAGCCAGACACAGATTTCTCTTTAATTAATTTATCTAGTCTCTTTTTGAATCTCTGTAAACCATTAGCATCCACATATCCCGTGGAAAGGAGTTCCACAACTTCGTTGTATGAACAAGCGCACTTTTTGTTTTGAATCTACTGCCTTCTGTTTTCATTAGATGTCCTCTAGTTCCTGTTTTAGTATATTAATTTCCTATATATTGAAGAGTTTTATGCAGGGGGTTTTTTGTTTTGTTTTGTTTATTTGTTATTATGTAAAATTGGGTGCAATAGGCAATGAAAACGTGGTTTAGCTCTCAGCATTTCCACCCATTGGAGATCAAAGCGAAAAGAATGAATACCCTAGTGGTGGCAGTACGTTTTCATTTAAAAGGAGATGTAACAACAGGTTATGAAGAAAAACATCTTGCGATGGTTATTCAGCTGTGTAAGACTGCGGTGTTCCACCCTGTAAACAGTGATAGGAGATTATCACAGGTTTTCAATTACAAGATATTCTCGGAAGGGAGAAGAGGCCAAGCAACCTGGTTGTCCTGCTGAAAGGTCCTGCCCCTGGGAGGTCCAGCTCAGAGCAGCCTGAGCCAGCACAGCAAAATTGTACGTGGCTAAAGCCAGACACATGTGTCCAGGCTTAAGGATGGCAGTGATTTGTTTTACCTCAAAGGGCTGCTGCTCTCCACGAAGCTGAGCGTGTGTTTGACTTCCTTGCAGAACGAGGGCCTTCTTGGCAGATCCAAATCAAATCGGTGGCACATCCAGGCAGGCCCAGGACCCCAGCCAGGGTCAGTGCTGCCAGTCTGCTGCCGGTCGTATTGCATCTGCGACACACACATGCAGCAAGACTGACAGGTAATACTCGCTTTGTGCGCACAGCGTGGCTCTGCAACCCGTGACAGCCGCTGCGCAGACCACGTGGTGCTGCTCTTCAAAACCTCGTGGGTTCAACCTCTTGCAGATAATGTACCCAGCGCCACGGCATTGTTTTTTGCAGCCCTGAATAGCGTAGTATGTTTCTTACCAGCCGGGCTCAGGTGATGATGCCCTGTGAAGGGCATACATCACCTAGGAGAGTACACTCAGTGGTAAGGTGACGTTACTCCAGCCAAGGTCTGACTCGGTTTGCAATGGTGAATGCCTAACGCTGCGCAGGGGGAGAGGAGCTGCAGCGAAACCCGTTGTGGTCCCAGTTCTCACGTTAGCCTTACTCTTTCTCGCTGCAGGTTACATCCAAGCCTGCAGAGGACTGATGATCTCCGCCGTCTGCCTGGGCTTCTTCGGTGCCATTTTTGGACTGGTTGGGATGAAGTGCACAAAAGTTGGAGGCTCCGATCAGACTAAAGCAAAAATAGCTTGTTTAGCTGGACTGATTTTCATACTCTCTGGTAAATATACCTTATTTGTCTAAGTTTGGGCATTTGAAGTCATACCAGAGCTGCTACTTTTCCGCAGAAATCCACACACAATTCTCCATGACTTCATTGGCTTCAGGGTCAGGCCCAAAGCTCTTCTGCTGGCTCCACTGAATGGTTTGTCTTATGCTTTTCAGGGTTGTGCTCTATGACTAGTTGTTCCCTGTATGCAAACAGGATTACGTCTGAGTTCTTTGATCCTTCTTTTGTTGCACAAAAGTAAGTACTTTCCTATACCCATAAATCTTTCAAAGAAGTAGACCTTGAGTTTCACACTGCGCACCAGAACCCATTTAAACACAGAGCAGGTGCTTCTCCCGCTGGGCAGACAAGGAGAGTGGGCTGCAGTTTTATTTAATCATGATTTCCAATTGGAGTAACCGTGTGCTGAAATTTAACAAGCGAACACACCTTCCCGTACAGCGATTGCTCTGTAATCTTTGTGCCCAGGGTTCTGCCCTGCTTGCCGCAGAGCAAATGGGGTTAATCAGGAGTGAAGCTTGCGTTTATGTCAGAGATGCAGCAAAAGGATTGCACAAGACAGAGGCGCTCATTAGGCACATCATTTGGTAGGAAAGGAAGAAAAATATTTCCTTAAGCTTTTGATAGAAAGTGGTTTCCATAAAGATGTAGAGCACTGCGCAATCTTGGCTCCTCTTGAAGAGAGGTATCTGCAGGCTCTGTGGACTTTTTGCTGACCAATTTTCAAATCCGGATGCCTGACATTTGGTTCATAAACCTTATCGTAACCCGCGATCTTAGAAGCACTAACGTAAATGCTTTGACTATAATTGTAATTAAATTTAAGGGACCGTGTATTTATAGAATTGCAGGATCCATACCAGAAATAATGAGCATCCCTAAAGACTCCTTTTAAAGCTGTATGAGTTCTCAGGACCGACAAAGGCAGCAATTCATGAACCAGTGCTTGGATTTTGGATTCACATCCTAACTACCAAGTCTGAAAACATCGGCTGTAAATTATAGCATCGTCGACTTTCCTGTTTTGGCTTCTTACATAATGTAAAGTTATCTTTAAAGACAAGGATCCTGGTGATTCCAGGATATGTCAAGCATTGGGTGTACGTTTCCCTGAGACCCAAGTAAGGGCTCAGTAAGGAACCCTGAGCCTTTCTGTTTCTTCATGACAGAAAGAAAATGGTCTGAATAAATAACATTACCTAGATCCACATTTGTGGTAGGGCTGACACTGCTTCTACTGTCTTGAAAACAAGTTCGTATTGGTTTCCTCCATAATTCTGCTATAGTTTCTGCTTGTTTGATACGGTGAGGACAGGATCAAAAGGCCTCCAAAAGAAACAAGGATGTGAGGTGCTGTGAAGAAAATGGAGCCTGGCTATATAGCCAGAAGTTAATTATTCATCAGGCTTACTGTTCCTAGTGAAAAATACCGTGGTTGTTGCCAGAAGTCCCTTTCCTACACTGTATTCTTAAGCTCTTCTGCTGCAAAAGAGCAGGCAGACCTCACAGTGGAGTTTTGCTGCAAGGGAATGAGAAATCCAGTTTAAATATCGAAATAAAGGTAGTAAAACATCCTCTGCAGAAATTACCTTTTTTCTGAACAACCAGCATAGCTCAGCTGTGGGCACGCATAATCACGACTGCAAAGATAAAGGCAGAGAAGAAAGCCAGAAGTTGTAATTTGAGTTGCGCACAGTGTATGTAGCTCATGCAATGACCTTGCGTCAGATTAAGCTAATGGTGGCGTTCGACTCCTTTCTCTCTCAACCAGTGTAAAATATGTTGGAGTAATGTATTTAGTTGCCATCTGTGAACTCTTACTTTGATATGCATTGCAGAAGCATTTAATATGCTTTGCTGGTATATTGTGGAAATTTGGCGTTGACACTTCACTGAGACAGGCTGCTGCTTTGGCTTTCAACCTTTCGCCTTTTACTGCACATATCTCTCCTGAAGTTACTCCGGTGGTGTCAAAAACAGTCTTGAGATACTGTCAGTGGAAAACAAACGACGTGGGATGTTTAGCATCATCTCAGCCATCAGAATTTCCCTCCAGCCTTCTGCATTTGGAAGGGGAACCCTGACTATGTATGGGTGCAGGAGGAATCAGAGACCTACCTAAAACTATTGCCCAAGAGGCTTCTGGTTTGAATTATGTACCTAACTGAGGAATCACAGGCACCACAGGGACACCTAAAACCCGCCTTACCTAGAAAGAAATCTTAGACTGGACTTTATGTCCCAGTGCGATAGTTTGCATTGCCAGTTTAAAACAGCTCTAAAGGAATTGCTTGACCCTACATAATGACACATGCAGAGTCTTGGGGCCAGCACGGGACACCTTGGTGCTTGCAGCCAAATGTGTTTCATTTTTCTTCAGATACCTCTAATAGGGGAAAATCTGTGCTTCTCTTTTGCTGTCTTGCTAACGTTGCTCCTACAGCTTCTCATAGGAAACTATTTTGCCACTTTACTACTTTTCATTAAAAAAACCCACAAAACTCTTACAGTCTATCCATTTTGTCCCTTGCCACAGTTTGAACTCCGTAATCATGATCATTCTTACTGATGAATGGGGTGAGTTTATCCAAATTACCTGCCTACCTTCCCATTCTCTTTTCTTGAGAATTGTTTCCCTTCAGCTTTCTTGTCTCTGAATGGCTTGTGCACAGTTCACGCAGGCATTCTTTCCACTGTCCCATTGTGACATTTGAATCTATTTTTTCAGTTTCCAAGAATCGTAAGAATTAGACATTCAAAATGAGTATTTCAAAATGAGTGTTTCCTTTGGGTAGTTGTATAGATTCATTGAGTAGATAGGGATGTCCTTCATGTATGCCGACATCCAGTTGGCTAATGAAGCTTCCACTAGTTTGCTTGCGAGTTTGCTTCATGGTCCTAATGCAGAATATTTTTCTTCTGTACTGATACTATACTTTTTTTCATTTCACTGAATTCTGTCTCCCTGGATTACAGTAGAAAAATCTGCTCTTAGCCTGCTTGGTCACTGGCTTTCAGTTCACTGCAGTTGAATTCTCTTAGTCTTCAGCAGTCACCACCTCTAGCCTCCTCATCAATGTCCCGCTCCTTCCTCGAGCTGCCAGCGATCTCTAAGTGAGCCTTCAGCAGATGATTGATTTCACTGATTGGAGACAGTGGAGATGCAGCCACAGACTTCGGAGAGTGGCTGCTTTGGTTCTTGCAACCAAGAGTTGTAAGAGCAGAAGAGAGTGTTTCCTGCTAAGACTTTAATGGTTAAGAGGGAAGGAGAAAAGAGCAAGTGCAGAAATTTCTTCTAAAAAAGCCTTTCTCATTTTTTTTTCTTTTTTTGTGGATGTACCAATGTACGTAAAGGCTTTTTCATATGGTAAGGTGTTTTCACGTACTGGATTTTGATGGGAGGTTAGGGTTGGTTACTTAAATGCTGAAAAGATGGATTGGATAAAAACCAGGGAGCCATATACAGATTGATACGCCATTGAAAATTTGAAGTTTTCCTCATAAACACCAGTGTAAATCAAAAAGTCTTTTGTCTATTTAAAGATGTGGAGGAGAGACCAATTAGACCAGCTCTGCAACTCATTAACCTAGCAGTGTGGCAGTGAGTCGAGAAGGGTCCATATATCCAATCTGTTTATACATGTTATAGTAACAAATGTGGTTTAAAAAGTACAACCGATCGCAAGAACAAAGGCTGGACCCCAAATCTTCTTTCGTAACTAGTAGGCAACAGTCAGGTAACCCTTTTCTACCCATTTAAACCCAATATAATCTTGATTTCTTTTCTGTACAGCTGAAGAGCTTCAGGAGGGGAGATGGCAATTGGTCTCCTTCTCTCTCTCACATGAGCCTCTGGCCCACTGTTTGCTGTTGTTCGATGGAAATGTGGAAACGACCTTGTTTTTCCCACTTTCTAGGCAAATGGTCTTGGCGAGTAAGTTGTTACAGCAACAGCCTGCCTGGGTCTTGGTCCAGCTGTGTTCTCCAGCACCGTGGTGGTCTGCCCCGACTTTTGTGAGGAGCCTGACCCTGGTCCATATACCTTAGGCGTGCTCTGGCAGGGATGGAAGGATCCCCAGGATAGGGCTGACCTCACATTGCAGTTAGTCACTTTGATCTGCCTTCATAGCTCATTAAAAGAGGTGCCTAGAGGGTGTTTTAGAAGTATACTTTGTATTTCTTGCGTGTTGACTGTAACGGGATCTGAGGTGATGAGCTCTGATGTAGGTATCTGCTTCTAATCAGAGAACCCCCAGGCCTTGAACAGACAGAAATCCGCTCAAATCTTGTGAAAACCGTAGCACATGGTTGGAAATGTGAGCATAGTTAAAATTAAAGCTTCATGGGTTTGGCAGATTTTGAAGTCAAATGGGACTGGGTGCAGAATTTTCCAGGGTGAAGGGCAGCTGAGCTATGGTTTCCAGCAGTTCAATCTGGGGGCTGGGTGCCTAAGTCCCACACTGGCTATGGAGAACGTTTGGGGGAATCTGATCCTTTTCTAGCAAGGGATGATAAATAAAAACTCTGCTTAAATGATGTGAACGGAAAATGAAAAAGAAGCCTAGAAGTTAGAGCACTAGCAAGGCCATAAAGAATCAGGTGCAAACCCTCGCAAAGTGTCCCACCTCTGAGCTCCAATGTCTCTGTCTCCTTTTGGCAGTAAGTCTCTGAGTCAGAAATGACTTGAACCTGGGTGTCCATAGCATCTAGCACTGGTATCCTAAGTGTGGCTTTTTCTCCCTGTGTGACTGTTTTTTTAAGTCTGTGCTTTACCTCTGGTTAGAATCTCAAGAAAACATGGAAAAGTGATTTTTTAGTTCTCCAGCCAGCATTCACCGTCTTGTGACCTATTGTAGAAGTTGCTGTATCATTTTCTGGATGGCTGGGCTCACAGGCAATTTTTAGGTGTTTCGGCAGTGTCACCTTTGTAAAGACAGAAGTTTTGCAGAACAGCTTACAGGCGTTTTCAGCTACGTATTTCAGCTAATGTGAAATGGCAGTGATCCGAACTAGCTGAAAAGCATGCCACTGCCCAGGCAGGCTGTCAAGCAGAGCTTTTCACTCGGCTGCCTCACCGGAGCTTACAATAAATAACCAAACTTACTAACAAAGGCTTGAACAATACAGCCACCTGCCCGGTAACTGCAGCTGGATGGGGGACAGGGGCCTGTGTTTTCAGCACAGGATCCTAGTAGTCAGGAGGAGATAAAGGTTTCCTCAAGGACAACTGGAGCAGAGAAGAAGGAGCAGAAGACACTGTCCTAACAGTGAGGAATATGAGACTCTGGAGACTGTTGGGCCTGCAGTCTAATGCAGGTCATCCTGAAAATGTTCCACAGAGCGGCACCTCAGGCAAGGGGCTAGGGAATGGAGCAGACGAGTGGCAGCCATGGCTTGCCGCTCATCTTGAAGCTCCAGAGCTCAGGTTATGGGTGCTGAGCTCAAGCAGGGGGGAGGAAAATAACGTCTTCCCCATGCCCTTCTTTTTCTTTATTTCCTACTGTTGCTTTAGAAACTTGGACTTACCCTGGTGTGATAATGCTTCTAAAGCACCACCGTCTCCTCTTGGTGTCAAACTGAGCAGTTTCTGGCTGCAAACAAACAGTGGCTGCCCCGGCTGGCAGAGGGGACCATGGCTGGTGACCTGAAGCTGTGATCTTGGAGGGGAGCAGTGTCTTCCAGCCCGAATCCAGCCACAGGGACTAGAGAAGCAGAAGGTTGCAGGCACGTGCACGTGTGCATGTGTACACACATGCACATCTGCATATCACGATCACAGAATCACTAGGGTTGGAAGGGACTTCTGGAGATCATCTAGTCCAACCCCCCCGCCAGAGCAGGCTCACCTAGAGCAGGTTGCACAGGATGGCATCCAGGTGGGTTTTGAACGTCTCCAGAGTTGGAGACTCCACCACCTCTCTGGCCAGCCTGTTCCAGTGCTCTGCCACCCTCAAAGTCAAGAAGTTCCTCCTCGTGTTTAGATGGAACTTCCTATGGTCAAGTTTGTGCCCATTACCTCTTGTACTATCCCTGGGCACCACTGCAAAAAGACTGGTGCCATCCTCCTGGCACCCTCCCTTTAAGTATTTATAAGCATTGATGAGATCCCCTCTGAGCCTTCTCTTCTCCAGACTAGAAAGACCCAAGTCCTTCAGCCTTTCCTCATAAGAAAGGTGTTCCAGTCCCCCAATCATCTTCATGCATGTATGTGCGTATCTTATATGCATATACCAGATACATCTGTATATGCATATATTGCACGTGTATGTGTGTATATATATTGCATATGCGCATATGATATGTGTGTACAAACCCCTCATCTGTTAAGCAGGCTGGAGCGTGGGCGGGGAGGGAGAGAGATCCGGAGAGCCAGAGGGGAGGGTAAAGGCGAGTTGTTGGTAGTAGCTGGAGTCGCTGGCTGAGCGAAAGCCCCAGTCGAGCTTGGGAGCCAGCAGGAACAAACCTGGCACGGTCCAAGGGGACAGGAGCTGTAAATGGGCCAAAGAATCGTGTAACCCATCCCCCACCACCACCCCCCAGCCAAGCAATCCAGGAGGCGACGTGGAAAAGCCGGGCACCCCGGCTGGCTGCGCAGGGAGATAAGCACTGCCCGTGTGTCCCACAGGGACAGAGTTTGTCTCCTTGAGTAAGAGGGAAAAAACAAAAAGAACATGGGTGAACGGCAGAGCTGCTGATTTTGCGATGAATAATGTGTATGTCAATGGAAAGTTATTCAGGGAAAAAAAAAAAATTAGTTCTTTTATTCTGAAAAAACCTGTTAAATCCATGCTCTCTTTTGTTAAACCCATTTATTAACTTCCTGTAGGTATGAATTAGGAGCAGCTTTGTTCATTGGATGGGCTGGAGCTTCACTCTGCATAATTGGCGGCAGCATATTCTGCTTCTCAATAGCAGAAAACAGTAATTCTCCAAGGTAAAACACAAGTTGGACTTACTGAAAGAAATCAATACTAGCACATTTGTGCCTGCTATATACGTATGCAGTTTGATTACTTTTCCGAAACACTTTGTAGCAAGGTTCAGAAAAGGATTGTGTGGATGACAGAAAATAATGGGATTTACAGATAACGCTCTGTCCATCATTAGTGTAATTGAGAAAAGCTGTCGACTCAGAACAAATACTTGTGTTATATATACTTGATAAATTTACGACAGCTGGAAAAAAAATGCATTCGCTGATGTAGGAAAAGTGGTCAGGTCACCTTCCAAGTTTCTTTAATCCCAAATCATCAGATCAAAAGTAAGAGAGGTGAAGGACAGCGGTGGTGGCCGTGGGACCTCCAGGAGCGGAACAGGGGTGATAATGAAGAGGCACAGCTGGAGGGAGTAACTATTCATCTAGGATCGATTTCATGATTGGGCCCTAATTTACTTAGCTGTGAACAAGAGATACGCGTTTACAGAAAAGTGAATTGCAAAGAGAGATGCTGGAGGGGGAATGTCAAAGCAGAATGAGACCACCGAGGCAAGGAAGGTGTCCCCCCTGCCCCCTCCCCTGAAATTTATATATATGTTCCTATACATTTCTTCTAGTTTTATATTACTGGAATGCTTGGACGTGGAGATGTTACCTGTCTGTGGGATGAGCTGCAAATGGTCGATTCTCTTTTCTTTTCAGGAGGGGCTATGCATACAACGGAGCCACATCTGTGATGTCTTCTCGTACAAAGGTCCACAACAGTGTCCCAGACAAAACCCCACCAAAGCACTTTGACAAGAACGCTTATGTTTAATTGTACTGTTGGAAGATTCAGAGCGTTTTAAAAATGAGTTTGTACGTTTCATTCAGAGTGATTTCCCCCCCAACCCCAATGTAATTACCACTAAGACAATGACTTTTTAAAACATTAACTTGCAGCTTTTTACGTATTGATGTAAATTTTATTATATAATATTTTAAGCTTGATGTTGGTATTGTAAAGTTTATACCTGGAAATCATGAGCTGATGTTGCTTTCTTGAAAAAAATAAATGAGGTATTTACCAACTCAGTATTTCAGCTGCTTATGGGAATGGCATCACACGCATCATATTGACTGCAGCGCATCATTGCAACCGTTTCTGAAATGGGTCCAGGACTGGACGAACCAGCTGTACTCTGTGCAGGTTATTAGGTAAAATATCTCACCACTGATTAGCAGTGACATTGGAATTGCAGAGCCCATCGTAACTGCAGGGCCAGACGACGACAGTCGGTGGGAATCAGCAGGCTCTTACCTCCTTATCACGTTGCCGGGGTGGACGAACGTGCAACTTGGTCAATTCAGTGCCATAGGAATAAGAAGAGACTGGGTGAATCACTGAATCACAGGGGTTGAAAGGGACCTTCGGAGATCCTCTAGCCCAACCCCTCTGCCAAAGCAGGTTCATCTACAGCAGGTTGCACAGGATCACATCCAGGTGGGTTTGGAATCTCTCCAGAGAAGGAAACTCCACAACCTCTCTGGGCAGCCTGTTCCAGTGCTCTGCCACCCTCAAAGGAAAGAAGTTCCTCCTCATGTTCAGATGGAACTCCCTGTGTTCCAGTTTCTGCCCGTTACCCCTTGTCCTGTCGCTGGGCACCACTGAAAAGTCTGGCCCCATCCTCTTGACACTTGCCCTTTAGATATAGATAAGCATTGATGAGATCCCCTCACAGTCTTCTCTTCTCCAGGCTGAACAGACCCAGGTCTCCCAGCCTTTCCCCATAAGAGATGCTCCAGTCGCCTGATCATCTTCATAGCCTTCTGTTGCACTCTCTCCAGTAGTTCCTTGTCTTTCTTGAACTGGGGAGCCCAGAACTGGACACAGTACTCCAGATGTGGCCTCACCAGGGCAGAAGGGGAGGATGACTTCCCTTGACTTGCTGGCCACGCTCTTTTTCATGCACCCCAGGATGCCACTGGCCTTCCTGGCCACAAGGGCACATTGCTGGCTCATCATCAACTTGTTGCCCACCAGGACTCCCAGGTCCTTCTCTGCAGAGCTGCTTTCCAGCAGGTCAACCCCTAACCTGTACTGGTGCATGGGGTTATTCCTCCCTAGGTGCAGGACGTTCCACTTGCCCTTGTTGAACTTCATGAGGTTTCTCTCTGCCCAACTCTCCAGCCTGTCCAGATCTCACTGAATGGCAGCACAGCCTTCCGGTGTGTCAGCCACCCCTCCCAGTTTTGTGTCATCAGCAAACCTGCTGAGGGTACAGGCTGTGAAGTGAAAATAAGTATGGGATTTGGGGAGGCAGGAGCAGGTACTGAGAAGAGTCAGGGCCAGTTGTTATGAAAACAGTCACTAGAGAGGGTCTTGCACAGCCTACGAAGAATGCATGCATGAGAAGAAGAATGCACGCATGATTGTGAGCACTCGTGTGCATGGCAGGGACAGCAAAGGTTGAGTTTGGGGAGTCCTGTGGTGGGCAAGACAAGGCTTGGAGACAGTTCCTACATTCTGCATTAGCTTTGTGGCGCTGGCCTCCTGCCCTGCCTCAGCACTCAGCCCTGGGGGAGACATGTCACCTCCAGAGGGTTGTTTTCGTTCCCTAGGCAGGGTGCCGGGACACCTCTGGCTCCAGAATGGCTCCAAGCCACTGGGTTTCAAAAGGGAAGGAAAAACCCCAGGCAATCCCAGCTGGCCTGCTCTGCCATTGACGTTCCTGAAGGGCTGACTAAATAAAAGCAGGCAACACTTAACAGCACTATTTTAGATAATCCTGAATTAGTTACAACAGTTCAAAAATTCAGCTAGTATTTTTTTGTTTTTTTTAGGCCTGTCCACCGAAATGTGATGGCTTTTGAGGGAATATTTGTACAATGATTCAATAAATGAGATTAGAGATTATGAATATCCACAAAACGCTTTCTAGACTGAGACCCTAAAATTAGATACAAACTCAGGTCTGTCTTGAGGTTGGAACTGACGGCCGCTTGGAGTTTCAATACATTGGTTATTTTGGGACAAAGATGTAAATATAAAAAATGAATAGTCCTATTTATTAATAGGCACAGGATGAAAGAAAAAGTTTTGTATCTGATACCATCTAAAATACATCAGAACCACAAAGCCATTCAAGGTTCTTTTTATTTTACCTTACTTTTGTATTTCATTTAAGTCAAAGCACTATCATGTTGTTTTAAGAAGGCAGCCAATATGGACAAAACAGAAATACGAAAGTACTTGCGCAATGGCAGGTCAGTACTCCCCTCACCTTAGCCTGATGTTTGAATTTTTTTTCCAATTTTTGTGCTTTTATGTTAACTAAGACTCTACTCTAATAAAGAAACCCCAAACATTGCAAATTAGGAGGCATTTAATAATAACTAGTTTCATAGCTGAGGCCTTTGGTTTTTTTCATTTGGTGTTTATTGTAAACCATGTTAGAAACACAACATTTTAATACATGGAAATACTTTCTTTAAAATGTTCACAATTTTATATAAAGTTTATGATAAAATACAAGAAAATGTGCATTTAAAAATTTTATAAAGTAATACTCTGGAGCAAATTCTGTCCATTGGTTAACAGGCTTTCTTGCAAGACCAGTTTCAATCTTTAATGTAAACATTAGAGGCAAAATCTTCACCTCAGTGAAATCAAAGAGACTTTCAACATTTGAGTTCATGAGAAAAAAGAATTAACTCTCAATTTTCAAATAGACATGGCCACTAATGTATATATGAATATTCGTTTCGAATTCAGGACTGAAAGACACGAAAGCTCTGTAAACACTATTCCTTGTTATTACATGACCCGTGTGAGAAAGGAATAGGAAACACTTGATGTTTTCAACTACATTTTCAACCCCAACAGAAGCCGGTAGCAGTGATTTCCATCAGGAATGCAACAACTATATATCTGAAGAATCACTCCAGTCTGTTACAGTAACTAAGCTGCTTTTTAACGTGCTTGTATTATCAGCTTCATGAAGGCCTGTTAAAATAACAAAAAAAATTTAACAATTATTAATAATATTTTGGGGGTATTTTTACTTTGTATTTACCTATGAGATAAAATTACATGCTGTGTGAGCCAACACCTGTGGACTTCAGGACCAGTGAGGAAATTACAAGTGTTGATAATACGAAGGCCGTTTCTGTCACACAATACAATGCAGAGTACAAGCAGTCAGTGTTGACATTACTTTCCCTTTAAAAATAACCTGAAGTGTCTTTATATAACTGGCACAGCTTTAACCTCTAAGTACATTGAAACGTTAGGGCTAGAAATTACTACATAAGTTCTATGTAACATTGAAGCTATTACTTTACCAGTAGCTCAAATATTTATCTCAGCCTGGTAGGTCACTTAGATATCTCGAACAAACCTGAAATTTTACTGTTATTCTCAAGACAAAGTAGGAGAGTTTCCCTCCTCCCTTAAATGTGGGAAGGGATTAAAAAAAAATCCTGGATGATTAACTTTTAAGATGAAGTTGAAGCCTGATAGTACTATATTTTTTAAAATTTAAGTTTCTTATCATCTCTGTGTAGTTATGTGTGTGTGTCGTTTATGTGTAAGTATGTATCTTAAGTATCATATATGGTATTTATATGACATAAAACCAAGCACGCAGTTTTTCTTACTTGTTGTTTTCTTACAAAATACCATGTATTGAATTACAATGTGTAATACACTATACTTAAGTTCTCCTCTAGGTGTGTCAGTCGCTTAAGGCTTATAATGTAGAAGTACGAATACGTTACCTTCCTCCTTTGGTACACTTCTCTTCGGCAGACCCCATGCCTGTACCACAGATGCAGTATTTGACTCATTTTTCGGAACTGTCAATGCCTTCTGACCTTTATCATCTTTCATCAGTAAAAAGTCTTCTACTGATGATATGTCCCAATCATCTTCATCAACTTCTGTGAACTAATAGGGAGAAGAAAAAACATGCATTTTTCCTCTGTCTGTTCCAGTTGTGTCGAGTTCTTCCATAAACTCAACAATGTGAAACCGCTAAAGAAAAATGCATTGGCACACGGCCTGCATGACATCTATCACCACAGTTTTAAAATCCACATAATTCAATTACCTAAATTATATTAATTCCCTATTATAGTTCCTAAGCTAAAAGTGGTAGTTTTTGTTTTTAAGTCGGGCAAAAGTTCAACGTTCTGCCAGTTTCATAACTGGCAGAAACCTATGTTTTTGTTTTTAAGTCAGGACCTGCAAAAGTTCAACGTTCTGCCAGTTTCATAACTGGCAGAAACCTATGTTTTCAGGTATTATACGACTAACATAAAAAAGGATCGTCTTTTCTGGGATGTTAGCTATTCCAACGAGATGGAAAGCCCTTTAGGCATTAGAATGTATATTACTTACATGAAAATAAAGACATGACATGTTAGCAGTTTAGTTAGCTATACAAGCATTCTGTATTCCCACTAGAAAAATTTAATATTGCAATGAAGGCCTTTTCAATTTAAAACTAATTTATTTAAAGAGAAAATTAAATAATGAAAGATAAAAAAATAATTTGGTGCTCAAAGTTAAAATATGTATTCCTCTTAAGACTCACTGTCAGCATGTACAAGTATATTTTTAATTAAGTTGTGGATTTGCATAATGATTTCCCAAAATGAGAGTCAAGTCAAACAGATGAACCTGAAGGCAGTGAGTCCATGGTCTTTCTTATCTTATCTGCCTGAGAACTAAATACCTTCATTCAGCTTTTTAAAGAAGAGCTACAACATTTCCCTATTTGTTAATCAGATGTGGTTCAACGGAATCAAGCCATTCTTAGAGAGCTTAACTGTGGAAAGTGAAAGATGGTTTCTCACAAAGTGAAAACCTTATTTCACAGGAGTTTCTCTTACAGTAAGATAAAGAATGTCCTTCTATTGCACAGAGGAAGGATTCAGATGCTATTAGAAAACAATGCAAGGTATGTACATACTAGAGAAAAATCAACAAATATGAACGTGTCATGTGTCTCGAAAGGGAAGAGACTGCAGTAATGCTCTATCTTGCAACACAATACAATTTTAACATTGCAAACTGGTTTTCAAAAACTGACAGATCTGCTCAGTGTGCTGTATTATTAACATACCAGGATTCAACATTTTGCTGTTTTAAATTATCTGCATTTGGAGGGCGTGGTAATGGGAAAGTCAGTCGCATATATTGAGAAATGCCGGAGGAGGAGTTTCCTCAAACAGTCACAAAGTCCCAACTGATTTTTAAAGTACAAAATACAGAGAAAAAGTATCAACTTCAAACAGAATTTAGTTTTGATCAAGTGTAAATACATTGCACCAACCAAAACTGCTATGCAGTTTTATTAACTCGAAGACTTACTCCAAAGAAATACCATAATCCATACAATGTCTGGTACAGGTGAACTCAGGTAATACAGCTTCAGGTGAGCATAAAATTAATTTTCTCTAAAACGTTTCTTAAGTAACTTCTGTAAAACAAGACCTTTATAAAACATATGACAATGGGATGCCTTAGGAAGGTTTTACGGTATTGTTGGTTTTCAGAACGACCATAGCAGCTTTAAGTATTTAAGCTATTCATATTTAAGCTAATAAAAAAATTCGGATTTTCAGAGAAACCATCATTCCAAAGGCATTTTGTACTTATGTCTTTGGGCATCTTTGAAAATCCCAACTAAAATTTAAAGAATTAACTTGAACTATATGCCTACATTTAAACATACAAATATGGACATGAATATATACACATTCATATGTAATTAGCTAAGAATACAAGATGGCGTGTTGTTCTATAAAGGTTCCAGAAACAGAGTAGCAACACCTGCTCTGGGTTCATAAACTCATTTCAAACTCATCACGTCCTTACAGCAACACGCCACTGTGTTAATACATCAGGGACACGATGTATTCTAAACAAATTACAGCAAAAATATTTTTCATGGAATCATGGAATGGTTTGGGTTGGAAGGGACCTTTAGAGATCATCTAGTCCAACCCCTCTGCCATGGGCAGGGACATCTTTCACTAGACCAGGTTGCTCAAAACCCCATCCAACCTGGCCTTGAACACCTTCAGGGATGGGGCATCCACAGCTTCTCTGGGCAACCTGTTCCAGCGTCTTGCTGCTCTCATCATAAAAAGTTTCCTCCTTATATCGAATCTAAACCTACTCTCAGTTTCAAACCATTGCCCCTTGTCCTATCACTACAGGCCTTGGTAAAAAGTCTTTCTCTGTCTTGCTTCTAAGCCCCCTTTATATTTTGAAAGGTGCAGTAAGGTCTCCCCAGAGCCTTCTCGCCTTCAGGCTGAACAACCCCAACTCTCTCAGCCTTTCCTCATAGGAGAGATGTTCCAGCCCTCTGACCATTTTTATGGCTCTCCTCTGGACCTGATCTAACAGGTCCATGTCTTTCGTGGACTGGGGACCCCAGAACTGGATGCAGTACTCCAGGTGGGGTCTCATGAGAGCAGAGTAGAGGGGCAGAATCACCTCCCTCGACCTGCTGGCCATGCTTCTTTTTATGCAACCCAGGATGTGATTGTCCTTCTGGGCTGCAAGCACACATTGCCAGTTTATGTCCAATTTTTCATCCACCAGTATTGATATTGGGGATTACCCCAACCCAGGTGCAGGACCTTGCACTTGGCCTTGTTGAACTTCATGAGGTTCACCTGGGCCCACTCCTCAAGGCTGTCAAGGTCTCTCTGGGTGGTGTGCCTTCCCTCAAGCGCATCAACTGCACCACTCAGCTTGGTATCATCTGCAAACCTGCACTCCATACCACTATGTCATTAATAAAGATATTGAACAGTACTGGTCCCAAGACAAACCCTTGAGAGACATCACTCATTCCTGGTTTCCACTTGGACATTGAGCCATTGAGTGTAACTCCTTGGACACAGCCATCTAGCCAGTTCCTTATCCATCTAACAGTCCATCCCTCAAACCCATATGTCTCCCATTTAGAGGTAAGAATGTTGTGGAAGACAGTATCACATGCCTTACAAAGTCCAGGTAGCTGACATCTATAGCTCTTCCCTTGACCACTGATGCAGTCGCTTCACCACAGAAGGCCACTAGATTAGTCAGGCACGATTTGCCCTCGCTGAAGCCATGCTGGCTGTCTCAAATCACCTGTCTTCCATATGTTTTGACATATCTTCCAGGAGGATTTGTTCCATGATCTTACCAGGCAGAGGTGAGGCTGACTGGTTAGTAGTTCCCAGGGTCCTCCTTTTTAAAAATGGGTTTGATGTTTCCTTTTTTTCAGTCACGGACTTCGCCTGACTGCCATGACTTTTCAAATATGATGGAGAGTGGCTTGGCAACTACATCAGCCATTTTTCTTAGGACCCTGGGCGGCATCTCGTCAGGTCCCCATGGACTTATGTATGTTCAGGTTCCTCTGGTGGTCTCAAACCTGATCTTCTCCCACGATGGGAGGGACTTCATTCCCCCAGTCCCTGCCTTGAGGTTCAGGGGCTTGAGAGATGTGGGAAGAGAGGTTACCAGTGAAAACTGAGGCATCTTTAAAACATAGATTTTAAGGTTTATTTTGCTACAGCTTTTTGCTCTTGAAGCTGAAATTCCTTAACACAGTGGCCAGACGTCTATAGATGTTTACAAAATGTAACAACCCCTAAATTTAACTGTGAACATTTTACAGTATTCTATCATCTGACATTGCAGAGAATTTGAAAGTAACATTTGGACAGAAAATTACACTGTAATAGTCATGTTTGAGTTAATAATTTTGAGCCTGATGTGATTTGCAGCTCCCACACAGTCAATGGACAAGTTAGGTGTCACCAGTGGCAATTAAAAGCACACAGTTTAAATGTGATTACCCTACCATTACAGCTAAAGTTGATTAAGACAATCACCCCTTTCTGGAAACTGAAATGGAAGTGTCACTGTTTCTGGGAGGAGTGATACATTTCATATTTAACTGTTAGTCAGGAAGCCCTAAGGTAGCAGTTTTATTATGGATAACAGGATTTTCAGTAATTATTTGTCTATTTACTCAAAAAAAATATTTTCTTGAATGCTAGAACTAGTGTCTAGCTGTCTCCTTCAATTTAACAACAATGGCTAAAATGGAAATAAACATCGCTATCTGCTGTTGACTTCTGATTTGGAGTAACTTTTGTTCTTTGCAAAAAATTGTTCAAGCAAAGATCAATTTGCATCAAAGTGGCCTACCAATTACAAAACTCTAAACTGAGGGGAAGACTGGGATTGCAGGAGCTTGAGGGGTAAAGAATAAGTTGTATTAGTAATCTGATTGTAAACACAAGGCATACTCAATGGACAGACATGAGTCTGATGTCATTTGAAAACAGTATATGATTGTAAATAGGTGCAGCAGAACAAAGACCATACTCAGAAATTGAATTTGTCCCCTCATTAAAATGTATTTAAAAGTTCCAGATCAGATAAAACTCTAGAAATAAAAGTATTTTAAAATAAGAGATAAGCAAATTCATTTTTCCTCCATCAAAACAAGATACTAGAAAAGCAAGTAAAGAAGGGTTCTCTCTATGCTGCTAGAATAGGAGATAAAAATGATACCAATTGTGCCCCAACTTTGGGCTAGCTGTAGTGATCCAAACCAGTTGTGGCATAAGCTAATAAGCAGTGTGGATGAAGAGGTCACTTGCCACAGCTCACTTGCTAGCACATTTCTGTATACCACCACAGACGTACCCGAAAAGACTACTAGCTGTAATTCCAAAACTGTCTTTGAGAACTAAGTTCTTCACTGCATCAAGATGGTTTCAGCATGAAAAAAAAAGTAACAGATATATATCTAGTTCAATTACTTAATGAAATAATAGTGACTATTAAAAGTGATACCTTCAGTTCTTGCACCTCTTCTTTCTTAATAAATGCTTGTGCAACATTAATCCCTCCAACTGGTTTGTTCTTATTTCCATGGTCAGAAAGGCTCTTTCCAACTTGTTCGGTCAGTTTTTGAATAACTGTTCCTGAAGTTCATAAAAAAATATATTGACAGTTTCCATTTACAAGTAAGGGGCTTTACTGTAAACCCTCTAGAAATCTTCCACAAAGTAAAAATACGTAAAAGGCTGAGAAAAAGTGTTTTAGACAGAAGTCTCTCTGAGGCACAGATTGTCTCTTTTTCTGCATTTATATAAAACAACATGATACACATCTAATTTGAACTGACATCTCTAAGTACTACATTAATATAAACACATCAGCAAAAACATAAAGTGCACACAAATATACATGCACTCAAGACGAGACAGTCTGCCTTCATTATGTTTTCTAACACAGAAATATTATCAGGAAATGCAAAATCATGTACAGCTGTTACAACATGCATATACAAAAGTAGTGAAAAAACCTTTTGAAGCTTTGGCAGGTGTTCCACTTTCTTCAGTTTCACTTTCCTCTGTCCCATCCATATCGCTTTTGCCAGAAGCCTTCTGAAAAGCACTGACTTTGCTGCTTGATGTTTTTGTCTGCTTTTGCAATAATTCTGGTGATATGTAACACTGCTTAATATCGTTTTCATCTACTTCTTCCTCTGAACTGAATGGTGGAGTTCTAAACAAAAACACATACAACCCGAGGACTTACTGGGTTTCATTGACTGCATTGATATATACATATTTAAGCTTCCTTGTATCTTCCATTCCAGTAACATGCATTTTTCTTTTGTGAAAAAAACGGGAGCTCCCAAAATTCTAAGTATCCATAAAACTATTTAAAAGAAATCATGCTACTAAGTTATCTTAGAAAGTTATCACAAAATGATCTGTTATATAGACATGATTAATTACATCTATGCAACTACCTTTCCAAATCAATAGACCAATGTATAACAAGTCTTGCCAGGCAAACAAAGATAGGCTTTCATGGATCAGCATGCAGAGAAAAATTCAGAGTCAAGGAATCTGCAGCACAGAAAGTCTGTTCTGATATACTGTTAGATGAAAATAATTCAGGAATTTTTCAGTGCAGGAAATTTTAAAATAATGTGCCTGATGTGAGTGCAATCTGGAATATTGTGTTTAATTTTGGTCATAGTAAGAAAATTTCAATAAACAGAAAAAAATAAGGTCACAAAAGTCTATAAATGCTTTTAACTGGCTCAGAAGAAGCATCTGAGAAGGAAACTAAAGGAAGTGACACTACCCAATTTTACTGAATGTCCCTCTGTGGTTCACAATAAAGAATACACCTGCTGAAAGGAGAACATGCTGTCTTTCAGGGATTATAATAACCGACTCAAATGGAATAATACTTTAAAACAAAATATTAAATATGCAGTCCAAAAAGTGTTTGTAATTTCAGCTTAATAAATAGCTTTTGCATGGCAAGCATGTGAATATTCAGTCACTAAATATGTTTTCTTCAAAAATACAAGAGAGCAAAACATACGTGATACTACAAGTCTTTCTGGCAACTCCATTTCCAAAAAGCTTCCTGGATCTAAAAATAACAACACAAGTTATTTTAAGACTGACAGTCAACTAAGTAAGCATAAAGTTTATACAGAAGTAATGTGAATTCTTTGCTCAATTCTTACAATATTTGCAGGAAACGTTCACATCAGTCACAAAAAACCAAACCCATCTGATTGTTACCTGACATATGAGTACTACTATGAGAACAGCATCTCTTACTTTGGTGTAGATGTGTTCTCAGCAATGGCTGTTCTTCGTTCAGCTGGGCGAACAGCTGTTGAAGATCGTTTTACTGGTTTTCGTGGTGTGGCAGATGAGGAAATTCCCAATTGATTGAAATTCTGTTTATCTACAAGAGACATTATCTCTCTCATTATTAGAAACAATGTTTGGTATCTCTCATATTTCATTCACCAAATTAAATATGTCTCTGCTGAAGATTATAGTTTTACAAAATAGAAGAAAAAAAGTAATTTTTTTCTTCAGAGCAGTTCAGAGTTACCATGTGTATTGCCAATATAGGAGCTAAGATTTCTGCACTTAAACAAAACATCAAGAACCCTTAAAGGAAACTGTTTAGTTGGCTGTAATTACACAGAATATTTATGTGAAAAATTATGGAAGCAGCTACACAGAAATGTTTCTAAATAAAACCTTAAATACCAGTTATAAAATGTAAGAAAACAAAAAAGGTTTTTTTAACCTTCTGAAGGAAGCTGAGGACAGGAAACAGTTCTATTACAAGATGATGATTTCTCTTCAACCCTAAAGCTAACTTGGCGTTCAAGATGCTCTCGAATTCGCTGAATGTCAGGCTCTTGCTTCTGTTTGCATTCTCTAGCAGATTCAATAGCACGCAAAATTTTATTTAAGCGATCATTTGGGATACCGCGAACACCCTAAGGAAACAAATTGTATTGTAAACACAGGGGCTATTATTTCTGGGATTTATATCCTACAATCATATATACTCTTTTAAACTTGATATATCACAAAGCTTGTAGAAAAATTACAAAAGTTGGTAACACTGCCCACATGTAGCCATATCCTCCACAGCTCTAATATGATGGACATCCCCTCGGGTTAATGAATTACACTTGTTTATAACATGTGGAAATTTAGCTTTGGATTTTATAGGCTGAAGGTTGAGGTACAGGAGAGAAAGAGAATAGCAAAAAAGTGGGACAAAGATTACCCCTCTTTTAAATAACTCAAAATAATCTTACTGCTTTAATTCCTAAGGATTCCAGCTTCTCCTCCAGGGCTTGCTCCAAAACAACTCGTAATTCTTTAGTTAAAGAAGGATCAGTCTTCAAAGCATTTATTAAATAGTGGTTACTTCTACCTGTTTTATGATCACCTTTCTCAATTTCTGAAATAAGAATGGAAAAATGCATTTAAGAGACATTTGAAAGATCCATAGTACATGAGACAATTAAAAACTGTGCCAAAGCATGCATCTTTTAGAAACACCATAGACATATATGTGCACTTTTTGTCCATGTGGAGTTTTGAAAATCTTGGGCTAGCTTACAAAAGTCAACTCACTTGGAATCTATAACTC
The DNA here is from genome assembly GCA_013397275.1 of Burhinus bistriatus. Classification (NCBI taxonomy): domain Eukaryota; kingdom Metazoa; phylum Chordata; class Aves; order Charadriiformes; family Burhinidae; genus Burhinus; species Burhinus bistriatus. Next base: position 412,338 of record VYXH01003588.1, read on the forward strand.
AGCACCTTGTACTCACCATCGTAAGTACCTTCTATTTTTCTTGTTACAGATTCTCTATAAAGATATATGCCTGAATATTTAGCAACAAAGGTCTTTACTTTTAGAACTGTACTTGGAGACTTCTGATAAAGAAAGATTATCTTCTGATACTTGTTCTCTAAAAGTGGTATTTCAAATCAAAGCTGAACTCTTGCAGGAATTAAAACAGGAATATGACAAAACTGTTCTCAAGAAAAGCTTCAAACAATGTAATGTTCTCTGATAAAAAAACCCTACTGAAATCAAATCTTTGGAAAGCTGTAACACTTTCAAAAGTCTTGGTAAAGATAAAACCTTAGTCTGAGGCAGAATATACATCATGGATAATACTTAACTTCAAAACTCTTTCAAGGACAAAGTTCAGTGTTGTGTTTTCTTCTATGCAGGTCTGTGACATCATACATACTTAACAGCAGACAAAGCTATCTCTTTTCCTTACTTTAAGTGTCAGTAATGACATGAACTCTTACGCAAGAAATAAAGAATCATCTGGACAGATTCTTCCATCTAAATTAAAGACTGACATTTAAGTTACGCCAAAGTATTACAGGGTCATACAAGGGAGTAAAGAAGCAAAACATATCCATTTGGAACCTGCCTATGAAGCGTCTCTGGCAAGACAAAGTTTTACTGAATGCCACTTAGACCAAGTGAACCAATAATCTGTGGGACCATGGTAGCTCTTCTGTCTGGCAGTGGTCAGCAAAGCTGGCAAAGCATACATAGAGGGGTATACAACATCCCAGGAAAGCAGGCTGTAAACCACATACCCAGCTTTGCCCCCTGAACTAAAAGGTAAATCTTGGGCAGGAGTTTGGCGCTTTCCAGTATGACTTACAGGGCAGCAGAGTCGTTTGCCAGCCCACAGATGAGGGTATAAATGAAGGAATAATTCCAAGTTGTGACTTACAAATGTTTTCTTTAAAAACAAAAAAAAAATGCCACTTTTCCTCTTTTTAAACAATGATTGCTTAAAAAGCACTTCCATTTAGTTTTCATTTTTCTTTAAGGGAAAGATAAGCATCCTGAAAAGGACACAAAAAAGCTTCAGGATACACAAATGAGATTTAGGTTGTTTTAAAGAACTGGCTTCCGATGGATCCTGGAAAGAACTATAGGTAATGAAAACTGAAAAAGAGTCCAGCTACCATACTAAGAGATCTGTGTTGAAGAGGACAAAATCCGGCTGAAATCTTAACTGGCTTTGGGAACTGTGTGGAGAACTCAGTCCCTGCCAGAAGTGGGATTAAAAGTGATTTGGCTGGAGAGCTGAGTCCTAGAAGAGGCAAACTATTGGTCGGTGTGGAAACAAAGGGGTATCAGACTACCCTCTGTCAGGAAAAGGTGCGTTATCTACTATGGAATACTTCCAGAAATCCAGTTATGAGACATTTTAAAGTGGAAGGCTCCAGGGAGCCTTCTGAAAATTCTGTCCCTTTCAGATGTTAATCCTTACAATAAAATAGATCCATCTAAAATAGTTTTTAAATTCATAATTAATACATACTAATATGGGTAACAAGACTATCCAGCATTATCCTAATTACTGACAATATTAATTCTTGCTAATTAACTCAAGCCAAATCCTCTTTGCTGGAGCCAACTATTTAAGGAACTGTTCTCTTATTCATTTCTGTTTTTTAAAAAAACCCAACCCTAAACACTTGGTTTGACAATTTTGCAGACAAGAGACCTTAAGTCTGGTCCACTGTTGCAGCTCCTACATAATCCTATGAAATAATCTGCCAAGTCAAGAATTTTCACACTCTCCCTTACAAATGGCTGTCACCAAAACCAAAAAAATCTGTCTGTCTTTTCAGACTGCATTCTTTCTTTGTCTCTTGTACTGCAGGCCATGCCTTTAGGCACAGCAGAAGAATCAAAGACAATCCATCAAGAGAGAAGATGGCAAGCAAGAGAAATAGCAGAAAGAACGGCAAAAATGCCAGCAGTCTTTATTTCAGATCGTTGAGAGTCACTGAATTTTCCCTGGGGAAACCTCTCACTTACACAGATGTATTCAGACAACAACTTGGTTTTCAAAACAGCATCATTCCTTCAAAATTTAAACTTATTGGCTATAAGGTTCAAGACTGATTTTGATTCTTGCACACAGTACAGATTATTACGCTATTCAGCTATTTGGTGTTTCATCTAAAGTACTGTAAGCCTTCTTTGGGAGAAAAATACCATGCAAGATGCTTTCTCTTCTGTCACTGTAAACGTGGTCTTCTCCAAGCTCTCCTCAGATGAAGCAGAACAGCTGCCAACACTGGGCTATGTAATTTCATTCAGAATTGCACAAGCCTGGCTGGAGCTGTGGCTGCTTAGAGGTAGGCGTAACTTAGATTACTTGCAAAAGTATCTTTGGTGCATCTACAAAAGTAGGCGGCTTCAACCTCCACCAACTCCCTTCTTCTACCTGAACTCTTTATCCTCTTACGTAAAGTTTGAATACAAAGTGAGCGTACATTGCAATAGCGTCAGCACCAAAAATTTCCTCGTAAGGGGGTATTCCCCATCAAACGTTTTCACTCTGCTTAGCTCAAGTGCCTTCAGACATACAGAATATGCCTGCTTTAAAGAGTTAGCCAGCTTTCCATAAAAACATTGAACTTGGATATGGAAATCATAATATTTACAAGCACCAATAGCAAACAGGAGACTGACACAAACAAGAAATGTTCCCACCCAAATCACATAAGCATACTCAAATGCAATGGAAAAATACTGTAGGTATCAAATAAGATTTACATTTTTATTGTCAAAAAACACATGCCACTGCATTTTGAGCTGAATCAACCATTACCTTTTTCCTCTTCTGAAAGCTCCTCTATGGGCTCCAGCATATGCACCAAGGGTGCCTGCTCTAATAACGAGGAAGAACAGGAACACCAGACAAACAGGACAGAAGAAGGTCAAGGTCCAGAGCGGGAAAGTTAGGCAAAAAACCACACTTATGTCAATTTTCCTGATTGCTGACAACCTGCTTAACAATCACAAACTCAGCGCAACGCGACTCTTTGCTGCCTTGGTGGTACATTTTTGTAGAGGAGACCCTAATACAACAGTCACTTCAGGAGTGATTCAGTTGCCCAAACATGGGTGTCTAGTGTCATCTCAGATATATCAGAGTTTCAACCCATCAGCGGAGGGCTGGCTGGTAGGTCACACAAGTACAGAAAAACCTGTGCCCTTCTGGAATGGCACCCAGAGGCCAGGTGGAATGTTTTTGAGCATCTACAATGACAAGGCCACCTAGGATTAAGTAAATGAATACTGTCACTCATTTCTCGTAAGAAGCATTTTAATTTTTAAATTTATTTAAAAATATTGTTTATGTGCAATTTGATACTAAAAGTTTTGAAAGGCAAGTAAAATGGAGAGACATAGAAATCCTCAAAAATATATGGAAAAAGTATGTTAATGCATTATTCCAGAGAATTATTGAGTCCATACATGCAAGACACAGGAATTTATATATATATATAATAATTTCCAATAAAAACCATTTAAAAAAATCTTCAATCACTCCAATATAGTGAGTTTCAGTATTATCATGTGCTTTAAAGAAATCTTGAAACATCCTCTGCTGAAAACAGCTTCCTAAACATAGTGAAATTATCATTCTATAGGCTGTCAGGTACAATCTGCTTTATATAAATGAGGCCAGAGTACAGTTTATTTACAACTTTATAGACTTCAGATATGAGAGATGCATGAAAATGCTTATATGTAAACTAATAAAAATTCAGTTTTTAAAAACATTAATATTCAATTTCCATAAACAAACTTATTTCAATAAAAACTAGAATTTTAGTTTATTCTAGGGTTTATGATAAAAACAGAGAAACAGGCAAACTATACTTTCAGCATTCAACTACTGGCAGTATAGCAGAATGCAATTTATTGGCCAGTATTTTGGGCCAACATACATTTGCCCCAGTCTTCACAAGAAACCTTTGGCAGTATAAATCTTGTTACACTGTATGGGCAGAAGGGGAGGAAGCGACATTGCAGTAAAGATGCTTGCTCTTCAGCACTTCTCGTACAAACATGGATGCACAGTGATGAGTAATCACAATTAGATGAGTACTTGGAGCTAACTGACACTGTCACATCTCCAATATTGCCCATCAGAAGCGGACTAAAACATGTTGTAAATGCTTTGGTATGGCTGCTGCTCCCTCCATGCTTTCCAAAACTGCGGTTCTATTCAGCTGCTCACCTGCTTTTCCAAGCAGGTTACAAGACTTAAGATTTGCTCCCATATAATTTGCAATAAATAAGAAGGTCTAAAAAAATGCTTCTTACACCATCACAAGATGCTAACAAGATGCAAATGTCAATATATTTTATGGAAACACTTAAAAGCAAAACTCTGCAAGACTGATTGACAAATAGGCTTCTGGTCTTTCACTCTTTAAGGCTGTAAAATTTAACAGTAGCCAAGAGCATTCCTGGGCACTGGAACATGTTCCTCCACACTATTGCTCCTGGCACAACTGCTGCCCTGCACCAACTAACACTCTCCAAAACAATGTTCAGGCACAGTTTGGGATCATTCCCAAAAGCCTGCAGTGAGCCTGTTTTGGAGGACTGAGCCTGAAGCACAGATGAGATGTTCTGGGGGGATTTAATTCAGCTGCATTGAGGCCTCCGAGTTTCTTGGCTGGACCTACTAGACAGTAAGCCGGTTGCTGTGTAATTGGATTTAATCTATACTTGTTTTACCTGTACTTTACTCAAATGCAATCTGCTTAAAGGAGCTGACTCATCTCTGCACAAGCCCTTGTCAAGTAACTTAATTTAACAGGAAAAGCCCAGTCCCCAGAACTCAGACCTGAAAATAGTCTGCTGATCTGGCGTAAAGGTACATGCTTCTCTTCCTCAGTATACTAGAAACAGGGGAAGCTGAAATCAGCAAAAGAATAGTTGCAGGAGCAAAACCAAAATGTATTACTGTTACATGTAATATTGTTGTTCACTGCATGACAAGAGAGCAAATTGAATGCTAAGATACCAGGGAGTGCAACATCTGGGAACATCAACTTCTCCGATGTGCGTGGGCCTTTTCCTTCTCTTTACCTTATACGTATTTTAAGTGATATTTATTAAACATCATGTTGGAATCAAATGTAAGAAAAGGCGGCGTGGTTCACTGCTCCTCTGGTTTATAGACAGGTGTGGAGATCTCTCCCCTTAAGGAGCCCTCTCCTTATGTTTACCAGAGGTGTGCTGCTTCTAGCCATCTGATCAGACCTCTCAGCTCTTACCTTTGTCCACATTCTTGAAATCAGCAGCATCTGAATACTACCAAGCTTATTTTTGGGCATCATTTAAATCTGACTGCCCAACTAAATGTCAAATCTGCACAAAGCAGTCTTTGCTAACTTCAAATCTAAAACAATGCTGCTGATGCAGACTGAAATCTAACTACTCTGAATTATTGTAACCTTCTTTAGTTCATCCGACCTTTTTGCCCAAAATCTCACCAAGCCACAATCCAATGTTAGCTTTAAACAAGTAATCACTACGACTTCTGACTTAAGTAGAGCCAGTTACCTCCCTCTCAATTATCAGCCCTAAATCTAGTTCAGCTGACCCCAAGCAGATGCTGCTCTACATCAACATCTTCAACATCAGACCTTGCTGGCCAGGATCTTACTCCCAGCTTTCATTGTAGCCTAAGTGTTGAACCTAGACAGACTGCTGTCTTCCCTTTTGGACTCACACCTAGATATAAATTACTTGCTCCGAGTCACTTCTGTGTTCCCCATGCCAGATGAATACCCAAACTGTGTCCTTGCCTTACTGGAAGTAGATCCTGGGAGGCTGAAGCAAGGCAGGAGGCATACTGGACTACCAGCATACTGGTAGAACTGGTGATTACATCAGTCTTGCAGTTCAGATGCAACCTCAATTATATTTTGTTCATTGATACAACTGGAACCCTGGCTCTCATCTCCACCCCTTTCTTGACTATGAAATAGAGATAAATTTCAACTTCATACTTAAACCTACTCAGACAGGCTCTGCTGCTGCCACCTTGCTTAACTGATCCTTCTTAACCATAACTCTTGTTTGCCAATTGATATCTGCCTAAGCCTAATCCTAACCCTAACCCTAACCCAAGCTCACTGATCCCTGTAAAACCTTGTCTCTGAGTGATACCAGCCCCTTGCAGACCCTGACATAAATCAACTGCTGCTGTTGGTATGAACTACCTTAACTCCAAACTTAATTCATTCGGTCCTCCCCAACAGTCCCACACCTGACCCTAACACCAAACAGTACCATTGCTAAATCCTATACCTAGTACAGTGGCAAATTCTAGACAAATCCTCACCGTGTGTCATCAGTCAGCCTCAGTTCCAAACCTAACCTTACCTTTATCCTCAGAAGAACAGCTCCTGTCAGCCTCAGGCTCAAACCTAGCTAAATGGCAGCTTCCAACACCAGTTCTAATGCAGGCTGGTCGTATTCATATCTCACTGGCCTGAATCCAGCTATATTAATACTAGCCATCATTAAGGCCAGCAACCTTAAGATGACCTCTATAATGATGTGTCTGTCATCCCACATCTTCCAGAATATCTTTTTTGCCAGGTACTACGTGTAGAGAGGTAGATGTATCAAAAATACAGGTTGCCTTAATTTCTTCAGTGGATAATTATACTACTGAAAAATTATGTGCGTGCATACTTTGACAAATCATTAAATATCACTTTCAAATAATATTTGAAGACAATTTTCATGCAGATAGAATAGGAAAATATGTCTAACAATAATGAAGAATTCAGGCTGTGTATATTTCAAGCATATCACATACGATTTGTCTGCTCTTATCTACTAGTTTAAAAAAAAACATTATTCTGACAGCACTATTGGAAAAGTAGTCTTCTGGCCAATATTTAAAGGAGAAATCCTGTCTATTTACTCCAAATTATGAAATACTGAAGTACTTTTAGCCTGGACAGAACTGTTACAATTATCTATAGTGGAGTATCACCTACAGTAAGCACTTTGTATTTGCAATATGAAAACCAAGGATGAAATGTAAAACTTGTCTGCTGTAAACTGCTGCACTTCTTAAAGACATAAGGAATGTAAGCCATGGCTATAGTCATTATCTACTCCTTTAATTTATACTTGAATTTCACATCCAAAGAGCTGCCACACTTAATCTGTGATACTGTCATCTTTGAATCAATGCACTTCATATATTTTTCTCCTAACTAATCAATGGAAAGCCATATACTGCACATAAGCAGTATAAATATTGTTTTTAAACCAATATTCTTAAATATGATAAATTTTTGACACTTACCTGAGGCCTCAAAGTTAGGAGCCTAGTCATCTCAGACTCCTTCTACATTCAACGAAGAGACACAGGCAACTTCAAAGAGCAATTCAGATCTTAGTTCAGCTGAACCAAACTCTGAAGGTGCCCCTTTTCTCTGTTAACTGGCTAGAAAGACTGCTTTGACTAAATTTTGCACAGATGATTCAGTTATGTCACTACTGATCGCTGGGCCTTAGTTCACACCATGTTTGACGACTGAGTCATAGGTTTTAATGGACAATTTAATTAATATATTTGCTTTTTAACTACTGTCTTCAATTCCACCCAGTATTCTTGAACTAACAAAGATTAAATATTGAACAAGTATCAACATTTCAAGAGTAATATAGGAGCCAAAGTCTGATTTTAAAATATGATTAAAAAAAACAGAATTAATCCATTAGCCTTTTTGTGAGACTTAAGTAATCTTTGAAGATAAGATTTAAGTTATATCTGCACAAAGCCCTACAGCTAGCTCAGAAACTGAGAAGAATGGTCAGCCAGGATGGCATTCAAGTCAGACTACTAGCTCTCCCAAGAAATTAGGAACATGAACACAAAAGCACCAGGCTAACACAGTTACTCCACTACTTTACACCTAAGATACCCCATTTGTAATTTGGGTATCTTTTCATAGCGCAGATTTAAGATGTGCAGAACTAATCTTAGGATGCAAAAGCTTCCAGGCAGCTTTGAAAAGTGTACTTAAGTTCACCTAAGAGAACCTTTTCCAGAATTAATTTTCTTTCAAATAGAAAAAAAGAAAGAAAAGGAAGCTACTCCATATGCAGGCAATTGTTTGGTAGGAAAGCTCCTGTGGTTTCAGAGATGCTCTGTACTAAATAAATTTGCCTACAAAAGTTACCAGCAAGCACTTTCATTTTCATAATGGCACAAGATGCAGCCATGATGTCTTAATTCAGTATGTAAGTCAATCCCTTGAGCAGCCATGAAAATTTTGGGAAAGACACTATAATTTCTGCTAACCTTTATATCCAGAAATTTTATATCCAGAAATTAGGTAGGGTAAGTTTAAAAAAAATCCAGAAGGGAAGAAAGGGGACAGACAGAGAGACCTGCAGAGATAAATAAAATAATCATCAGCAAAGGAATCTGAAGGAAACACCTTCTTTGAGGTTTCATAATAAACCGATAGTGAATCTTTTGTATATCAATGGCAGGAACAGCCTTTTCTATCTCAAGAAGTTTCATAACGTGTCACAGACTTCATATTTGGAGCAGCAAGAAATCAGGAAAGATCTGAACGATCTGATATAAATTGTCAGAGAACAGAAAACACTAATGTTCACAGAATTGTTTTCCTCCTCAGTCTGAATGAAAGTGAATGTACTAAGAAAGCAATGCTTGACAAGCTTGGTGTGTAAGCCCTTAGCAGCAATATTCTTCACAAAACTCATTTCTTAAATTCAGGGCAATAGCTAAGCTACTTGCTGTGAGATCTCTTAGCTAGAACCAGCACTACTGTGTTGGTGCAATGGAGATGGTTTGAATGAAAAATAATTGGATTATTTTAAATACTATTATTCATAATCTATATTTAATATATTATTATTTGTCTCCACACAACAACATTTCATCTATATAGTTCCACTTAAAAAGCTTCTAGCAATGAACAGCTACCTGCATAGGTTAGTAAGAAATCTCCGTATTATTAAAATAATTTTACCATGTAATAAAAATCTCTTTTCCTTAGTTTAATAATTCCTGACACAACAAATATTTTGAAATCAACACTTCATATGTATCAGTTTTTCATTCCTCATCAAGTTATCTAAAGCTTCTGTTGCATACTGCTCTTTCTCCCCATGTGCCCTTTCAGAACTTTTTGAATTTGTTGAAAAATTCTGTACATTTTTCTTAGACAAATTCCATTTCCTCTCCCCTTGAGAGGTTTTAAAACTAAGAGAAATAATAATAAAAAATCATTACTTAATTGTAGTTCAATAACTCAAATAATTTATAAAATGGTTTTAACATTTAAACATTTTACTTGCTCAAAGTAAATTTTTCCTATTACCTTCCTACTTGAAAGTAAAGAATTATTTGATCACAGAATATTGGTATGATAACAATATTCTCCATTACTTTGCATACTGAGAAAAAAGGTAAAATTATTTTCACAAAGCACCAAACAATATAAAGGAGGGTTCATCGCTCCCACTATTAAACTATATCACAATGCCACAAGTTAAAATAACTAAATAATGATCTATATGTAACTACAGTTATACCCTGGAAGAACTACCTAGATGGGGTGGCTGTCTATTTTGGTTATGTCTTCTGCAATTTTCCTCCTTGACATTTGAAGTCACATGAATATTACAATTGCAAGACTTATAAACAAACATCTCCACATTTTTCTTTATGGAAATTCCATTATATGCATATATCCCTGAGGAACATGGTTTAGTGGTAACTTGGCAGTGTTAGGTTAATGGTTGGACATTATGATCTTCAAGGTCTCTTCCAACCAAAACGATTCTATGATTCTATCCAGTATATGCACATACCAGAAAATAAGCATATTTTCTAGAAGAAAACATAATTTTATTTCCTCAATTAGTTTCATTTACCTTAAAGTGCTCCAATACTATACGCATGCTAGGAAATATTATCAAATTATTTTATTTTGTTTCTCATTTATTCTTTTCAATAGTGCATCTTTAGAATTACTTCATGGGAATTCTCAATGCTGACATACAGCACAGCAATTCAAATTACGCTCTTTCAATATAACTACTCCTACAGCTATGATCTGACAAGCAACACATTTGAGGAGACAGCGTGTTAGATTTGAAAGTACTGCATCTGGACCTATCAAAAAAACTTACCATGCATCACTGGTAGACTTGGTTTAGATTCTTCAAGGTGCTCTACAGTAGCGTTCACTAAAATAGCACAGAAGTAAAAAATAATGTAAATGTATTATAGTAAACAATAACAGACATATACAGGTTAATAAACATTGCAATATTTAATCATATTTATAAATTACACAATTTTTGGCGTAGTACTGTAAACAAATAGTTTACAAAGTAAAAATTGGCCCTTCAGAACATAAAAGTATGTCTCTAGATATGCTTAACTTTTTTAATACTTCTAGAACCAGGAAAAGAAACTAGTAATTAAATTGTCACTGAACTGGAATGTGAACCTGCGCTAATCAGATCATCTCTTTGGTCATGTCTGTATGTTGTCTTTGTGTCCCAGGGAAGAAGCCCTGGCCCAAAGCTACTTAGTCAAGTCTAGCCTGATTGACACGTGTATTCCCTGAAGTGTATTCTGCTTGTATTCTGCTGCATCCACACTTCATATCAATTAGTGCAAACCCTGTATGTAACATGTATAGAGTGTAGCCTTGGAGTGAATTATCACTTCAATTCTACATTCCTCAGATCAGCTTGGGACCTAAAAGCAAATTCACTTGTGTGCCACGGACTGTGCTTCAGTGTGGCTGAACATGACCAGCTCCAGTTGAGAAGCCATACAGCCATACTGTTACTATGCTCTCCTCAAACTAACCTACTCTCTGCTGTTAAGATTCAGTTCAAGCCAATGTTGTGCTAATAAAGCGAGATGGTTTCCAGACTGGAATTAGAATTAATCCAGCTGTCATCATCTATTGCAATGAACTTATTTCAAGTCACTGCAATTGCAGCATCAACTACACGGGTGTTTGTGGTGCAGGACTGCATCCCAAAACACTATTATCAGGTTTAGCTATTTGTAATGGACTTCAGATGTTAAAGCACTGCACAGACAAAAATACCAGAGTTCTTAAAATTCTTCGAACATCTGTATCTTAACTGACTAATCAATTTTGTCTACTCTTTCAGTATTTTCCCTTTTGTGAATTCTGCAGCCTAAGGACAGTCAAGCATGAAAAAACAATTAAAATTACACTTCATAAAGCAAAACCAAAAGTTGTTTACATAAGACAAAATAGAGTTGCTATATTTCACATTTCTTCACTACTCAAGCCATCAACTTTGTACATTAGAAGTCCTTACAGTTGCAAAACATGAACTTTGAAAATCATGGCATGGAAACAGGTAGGCACCCTGTGAAACACAAATAAATTGCCAGTACTGATTTGATTTCAATATTTAGTTAGTAAAGTTGATGTCTATATTTTTTAATCAATTGTGACATTTGTTTCAGCCAAGCTGCTGAAATCAGAAACAAAATCTGCCTTTTCTTACAGTTTGTACTTACCATCATATGGTTTAATGCTTGCAACTGATCTTGTGGACAATTCTTTTATCTAAAAGAGAAAAGACAGATACATGAATAGTTACAAATGTAAATGATCAATATCGAGAAATGCACATTTAGTACAAAATACATAGTTTCAGTACTATTCCTTAACAGAAATTATTGTTTATGATTCAGGGGAAAAAATACTACTTTTCTGGAACTCTATTCTACTGCCTAATGCATATTTCATTCATGCTTAATGAACGTTGAAGACTTATTTCTGTTTGTTGTCTTATGTGAACTCATGTTTTGTACACCCTGTTATTACAAGCTATAAAGTGAAATGAGAGTGGGCTTATGGGCCACTTCAGCACCTACAGTTTCAATACTTTCTGCTTCAGCAATTCATGTTCAATTTTGCAAGCCTAGCTCCACTCCAGGGAAACACTTACTCACACATTGATTTTAAATACATGAGCAGTTCTCCTGTCTGCTCCGCAGTGTTGTTTGACAGCCAAGACATGCACTGAACAAAACTGAGAGCGCAGAGGAAACAAGCTGGCTGTAATTCCATCTAAAGAAAACAGGAAACCTGTGAATCCTATATCACTAAAACAATGTTCTGCACTCCAGTTCCCAAAATAGATGCTAAACCCAAACCACAGTCAATGTCAGCTGGAGCTGGCACAAGATACTGGACCCTGCTCCTCTTTTATTTAACCGTTTGGATATAGCTAGTAGTGCCTCAATTCATTGTCCATTCAGTTTGGATTTTACAAAAGTGTTAGCTATTTCTCGAGCCCTTCCAGTTTCCATGTAGATCTTCACAACTGTATTTCATAAACACCAAACTTGGATCCCTCTGAAACTATTTAACATCTGTGGTCATGTTGTTTTGTTTTAAAAGGTCACTTTACTGCTGTGATGGTGTGCTCCCCCCGTCTCCAGGCGCCACCTGATCTTTATCTCCTGTAACCCTGCCCAAGTGATAACCACCTGTGGTGGTCATAATGGGTGCATGTAGTCGTGATGGCGGCATCCAGGGCTCAACATGGTTTCAAGGAGACAGATAACAACACAATAGCCAAGGGCTAACTTGAGCAATGCTGGTTCTGTGGTCAATATGCAAATATGACTATAGGTCAATCATCTTACCCCCATAAATAGTGAACAGCCCAAGAGCCCTTTGAGCTCTCCTGAATGACAGCAGGCTGCACGCCAGGATCTCCCCTTGAGTAGGAACGCCCTCAAGGTTACTACTCCTCGACGTTGAGATACTCCTTGCCACAACAGATCCTCAGTAAGTGACTAATAGCATGCTCAACTTTGAAATCTTAGCTAAGTGATATAAAGGATTGATTGCGCATATCTAATCCTTTAGACATAAACTGTTGACCAAGTCTGGGACTAGGACTGGATCCAGCTGCACCTAGACTCCTCTCTGAGAAGGAGTTTAGAAAGCAAGGGGGTTCTTTCTGAAACCTTGACTCAACGGTAGGATCTCCCTGGCAGCTCTGTCTGACCCTGCCCTCTATGCAGTAAATGACCAAGTGTGCCTTGCCATCTCGAATCTTGTTAAAACACTGTTGCATTTATCATCAAACTTTGTTAAATCCCTGTTTTATATCAATAAATGTATTGATGCTTCTCTGTACGAGTGAAGTGCATCGCTCCTTCCGCAACAACTGCAAGCAATTTGTCTAGGATTAAATCCTCTGTTGCTCCAGCTATCAAATTCATTACAGTGATGTAAAAGCTATTATCTGTCTTTGCAATTTTTTAAGCACTTAAGTATAGGTTTAACATCAATCTCAAGAAAAATGTGTAAAATCAGATGTTGATTTGTAAAGAACACACCAACCAGAGTAATAGGTTGTAAGGACCGCATAATCATGCTATAGTCTACACTCCAGAACACTCAGATCTTCACCCACCAACCACCTCAAAAAATCTATAGTTACATTTGAACAAAAGTGTATTTTTAAGAAAAAACAATTCATTTCCAAACAAATAATTTCATACAATCATAGACTATCTCAAGTTGGAAGGGACCCATAAGGATCATCGAGTCCAACTCCCTGCTCCTCGCAGGACTACCTAAAACTAAACCATATGACTAAGAGCATCAACCAGACACTCCTTGAACTCCGACAGGCTTGGTGCCGTGACCACTTTCCTGGGGAGCCTGTTACAGTGACCACCCTCTCAGTGAAGAACCTTTTCCTAATGTCCAATCTGAACTTCCCCTGATGTAGCTTCATTCCATTTCGTCGTGTCCTGTCACTGATCACCAGAGAGAAGAGATCAGCACCTTGCCCACCACTGCCCCCCTTGAGGAAGTTGTAGACTGCGATGAGGTCACCTCTCAGCTTTCTCTTCTCCAAACTGAACAAGCCAATTGACCTCAGCTGCTCCTCTGAAGTCTTGCCCTTGAGACTCCTCTGAAGTCTTGCCTTTGAGACCTTTCACCATCTTGGTTGCCCTCCTCTGGACACACTCTAATAGTTTTATGTTCTTATATTGAAGCACCCAAAACTGCAGAGTGCTTGAGGTGGGGCTGCACCAGTGTAATGCAGAGTGGGACAATCTCCTCCCTCAACCTGCTAGCAATGCTATGCTTGATGCACCCCAGGACATGGTTGGCCCTTTTGGCTGCCAAGGCACACTGTTGACTCATATTCGACTTCCCATCAACTCAGACCCCAAGATCTCTTTCTGCAGGGTTGCTCTCCAGCCTCTTGTCCCCCAGTTTCTATTTATCACCAGGATTACACCATCCCAGGTGGAGAATCTGGCCACTGGTCTTGTTAAATTTCATACAGTAATAATGTAATTACTCTCACAGTGATAAAAATGATACTTTATTTTTAGTGTGAGAAGTCATGTATTTTCAGATTTCAGACACTAGTTTTCAGTATGATTATTTTGTGGCAGATTAAAACCTGTTCACTATCAGAAATTTTTCATCTGTAGAGGTCTTTGGTGACTGTGACCTAGGAATCTTTTAACTTTGTGTTGAACTTATTAAAAACATTTGGTTTATTAATCCTTTCCTTCTAAATTGTGTTTTAATTCCTGGTTTACATTCCTGTGTCTCTCTTCCAGACCTATTCTTATTTATCAACATAATTTCCAAAGCGTAACCAAAATACTACAGCAATACTACTACAAATTGGGAACATTAACTACGCAACCAGAGATATCTCAAAGACCAAATGCCAGTAAAATGTTTCTCTGTGTCCCATGCTCTCTGAAACATAGACTGCTTCACAAAACAGACCTGCTTCTTCTGAGTAATAATCAGATCGTTCTGCTCCTGAAGCCTTTGACCCAATTCTTCTATCCTTCTCTTGTAAAAGGTGTTATTTTTATTCAGGTCTTCTCTCACTGATGATTTAAGCTTCTCAATCTGTGACAGTAGCTAGAAAGCAATCAGAAGACAAGTAACTTCATATTAATATTATGTAAAATATTTCAATGCTATAAAGTTTAAACAAGAAAGTTTCATGTTTGGATATTTTTAACACTTTTTTTTCAGCAGAAACGTAATGACGCCTGTGATTTCATTGGGACTTGCATATATTACAAAACAGTTGTCTGGTTCACTTTTTATGTACACAGGGAAGACTACCTAAATTGCAATACAAAGAAAGGGACATACAAACACATTGCTGAAATTGCCAAAAAATAAGATTCCAAGAAAAAGCATATGACTCTGTAAAAATGTTTTGGTTATAAATAGTGTCAAATAATGATATTTTAAGGTGATGTGAATTTGCATGATAAACCTAATATATTAGTTCTGAATGTAGAAGAAAGGGAACAATATTTTAGGTGCACCATCCCAAAAGTAATACTTACATTACTCCTCCCTTATTCTATTCTTGCATTGTATGTGGGTGTATCATTAACTACATCCTTTTGGGGGAATGTTCCATGGTTCCTCCCCATTGCTTTCTTGCCAGAGGAGGAGAAGCATTGGTCAGACCACTATGATCTGCTCAGCTCTTACATGGTCACGCAGATGAAAGGAAAATGAAAGGAAAAGAAGCAAGAGAAACAAAGCAGGAAAGAGATTAAAAAGAAATGCAGACATAAAAAAAATCTGAGGAATAAAGCTTTGTACAGTAAAATATATAAACTGATGCAAAATAAAATGCCATGGTATTTTTTCCTGGAAAAGCTGAACAGATTCTGCATTAGAAAGCTACAACAGAAAAAGCAGCAGAGAAGTGATAGAAAAGAGAAAAAAATATTGAGACATATGCCACAGGTCCATGGTAGCAGAAGATACAGGGTAGATGAAAGCTACAAATTGGCAAGTTATATCTCAACTATCCAACACATCCATGTAACACAGAAAACATTGTATAATACCGTCCTCACAGAATTCCTTGTAAGCTCTTCAAAAGAGAGATACAGTTTCAGGTGTCTGTCAGATTCTTACATGATAAATTCTGTTTCAACCCTGGCTTTAACTGAAACATCAAGATCCTAGTGTAACAGAAATACAGGGATAATAAATGCATCTAAGAGGACACGCTCCTATGAACTCTTGAGACCTAGGCTTTCTAATCCAGCAGATGTATTATATCAAGATGTATCAAGAACTACTGATAGGGTAAGAAAATAAGAAAAAAGTCTTCTTTTAGTTTAAGTGGTTTGCTGTACCACTTACCAGGGACTTTTCTGTCTCATGGTCATGATGAAGGGCTTGTATTCTAGACGTCCACTTACTTTCCTGCACAGAGGAAATCAGTATCAATTCTTGTTAATAACACATTACCATTTAGTTTCATATATGCAGCTTTATTTCTTGTTAGTAACACATTACCATTTAGTTCGATATATGCAGCTTTATTTCTTGTTAATAACACATTACCATTTAGTTCGATATATGCAGCTTTATTTTTCTAAATAAATCATAAATACTGAAAAGATTATTGATGATACGAAACTTCAGTAACCCCATATTTAAGACCTAGAACACTCATCAGCACGTTTTGTACATCCAAGTGTGGTTTTCTTACCAGTCACTCTAGAAACTATGTATTTGTTCCTTAATTTGTATATATAGTGACTGTGAGTGAGAAATACACAAGTATTTTGATACATCTCTGTGTATTAACAATAACAGTAGTAACAGAAGGGGTTTTTTCCCCAAAATGATGTCCTTTCAGGCACTCATTAACAATGTATTTTGTGTAATGATGATAAAATAGTATTAATATATAAGGTTTAGAGTGAACTGAATTTTCTTTGATTAAATAAAAAACAAAGTAGAACTCACTAAGTTCTCCACATCTTTGAGCAGATGTGACTGAACTTCTGGATGATACCAGCAGTATATAAAGACCTTCACATCCCAAGAACCATGAAATACATAATGCATGTCTCAAAATGTCAAAAAAAAACCCAAACAAAAA
>VYXH01003588.1:429409-444454 GCA_013397275.1 Burhinus bistriatus
AAAGAGTAAAAAGGTTTGTGGGTGTTTCCAAAGGCCTCACAACTCATTTTTTTTATAGGAACAACCCAGACATGCAAGTGAGTCTCAGAGCAATGCAGTGATCTTGGCCTCAGTGGCCCTTCCTTGCTCAATCTTTCCTATAGGTGGGACTTGGATTGTCCAACAGCTTTGCACTAGCACAAGGATCTGTGCTGGTCAGGTGAAACAGTCCTGGTACAGAAGTTGCACCTGACAAGCTCAAGTGCTTCATATGACTCAAAAGCCACAGGCTGACAAATCCTATCAGGAAGCGTCTTAATATTTTTTTTTCATCTCGGAAAACTGAAAATTCCAATTTTTCCATAAGTGGCCTCACAGATCAGCAGTCAAAAGTGGCTTATTAAAGCCTTCTGGAATTGAACTGCAATCATACTTGGAAAAGCTTAATATATTTAATAATAAAGAATAAGAGGGTATCAATAAATAAATAACAATTAATTAAGGATATTAAGGATATTAAGGATAAGGGAAATAATTCCATGATTTCCATTATAGAGATTGTAGTAAATAGTAGTCAGTCTTTAAAAACAGCTACTTTGACATTGAGAGGGATAAGAATTTTACTTATGGATTTAAAATCCTACTCAGAGATGTATAAAAATTAAAAAAACACAACTAGTCTGTCAAAAGCGATATATTAAGTTACAGTGTTACCTGTTTTTCAAGAAGTTTAACCACATTGTGATAATCCTGAGGACTCCGAGGTTTCTCTTCTGTAAACTCTTGGCTGTCTTTCAGTGTCCCTAAATTGGATTTTTGTTGCATATTGGACTTTTGTAATTCTAATAGTTGCTAAAAGACAGGGGGAAAAATGAAGACCTGAATATGTATACAGTTTTGATTTATAAAACTGTCATTTAATACAAAATTTGCTTTAAATGTAACTACACAGAGACTGCATCAGACACTTCTCATACTTTTCATGCGTTCAGCATTTATCTAATTTCATGTAATAATTAATATATATATCTAACATAAACATACCTTGCAAATATACACAAGAACTAGCAGCTACAAAATATAAGCTACTCTGGTAATGCCGTGTGTAATTGTTTTCTGACCCACCTATACTTTTATAATTCTCTTTCTAGTCAAAATTCTAGAAAGCATTTCCAGAGCATGTATTGAAAACACATGCAGTTCTACTGTCAGGACTACAATGCAGAGGTTAGTGCACTCTGTGCCAGTTATAAGAATATTATAAGGATATCTAACAGACAGAAATAATAACAATATCTACTAATATGTAAACAGGCCCTCAAAAGTTGAGGAGTAAGAAAAAACTGACATAGTTGCTGAACGCATAATCCATTCATCCAAAACTATGCTATTAAAAAAAGAACTGGAATTATGTTAATAAAGTACCAGTATACAAAGATATAATTATGGCTATTATTGTTGCGGTTTGGGCCAGACTGGCCACTGAGGCAAACGACAGTTTTCTAAGAAGACCCCTAAGATGACTACATCACATTTCAAGTATGTGAAGCTCATTAGCATCTACTGTAACGGATTCATGCCTTAAAATACTGAAAAATTTAAATCACTTACATTTTCTAATGTTGAATTTCTTGAAGATAACTCCTTAAGTTCTTTCATAAACATCTCTTTCACTTTTTCTATTTCATCAGCCAATTTCTCTTTTTCCTCCTCTTTCCATTTCTGAAATGATTGTAGAATTTCTTCCTCTTTTGATTTTTGCTGTTCACATTCCTAAAATTATTTTTAAAACACTATTTGTTATTTTGCTCTACATGCAATACTAATTCAAGCACCCAAACTAGGTGCGGGAAGCAGTCACTTTGAATGGGCAACATTGTGACATCAAAAAACATAAAAACCCCAGTCCCCCCTTGTGGCTGGGTCAGCTTTTAGCAACTGCAACATCGTTTGCCAGTGAGCTCCATGGCTCTATTACAAGTTGCATGAAGAGCCAAGAACTTTTTTTTTTGTTTGAATCTGGCTCCTGCTAGGTTCATTTGATGGATGCTAGGTCCTGAACTGGAAAAGCCAGTGAATGATTGATACCTATTCACCCTATGTAACTCGTGACTCTGCAGCCTGCAGAACGGCCAAGCATGCTAAGCATTATCAGACTGAAAAAGAGACAACAGTTTGGTGGGGATGAAGGGTGAGACACTGATGTCTGCAAAGACCTTTAAGAGCATCGAGTCCGACCGTAAACCTAACACTGACAAGTCCACCACTAAACTATGGCCTTAAGTGCCACATCTACTCGTCTTTTAAATACCTCCAGGATATTTAATTCTATCATATCCTTTTTGAGAAGGGACCAGACCTACACACAGTATTTAGGCTGTGACTTGCACAGTGATTTTTCAGAATAATTTGTAATATTTGATTTTCTTTGCTAGCGGCTACTAACCACTGGGCTGATGTTTCCCTGGAACTACCTATCACAACCTTAAGATCTTGCCCTTTCGTAATAACACTCAGCTCAGAACCCATCATTTTGTAGATGAAATCAGACATTTTTTTTCCCTCATATACATTTATCCCACTTCATCTGTTAAATTACTTTTACCATTCCATTACTGAGTCACTCATTTTTGTACGGTCCTCAGTTTGTTCAAAGTCCTGCATTTCACTGCCCAGCATATATACTTTTTAGGCAAGCCCTACATCTTTCCATCACAGCGTTCACTCTGAATTTATTCTCTAACTATAACAAGCAACCATTGTACACTTATGAAGAACAGGATCTTCTGTATCCTTTCACCTCAAAGGAGTAGAAGAGACTAAGAATTGGAAGCATGACAGTTTTTATCCAAATTCCCTCCAGTAGTGGTTATCCTAAAAAAAAAACATAGGGAAAAGATCTTCTGCTCTTTCAATCAAAAGACAACAACATAGTGATACCTGAATTGACAGTGGATGTCAGTCAGGGCAGACAAACTGCCACCAGTCACACTTCACATTTCTATCTTCCCTGACACCCCAGAAAAACACAGAAGCTTTGAAAGCTTCTTGTTGTGTAATACTGCAGGCAGTAGCTTCAGGACATTTCAGGCAGTCCCCTTCTAGTTAGGAGTCTCAGCAACGACTTCAAAACAGGCACCTAAGGCACCAAAAAATCTACACTGCACTGTTATGAATACTCCAAGTTCCACCTCATAAGAAAAACAATGCTTCAGGAGCAGGAGAAATATGTTATAGATGTACCTCTCAAAACTGAAGCAGAATGAACGAGTAGAATACCTAGCATATGTCCACATAGGGCCAAGGCCCATTATTCTGACTGTGCTTGCACTCCTAAGTGAAACTTTACCCACGCTCTTCATTTGGTCGTTTAGTACTTTTGAAAACAGAAAAAAAACCAGGAAGCTGAATGGTCCCGAGAAAAGGGGAATAAGAGGACAAAAGAAAGGAGAGTCTGAAGCTGTGTTCAGGGAAAGAAACACTGCATGTTTTACAGAAGATCAGGTATTTCTCTGGAAAAAAGGAAGAAAATAATTAATGATAGCCAAGTTTTGCTTATTCCCTTTAAATTAAAAATCTAGTGTTTGTTTCCAAATGTAATGGTTGGTTTTATGTTTGGAGGTCCTCATACTCCATTAGGAAAGCCATTTAGAAGTTCTGAATATTGGGAGAAGGTTCTAAAAGGTTATGTTAACAACCACAAAACATTGCTTTTGGATGTGATACAGGGCAAACTGCAACACAAAGATCAGTGTTTAACTCAATCATTAGAAGTATCTTGTCTCTGATGCCAAGAATTTGCTCCTCAAATTGAAGTGCAAAGCCTCTCCCCATGAAAAATTTTCCATCCCTATTTTGATAACAAATTATCTAACTGTATTTACTTAAACAGAAATTAAAACTGTGAGATTATCTGAAATTAACAAACTTAAAAAAAAAAAATTAAACAGGTAACTTAGAGATTCTTTATTCTCTTTATGAACCAGTAAACATACTTACGAGATTCAATATCAACCTAAACAAAGTCTTGCATGTGATTACAAATAGATAATTACTGCTATTAAATCATTCTGGTTTAAGGTCTTTTTATTCACACAGCAGTAGCTAAGACTTTCTGCTTTGGCTCTCCCATCAGCCAAATCCTAAGGATTTAAAGACCAACACAAAAGTTCTAGATCGCTTTGCTTCTTCTCAGTCTCTCTTCCTTGAACTGCTTTACACCTCTGTTAGACAGTAAAGTTCTCCACAGCAAAGAATAAATCCTGCTCAATTTATAAAGTCACATGTAAAATCACAGTCATATCTCCGTAATGCTTAATCATCTCAAAATATCATAATGTCAAAAATAGCTTATATTTCAGCACAGCAAGGCAACTTTATCTGCTTCAATAACAAGCCACACGTCTTATGAACTGGCAAGTGTTGTCTCAAGTATTCATTTAAAATATGTCTAAAATGAAAGTAAGGAGAAAGTGGATGTTCAAAATTATGGGAGGCGAGGGAGGGCTATGCTCTAACGTCCAAGCACCAATGCTGCTAGACAGGCAGACCGTAGATACATTTTTGTTCTGTTCCAGTTACAAAATGATTGAACACAGTCCAAAGTACTAATTCTTTTGAAAGATTACTTACTACATATTACCTTAGAAAACCTGACCATATTAGCCTGTTGTTCAGCCTCTAACTGGGACTTGGTGAGCTGCAACTGCTCCTTCAGTTTATCAATCTCATCCTGCAATTTGTCTGTCTTTGCTTTCCTCTTCTGTTCTGTTTGAAAGAAACATAGATTTTAAAAATGTTTGTTGTAATTTCTAGAAACATGATACTTACTGCAAATGTGTTTCTACAGGGTTTCAGTAACATCTTCATGAAGCGTGACTCACATAAACAATCTCCCTTCCTACTATGAGTCTCTGAAGATGCTTTTAAATACATACGTTCTCTGGACTGCTAACATCCTCAAAAATTGAAAAATATCAATATTACTGATATGTGAAATAGTTTATAAAATATTTACAAGAAAAAGTATTATATAATCTAATTTCAAAGGAATCTAAGCAGCATAGGCTCAGAAAAAGGATGTATGAAGTACAACGTGAACCTCAATGATTCAATTGTTACGTTTAATTTATTCTAAATAACTTTAGCAAGGAGTCCATTTGGAATACAACTTATTATTTATCTGGAATGAGTCGGGGGAATGTCACTGTAAAAAAAATGTCACAAATATGCAAAAATTATAACAATCTTTAATCTTGAAACATTTTATCAATTTTCCCAGGACTTACTAGGTTGTCCATCATCTGGGAATCTGAGCACAATGCAGAATATTATTTCAGAAATAACTATATGGAGTATTTCCCTCAAACAGTCATTTCAGACTAATTCTTTATATGATAATTAGTTCAACTGGTTCTGCAGCTCCTTCCACTATCATTTTTATCAAGTACAAAGTGGACAAGAGCTTCTTTCTTCTTTCAATACTTTAATGTTTCCTCAGATGCCTACTCAGACCCCTCTCACTCTTCCTGCGGTTTTATTCACCTGACAAGCTACAGTTCAGACCTCACTAGATTCTTCCCACTCTTTCTCCTCCCAAATGCTTTTTTCCTAACGCATTTCTAATCACTGTCATTTATCAATACTTGTTAGTCCTTAGCAATAAATCCTAAGCGTGCTGCCTAATAGGAAGGAGAGAATTGAGAGATGGAAGAAACAAACATTGAGAGCAATGTTTTTCAAACAAGACATTTTTTCAATGAAGAGAAACAAAATTACATAAGTCAGCGGTATAGCAACCAAGATTATCATCGATACATGCAGTTAGATTATTCGTAACAGTTTCTTTTTCTCACTATATTTTACAGTCAGTTTAGTTCAGGAGATATTGATCCTATTCAAACTGATTTCAGGTGAGCTGGGTTATTTCTGTACTGATAACTCATACGTATTCACAAAATGTATTCGCCTTAGCCCAACTTGTTCGTTTTACCCACGCCTTCATAACACACATGCCTAAAGAGAAACTGTGCTCCGAACTCTGCTACTGAATATTCAGTGGGAATGCTAGTTTGAAAAAGTGTTGTAAATATGGCATACAATTTTTTGTTCATTATTTTCCAGAGACTGAAACATATGTTGCCCAATACATTTTGTCAGTTGGTGTTGCTTGCATTCACACAAATTTGTATCTGCCACCTAAAAATGAAACGTGAAAATCATTCCCAGTTACACAAAATCATGGACTGCATAACCCCAGTATATTTACACTTTTCTAAACGATCTCAATTTTTTGGATAACATTAAAGTACATACCAATCTGAGATTCTTCTGGATGACGCCTCTGCATGTGACTTTGTAAAAAGGAATAATTCATAAAAGCCTTTTCACAAAACTGACACTAAAAAAGCAGATAAAAACATTTTCGTTATTATTAGTAACATCTGTTTGATAAGTATAGCAGTTAAGGTTTTTAACGGGTTATTACATTTTGTCCAGATGTCAAAAGCACGTAACTTCAATAAATTCCATTTCTCAAGAATAATTAATACAATTCTCACAGTGCCAGATTTCTGTAAAGTTATTAATACATTTGTGTTATTTATTGTCTCTCAGTGATGGTCATGGGCAAGAATCCCGTCGTGCTAGGCACTGTACAAACTCTGAACAAAAAAAGACTGTGACCAAGTAAGTTTAAATTCAGATATAAACCACAGATAAGAGATTAATATAGATAGGTAGAGAAGTATAAGGAAAAAGTAAGACAACACTATTCAGCGAAATACACACTCACTCCAGCCAACTAGCAGCTCAGTTATTTTAAGACTTGTATCACAGAAAAATAGAGCACCATACAGTCAAAAAAACCCCCAATAAAGACGGGTTTGAGTATACATAAGTGAGCTGTAAGATGACAATACTAGAAGGACCATAGATATGTAAAACGGTCAGACGTTTCAACCAAAATAAGGTAACAATGCACAATTTTGCAAGAAAGGGTACATATGTACATTAGTATGCTACCTAGCACCCTTGTGAAGTGTCAACTGTTTAAATTACTGTTCCTATAATTTACTTTTCTTTTTTATATTGAATTTTAAGTTATATTTTAAGTCAAATTTGGATCCTACCCATTTTAAAAGATTTTTTTTTGTTCACCTTCACAGTACATTCCACTAATGTTCAGAATATTAAAAACAGATGGGTAGTACAAGGACAGAAGCTACATCTACAGATTTTGCAACATACTGGTAAGACTGTGAATCAAAGCTCCTAATTGCTTTAGGTAAGGCTGCTTGTTACCTCTTTCTTTCAAAGAAATACTTTTTTTTTTTTTTCAAATAAATATATTTTAACAAACCACAAATACTCAGCTGAGTCCTTTTTCCTCATCAATGTGATATGACTGTAAGAGACTGACTTAACAGATTCAACACTTTGTCACCATAATCAAATTCCCAGATTTCATCTAATATTTAAAATACTGCCACTGATAATCAGGTAGGCTATTAAATATAGGTATCTTTCAGCAAACACTAAAGCCATAAATTATTAAGACAAATTTTGTTGGACAAATGCAAAAATGTGCCAACATAAAACCAAAGCATTGCTGCTAACCAAGAGGGAGCTCACAGTGTAACACATCACACATGATTTATGGAATGAAATTGGCTGTGAAATAATGTTATCCATTCAAGCACAAACTTACGTCACTTTGACTTGCTGGTAGTGAAAGAAAGCTCTTACTGCAGGAGACAGAATTAACACAGGGAATATTTAGGTTTTGAATTATGTAACATTATTCTTGCAACTACTTTTCACAGCGTTAGACACAATGGGCACTTTATGCCTACATTGTGCATGAGAATATAAGATTAAAAATTATTATTTACTATTAAATTGGTATTACTCAGATGAAGGTATCAACCAACAAGTCTTAAATTTATGACTTGTAGGTACCATTTTATAGTAGTATTTCATGGTTGAACTTATATTGGTGGTGGGTTAAAGGCATTAAATCTGAATTCCAAAGCATGGTTACATTAGATATAAAGTGTGCCTCCACTAAAAAAGGCAAATAACTGTTTACAGGCTTGTTTGCTAAACAGCCAAGACTTTAAGGGGATGAAACCTGAACTACCCTCTCAGCAAAACCTTTACTAGCTGGCACTGCAGATCAGCTAAGATCATGGCACAGACAAATAATACACAATTATTGTCTACTGATCACACTGCTGCCCTGCATTTACAAACTCTAGGAATTTAACTCTGGCATTCACACTCAGAATCCTGAAAACACTGTAGGAACTGTTCAATGTCACTCCCTGAACTCACTTTTCCCACATGAACCTAAATAACCTCTAGAGACAAGAATTTACTAACAGAGGAAAAAAGGGGGGAAGGCAGATATTTACTTTATATGAAATTAAACTAGAAATGGGAAACAGCTTTCCATCTATGCTTTACTGTAAATGCCACTGAATAGAAGATTAGTGATGAGCCAAGATCACTACCATGTTCTTCAGCTTCCACTGAGACAGTTGTATCCTACAGGAAAACTTCGTAATATTTAACTGGCAATCACAGTATGAGAATTACTTAACTTTACACATAACATTATGCATGCAATCAGTTTTCTTTTGCAACACAGGACAGACAACCTGCTCTGTAAGTTGCATAAAGGCTTTTTAAAACGATTCAACATCAGCAGCTTGTCCTTAAGACTAACACTTAAATGAATGCATTGAGACAAGGTTCCCATGAAGTCTACCATATGTATCGCTCTACTCTTGGGGCATAAGGTATCTTTTCCCTTACAGAAACATTTAAGCCAACTTAGTTGATGTCTTAAAAAAATCAAACTTTGCCAGCCTGCTGAAATCAGTATTATACTGTGGGATAAGGTTGTACATACTATAAGAAAATTTGCATTGGTTCTGTACTGCAACTATTCCATGATTAAGCAGAATTCCAACAATCGGGACTGCTAGTATCCCAAGAATTTAAAAAAATGAAGAAAACTAAACATATAGACACAAAGAGCTAGCCTGAAATCATGTCAAGTCTGTGTCCAATGTACGCTCTAGACTTCAGTCTACATTTGAAGTTGCAGTTTGCATTCCTGAGACCTGCTGAAAAATCCTGAAGCTGAAAAATATTTAAATCTATCTATTACACCCAGAACACAAAAACCCCTCCCAAAAAAGCAGAGTGCCATGACACAGAGAGTCAGAACAGCAACATACTAGGGCTCTTAGGGAAGACCCTTATGGAACAGATTGTTGTGGAGTTAAGGATGAGCTACCTCACTGGGGCTCTTCACCATCATGCCTGAGTCACTTCTGAGTCACACACACAAGTAGAAACTTTGTGCCTGGAGAACGGTACTGCAGGAAAGTGAGAACTCGCAGACAGGTAGGTTACTGCTTAGTACCAGTTCTGATGTACTTGCCCTGCGTGCTTTCTGACCTTGTAGTCGATACACAAGGAAAGACAGCAACAGAAAGTAGTAACACATTTATCACAGGTTTTGTATGTGTGTGTATCTAACACTTCAGATGCATCAAAAGTGAATCCAAGAATACAGAACACTAGTTAGCAAGAAAAGGATTTGTTAAAGATGATGTAGCACTCTCCCAAATGTCTGTGATACCAGCCAAATGTTTGTGAAACACAGATGGGAAGCAAAGCACCTGCAAGCAATGCACTCCCTTTTTGTAAGGTCACTGGTCCCTGCAGCTCCAGCCTTTCACCCAGCAAGCAACTGCACCCCAGCAAAGCAGGACTTGCTCTGCCACCCACCGCCAGTGGGCTTGGAGCTGGCAAGGTGTGAGTAACCAGGCCTCCTCTCACCTGGTGGTAGCTGGTTCGGGCCTCCAGCATCATTTGCTGGGTGCTGATCATCTTCTTCCTCCGGCGGCACTCCTCCTTGAGCCCCTTGATCTCCTGCGAGCGCTGGGCCACCTCCTTGCCCAGCTGGTCGCGCTGGGCCTGGGCCACCCGCAGGGCCTCCTCCAGGCTGCCGAGCTGGGCGCTGAGGTACTCCTGGGAGTGCAGCAGGTACTCGGTGCACAGCTGGGCCAGGCGCAGCAGCTTGAGCAGCAGCGGGTCGGTGGGGCCCTGGCAGTGGGGGCAGCGCTCCCGCTCGGCGCTGCAGAAGGTGACGTGCTCCAGGTGCTCCTGCAGGACCGCCACGTCCCCCTCCCGCGACACCCGGCCCACGTCCACGGCGCTCAGCCGCCGCCAGTCCGGGCCCTCATGGCGGCCGCGGAACTGGAAGGCGGGAAACGGCGCCGGCCCCGCGCCGGCCCCGGCTCCCCCCGCCGCCGGCGGGTAGTAGGCGCGCTCGGTGAAGGGCTGCGGGGGAGAGACACGGTTCAGACCGGGCCGGCACCNCGGGGACTCCGCTCTGTGGGCGGCACAAATCCCGCCCGCTTCCCCGTCCCGGCATCTTCTCCCCCCAGTACCTCCGCGTTCTCCGGGCAGCGTCGTGCTCCTTAGCCCGCTCTCGCGGGTCCCGGCGCTCTGCCTGCCTCGGACGCCGTAGGCTTGTACCAATACATCCTTTACCATCTTCACACGTTACTCACATCTACAAATACATCTTCAGCTACGCTATGACGTATACGGACCCTTACCACAGCTACACAGCGTATGTCTTCTCTCTCCACATTCCCTTCATTTCACTATAGAAGTCTATACATGGCAGCCTGTAGACCCATTTCACTTCACCATAGAAGTCTACACACGGCACTCTACAGCCCCATTCCACTTCACTGCACCTGTGCCTCCCCACCCACCACCCTGTCCCTCCACTGTGCTCACTCCACCAAACGTTACACTCCTCTACCCTCCCGTGCTGTTTTATGCCCTTCTCCAGCCTCACCTACTCATCTCCCAGATGTGGTGACACCTGTGACCTCCCCACCATCAGCATATGGTACGTATGCCATTTCTCTGTACCTCTGCTTCACGCTGCTGCACACCCATGTGCCTCAGCTGGTAGTTCCATGCAATCTCTCCAGTGCAACTCCATACCCCCCCAACACCGGCACACCAACCTCCTGCCAGGCGCTTTCACACCCTTTCCTCACCCTAACACAGTCATACACCCTTTGCATGCCGCTTCCAGATGCTCTCCTCACTTACCACACCAACGTACCTCTGCCTGGTATCACCACACACCAGGACCACTTCTTGTAACCATATAACCCTACAACCTCACCACGTCACTCCTGCCTCACTCCACCAGTCCTGAAGACTTCATTCCCATGAAGCATCTCATGGCTTGTGTACATCACTTATTGCACCACTCCATGCTCAAATACTTTTCTTCAAAGGCAACCAGCAATTGGTGCCCATCTCCCTGCCTCACCACAATTCCTAGTACTCCCCAGCTTGGTGTTCCTATTTCCCTGCTCCTGCTCAGTTGCTTCAAACTCTGTCGCCAGGCAGGAACATCCTTCTCTTCCATCATACCTCGCTCATCCTTACTACTCTTCTCCAAAAAACTGCTTTTTCTGTTACCACTTCTTAATATTTCAATCCCCAAAACTGCCCCTGCCTTACCACCATGTTCCATGTTTATACTTTTAGCTTTTCAAGTCCCTTCCACACACATTTCAGTTTCTCATCCTCCTGGTCATTTGTAGATACACACCTCTCCAAGAACATTCACACAATATACACTTGATCATACACTCCATTCCATAGGTTCCTCTACCCCATATATCATAGACTCTCAGAAATGTTCACAAGGGATCTCTGGTGATCATCTAGTCCAACTTTTTGCTCAACACAGGGCTATCAACAACACTATAGTTCATATCACCTGTGGCTTTTAAAATGAACAAATAGTCCATGATCTCTTTGGGCAACCTGTTGCATGGCTGTGCTCTCCTCCTGATGAAAATGTTTTTCCCCAATATCTCACCAGGTATCTGCTACTACCAACAAAAAAATGGTTCCGGTATTTTTGCAACTATTCTTTAAGTAACTTTAGGCCACTATTAGAGTGCCCCTTTGCCTTCTCTTCACCACACTAAACAAACCCAGCCCCCTCAACCTCTTCTTGTAGATCCTGTGCTGTAGACCTCTAAGCATCTTGTTAGCCCTCTTATGTCCCTTTTCGATTTCACCACATCCCTCGGGCTCCCCCTTAATATTTTCCTCCATTCATCTCCCAGGAACTTGCAATGAACCTCACCTCTCATCTGCGTTTTTAATATTGCCCTTTCCAATATAAATAGTAACATGTCTACTATTAATCACAACATACGTATACTTCCATGCAAATACCAAGTGTTGTTATATGTACTAATGTAAGGACCGCTTCCCTCACAAATTACAAGCTCTTGGTTTTATGTACGTTTTTATGTTGTGCAAAAAAGCTTGTTTGCTTTTCCCACATATATGAATTGATATAACAAAATACACTGAATCTTCCTACAAACCTGACCTCATTTAATTCCCCTCATATTAGCAGACATAGGTGGGATAGGATAGGACAGGATAGGATAGGATAGGATAGGATAGATGGAAGGGACCTACAACGATCATCTAATCCAACTGCCTGACCAATTCAGGGCTGACCAAAAGTTAAAGCATGTTGTTAAGGGCATTGTCCAAACGCCTCTTAAACACTGGCAGGCTTGGGGCATTGATCACCTCTCTAGGAAGCCTGTTCCAGTGTTTGACCAATTTCTTGGTAAAGAAATGATTCCTAATGTCCAGTCTAAACCTCCCATGGCGCAGCTTTAAACCATTCCCATGTGTTCTGGCACTGGATCCCAGGGAGAAGAGCTCAGCACCTCCCTCTCCACTGCGCCTCCTCAGGAAGCTGTAGAGAGTAATGAGGTCGCCCCTCAGCCTCCTTCTCTCTAAACTAAACAAACTGAAAGTCCTTAGCTGCTCCTCATAGGACATTCTTTCCAGCCCTTTCACCAGCTTTGTTGCCCTCGTCTGGACACATTCAAGGACCTTCACATCCTTCTTAAATTGCGGGGCCCAGAACTGCACACAGTACTCAAGGTGAGACCGCACCAATGCTGAATACAGCAGGATAATCACTTCTTTTGACCTGCTGGTTATGCTGTGTTTGATGCACCCCAGTATATACATCCAACCTATGGTCAGGGCAAGCCCTGGGACAGCTCCTTTGTGGTGTCCCCCATAAGCGGTCTGCTCTGCACACCTGCCGGCTCGGCATCAGAAGGTGAGTAGGCTGTGCATCACCTTTTCTCCTATCCAGGCACATAGCAGATTGATGGTCTAAAAAGATGGACCACTGATGGGAAGAAATGGGGGTCTGGTACTGAACACCCACAGCAGAGGTGTCTTCCTCGCAGTCAGCGCACCCAGCATGCACCCCAAAACAACAACCATGGGACACACCTCTGCTTCACAGCACAGAGCCAAGCATTTCCTCCAGCCCTCAGCTACCAAAACCCTACCCAGCCAGTGTCAGAGAGACCCAGATCAGCCTCAGATCACTCACTTCAGCAACCCAGGGTCCAACTCTTACCAGCCTCTCACATCCTTCACACCCACATCTACCCCTGCACAAAGGGAAAGCTGGAGGAAATGTCTGTCTTTTCATACCCTCGGAGAACCACAAGGACTCCTCTCTTCCTTTATCCACATACAGAAAAGTTACACCCTTCTGTCTTCCCCACTTCTGTAAAAAGGTTGAAAATCAACCTTTCCAAGAGCATATCCAGGCTCAGCACAAGGTTTCATTAATCCACAAAATTAATTTCAATGTTTTGGAAATTTGAAGAGAGAAGGTAATAACTGCTTGTTGACTAGAGCCACCCTGGAAGGCAATCTTCCAAAATACTTGGCACTACAACTTGCTTTTTGGACCTTTAACCTTAAGCCTACTGGCCACACTTTACTCCATTCTTCCATTCAGATTCTTCACTCACTTACCATGACATTTTTTTTTAATTCAGAAAGATACTGTGTGGTGTTTGTAACACTGCAGCCTTCTCCTGCAAGGGTGACATTTTTGCCACCTCATTTTCCACAAACAGGGCCTCCAGCAATTGCTACCTTAAAAGAAATTTATTTAACACACTTTTTATATATCAAATTTAGATCTGCTTGGTTTACCACTGAACTTTGCACTGCTCTGACTCCTGAAGTATTAAGAAATATACCGCTAATCTCCTTTAGAGCTATTTCTAATATACTCACTTCCACTTACAGTGTATAAAATCACTTTTATTTGTAAATAAATATTTGCAACTAGATTTAGAAAAAATGCTTAAATACTGACTACTAACCAAAATGTTCATGCCTCGAGTTCCTTAAAACACCCTGAAAACTTGTATTTGGATGATCTTCCTAGTCAAAGGAACTGTTGCATACAATTAAATCTATCTCCCAAATATCTGCTCTATCTATTTGACACAGAATAAATTTCTTTACGTAGAAAACATGTGAATTTTGTAAACTACCAATTTGTGTGTCCAGCAGGAGCTTGAAAAAGCACGCTTACAACAA
This sequence comes from Burhinus bistriatus, assembly GCA_013397275.1. Classification (NCBI taxonomy): domain Eukaryota; kingdom Metazoa; phylum Chordata; class Aves; order Charadriiformes; family Burhinidae; genus Burhinus; species Burhinus bistriatus. Next base: position 443,894 of record VYXH01003588.1, read on the forward strand.
GTCTTCAACTCACAGATGCACGAGTTTAACGAAAAAAACCTGTTATTTAAAGCCAGCAAAGTTAAACCAAACCCGTGGATATGCTTATTTTCCTCGACTGATGTATTTCTTCAGCTATATCCACGTGGAGTTTCATGCAGCTCCAACTAAAACCCGCTCTAACCGAATGGGACCTGGCAGTGGTGCATCACTATGCTGAGGAGAGGCACAAGCCACCCAGGTATCTCAAACGGAGGCAGAAAGAGTACGTACGGGTGAGGCAGCCCTGCTCGACTACTTTTTTCCTCTCTTTCTGTCAGATTTACTCCAGCCTTGGAGCTGTGCCCGCGCAGAAGTTAGGGCTGTCACCCACCCGCCGGGCCCTCTCGGTTAGGGGTGGCACCGCCGTAAGCGGAGGGTGGCGGGCGGCGGCGGAGGCCTGCTGCCCCGCACACCCCTTCCCACCGGGGCGGGTGGCAGAGGGGAAAAGCGGCGTTTCACCTCCCCAACAGGCCAGGCCCGGCCCGGGCCGATGGGCAGGCAACGGGACGCTCGGCGGGATGCCGCGGGAGCCAGCCGCGG
>VYXH01003588.1:457891-497556 GCA_013397275.1 Burhinus bistriatus
CTTCCACTTTAGCATACGTGCCAGGACTACAGACTCTGAATTTATCCAGAAAATCTGACTTGGTTTGACAGCTGGAGCTCGTGTGAGGTCCTTGGTGAATAGATAACAATTAGACAGGCTTTAGAAATAACATTAAAATACTTGGAAGTTTTAAAAATAAACAGTATGCTCACATCTCTCTTGCATAAATTTGGTTTCTTGCTGGAGCATATGAAGCTTCTTCGGCTGTAGCACTGGGCGCTTGGTATCCAGCTCACTAATGTCTGTCTCTCTGTTGGAAAGAGCTTTGTGGGGTTGGTTTGTTTTTTCCTCCAGTTGAACCTGAGTGAATAGGTACCCAAATAGGTTACACAGAATTGGGGTCCTTGGACTCCTGTGCCTGTGTTAACAGTTTTCAGATGTCTACTGTGGAGTGGTTTATTGAGAGCAATTGTTTGCCTACAGCCAGAAAATGTATATTTATATGAATAAACAGCCCAACTATCAGGTCAGTGTACAGTGTAGTTATTGTAAATGTCACTTTTCATCATGGTTACACTGACTATATAGGCTCCTGCTGGAGAAGCCCACATCAATTTATGATGTTCAGCAACTTGCAGAGCCAAGTTTTAATGTATGTCTAGTATAATCAGTCTTGTTCTGCAGGGAACCTACACTCTTCTACATTTGCTTTATTTCTCTGTCTGTATTGCTCCTGCTTTTCTTTCTTACCTGTTTACTATTTATGGTCACTATTCTCATTTCCTTTATTTACTATTTTCAAAGAAAAAGGTGGCTCTCCTGCCTAAAGTATTATGTAACTGTAAAACCGTACTGAACATAATGTATATGAAAGACCCTGAATAGTATAGGTACATTTTAATTGTGGAAAATCTGTTCTTGAAGCTATTCTGATTTGACTAAATGTGAAACAAGGGCACTCCTTCAGATGCTTGAGACTCTGTGAAAATTGAATGCCATGTTTAGGTGGATAGAAGATTCGTCAAAGAGTAACTTATATCCCACTTCTAGAACGCCACTTGATACTGCCAAGTTTTGAAAGATTGCAGATTTTCATGTGTGAGGAGGGATGAAGCTTAAGAAGTTTTTGCTTTTGTTTTAGATCATGTTAAATACTTTGGTCTGTTTATGGTTTGATATGTGATTTGTTGCTAGAATACTTCCAAAGCCAGGGAAATTTGTGGTAGGGCGTTTTTCCAGTTTCGGGGTGGGGGTGCTTGTGTTTGTTTTGGTTTTTTTTCTCTCCAATACTTGGTTTATCATGTTAGAGGACATCAAACTACTCAGTGATCAAAGCTTCAAGCTAGAGAAGCAGCAAAATGGCAAAGAAGAATGTCCATTTTCCTGAAAATTGGACTTTTGCATAAAAGCTACCTTGAAGTAGAATACTGTGTGTGGGGAAAAAAAATTACTGTCAAGAAATACTTCCTCACCATCAGTGGAGCTATTTCTATTTTATTCAGAGCTATACATACCTAGAATGGATTTTAAAATGCATCTTTTATAAGATCCCCAAATTGACTATATGATAAGTAATTACGAATACTTTAATGTTTCATCACCTTTCAGTGTGAGAAGTTTTGATATACTTTCCTTCAATGTGTAGTGTAACATTTTTATTCAGACTCTAAGAGACTATTCAAAGTGCTGCTGCATTTTTCCATTTAAGATTAATTCAAGTGCCTATCTGAGTAAGCTTGATACAAAACCCGAGTGAAAGAAATTGATTCCTAGTAATTGTAGTTCATTATTTTCTAATGTGATGTATTTATTCAGGATTTTAATATATTACCCTACTTATTTATGCATAGGGTATGCTCTTAATAAAAGAAAACTGGTTATAGTGTGAAAGTTTTAATAGTCTTAAACTGGTAAGTTGTAGTGAAATTCTGTCCTGATTTGAAGAATGCTGGAAGCAGTACAAGTGAAAAACCTCTGTGGCTGAATTGATGTATGTACAGCATGTACTTGCACTTAGCTGCTCATTTCTTTTCAACAATAGTCTTTCCCTGTTGGTTGAGCAGCAGCAATTTATTAGCTTTAAACTAAGACTGGCACTTTGAAAGCATACCACTTGAATATGATTTTCATACTACTGGTTAAATGAAAAGAGTGAGAATTTTAATTGTTTATATCTAAGCTTGTGCTCTGGAAACAGTTTGCCTCGGAAATGCTAAAGATGAGACAAAAGTGCAGTATATGAGAAGCCAGGCTGCGGTAGTTAACAGTTCTCATTTGAGTTCTAACTTATCAGTAGGGTCATGAAATTTAATGTTAAGCCTTTTTATATTTGCAATGTGTGCATTATGAGTGTTTTTACAGATTCTTTTGAAATTGAAAGCCCACATTGAAATGTCTTTTGTCAAACTGTTTTTATAGTTGGTATATAAAACTTGATGTACAAAAGTATGTTACTGAATGTATAGACAGGAATAGAAATGCATATTTGGAGCCTTCTCACAACTCAGTGCTTTACAGTGTTTATCTACTTACTTTGACATCCTTTTGGGGGCAGGGAAGACATGCTATGTGTTTATTAGGCTGCAAGTTGTTCTAGTACTGGAAGCTGTGACTTCTGCCTCTGTATCAACAATGGTTTGTTATATGTATTGTATTATGACTGTATGCATTTGGTATAATCAAACTGGTAATTCAAAACAATGTTTTTTTTTTTCTTTAAGGAGCTGAATGTGGAATAAATGCAGAAGTAGAAAAACAACTTGAAATGGGAAAGAAGTTATTGGCTGCTGGACAGCTAGCAGATGCTTTGTCTCACTTTCATGCGGCTATAGGTACGTGTCTCAGGAAAGTGACTCTTGCACTGAAATGTCCCTGGGTGAAGTTTTTTTTCCCCCTACTATTTGCTTCATTAAGTATCCTGCTTTCTTGCAAATTTCATTCCATGAGTCACAGAAGTTGGGGCACCTTTATGCAGCGGTTTGGATGGGAGCCAACAAACTGAGGAGTTAAATTCGATAAATTTTAAAACAGCTTTGGTGGTTGAAATCCTTGAATTGAAGAGTAGAGACAGATAGCACCAGTAACGAGCGGTGTTCGTTAACACTACAATTTCTCAATTGTGTGGGTTTTTTTAATTTTGTTAAGTTGTTGGACTTTTTTTGTAATATACAAGTGCATCATTTTCTCTGTGAGAAGAATAATACCAAGATGTTACACAGTAATGAGTCAAACTATTGAGACTTTTCTATTTATGCCTTGGATTAATAGTGATGTGTAAATTAAATATCTGCTGATTCTGAACTATTAGTATTTTCTATAAGTTTTCTGAGATCAGTTTCCCTTATATAAAGGGAGTGGAGGGGGGAACTTCTTTTTCTTTGGTATGGAAGCTCCTAATTCCACCAAGAGATTGTCTGTTTCTCCTTTTGCCTTGTTTGTCACTACCAAAGCATTCCTGTGGGACCTCAGTAGAGTTTGTGTTACAACATGGTTTATTCCTTTGTTATTGGTTGGCAAGCTTTAACTTGGATTTGGTGAAAAGTCCAGTTCCGTCAGTGGCTGTGCAAATGCTGGTTGTGGCACAAAGGCCGCAGTGGTGTGAGGTGCCTGCATGGGGTGAAACCCTCTGCTTTGCCAGCAGTTCTGGAGCAACTCGTAGAACTATGGTGTGACCGCCTCCGTTGTGACCTTGTCAACATCTCCATTGATGTTGGGATTCTTAGTTGGATGTTGATTTGAGCCTGATTGCCTAAACTTTCATCACACTTCTTTCTTTGTTGTATTTTGCCTTTTTGAAAAGATTTTAAGCACGATTTACCTACTGTGTTTGTAGAGGAGGGGAGAAGAAATTTCTCTAATCCTTTTTTTTGCCTGTACTGCATCATTGTAGACTGTGAGGTAAATGGATCTCTTTGTCTTGCCACAGTCAGACGATTTTTCTTTTTTGCAAACATCTAAAGTAAAATAAAGCTACCATCCATTTTCTCTTTCTCTTCAGTTAAACTTTCAACTCTTTCTTCAATCTCATCAAACTGATGGCTTATGCCTTCTCTCTGGGTAAATGTCAATTACTGTTCATTACTGCTAATGGGGAACTGAGGCAAAACCATGTTCTTACTGTCAGAAAGGTCATCATTTGGTGCTGGAATGTGCTTTCTGGGTTAGTTCTCTCCTATCTTTCATCCTTTTAATAAGGGTCCTTAATTTTAGCTATTGATTTGTGCCTACTACATGCAGTAGGACTTAGTACTTCCTTTTTTTAAAGGTAGTAACATTTGAATTTACTTGATGTCTATAATGCTGGCGTATAAGCATGGGAGTTACTATTAACTTTCAGTGCTGGATGTTAGCATTTCCACAGCTGAGACATTGTAGAGGAAGAGTGCAGATACCTTTTTCTCTGAGAACTGAACTAGTGTTTTGGGAATAGAGGTGGCCAGCTATGAAGCTCAGTTACCGACTGTAAGATTTTTGGCAATGCTATGTGTTCCATTTGTTTTAAAGTTCAACTTCAGCCTAAAATGAGGTGAGGAAGAGAAATACTTGTTTTGTTCCTCAGATATGGAGGTCCTTGCCTACAAATTCTGGATTGATTTGTTTTGTTTTTTTTTAATAGAGCAATAAAATGTTTACTGTCTTCTACTGCATATGGCTGTTTGGGTGGTCTAAGTTGCCTTTCCTTAGGCCACGGTAGCTGTAATCTGTTTCTTTGAAGTACTGCATTGAGAAGAATATTCAGGAAAATTCTTCTTGGTTTCAGAGACTGATGTTTATCTCCTGTAAGGGTGCACATATATGTGCTGGCCCAGAGAGTGTTGAAATTGCTGGATCTTGGAAGTTTGACCAGCAGACGACATGGGATGTGTGGGCCTTGAAGTTAGCCTTCAGGTTTTAATAGTGTATGTGTGTTTCTCTGCTGTTGACAGGGGATGTTGATGCCCACTTGAATATTAAAGAAAGAAGTTGCGGCTATTTGAATGGATGGTGTAAGGGGTTTATAAATCTGTGATGACGTTGGACTAACAGACTGGTCATTTGGGGATTTTTTTACTCAATCCTATATGATGGACAGGGACTGTGATAGAGAATAATGAAATAACATACTTTCAAGTGTAGGCCTGCAGTTGGAGATAAAGGGTTAGTATATAGTGGCTGTTTCCCTGTACAAAGCTGATAAACGTACACATTTCAACTTCAGTATTCTTAATTATTTGGCATTTACTGTGTTTCTGTAATCCTTATTGTTAAATAATCAAACTGCATAGAAAATGTTGCTTTGATAGTATTACTGATGTTTTCTTTTATTGATAAATACCATTTTTTCCAGTGGCTTAAAACTCAGGTAATGTATTTTTAGTCATTACAGTTTCACTGTACCCAAAGTTTCAGTTGCTTTGTGATAGTATTCTGATTACTGTTTGTTCCCTTGCAGAGGGAGACTCTGATAACTACATTGCTTATTACAGAAGAGCCACAGTGTACTTAGCCATGGGAAAATCTAAAGCAGCAATTCGTGATTTAAGTAAAGTAGTTGAATTAAAGCAGGACTTCACATCAGTAAGTATTACTGGAATTGAAAATTGTTCAAGCATAAAAAAACCTACTTCAAAGAAGGTTGTTTTTTCATATTTTGCTAAACAGAAATAGAAAATATATAATCGCTCAGAAGGCTTAGGATAGGATAAAATAGCAGTGGTGTATGTGCTTGAGTCTGCAACTAGGCTGAGTGTAGTCTAGCCAGTTATTCTAGCAACTAATAGTAGTTTTATTAACTTAATGTTCCTCATGGGTTTGTGCTAAACACTTTCCTTCTCTCACTTGTGGTTACTCTCCTCTCAGTCACCAAGGCTATGCCCTCTGAGAGCAAGGGGTGGAAGAGAGTGCACAGATGCATCTGTTTTTCTTCTGTCTTAATCAGCATTTAATTTCCCTGATCTTACTTCCTATGGGATTGTTGCAAATTCTGATTTACCCCTTGCTCACGTCTGCTTACTGTATGTGGAGACTGCCTCACTAGTTGGAGACTGATGCTGGAGTCCTCTCCATCTGATTCTCTGGTCTCCCTTTTCCATGGGCAGCGGCATATCCTGTATAGTTTACAATGAAGGAGCAAACATTAAGTTCATTGTTGTATGAAAATATTCCGATCATAAATCAAATCTTCTAAATCACTAACTTGTCTTTTTACACAGCTTGTATTATTATGTAAGTGTAGTGAAAGAATTAAATATGGGCGTTGTTTATTATTTATTATTTCTGCTAACTTCTTAAAATCTATAAGCGTTTATAATCAGGAAAGTGGTGTAAGGTAAACATTGTTTTATGGAACCCTTCAAATGAGTTCTTTCCATGAGTTGCAGCTGGTCATAAAAACTGTGGCTGCTTTTTTCCCCTCTGTTCTGGTGCAGAGTGATCTTGTACCATCAGAGTCCTCATAAGAATATTGTCAAATTGAGAAGACAAAGAATGGGTGTTGTGATCTCTTTTTCAGCTGGTTAGGTGTAGTAAAGTGCAACTTTTTTTCTCCTGCTAAAGGAAACAAGCTTATTTTCATACTTTGCTGAATTTCAATTTGTAAATCAAAATAAATGATCTTATGTTTAATTTCAGGCAAGATTACAGAGAGGACACTTACTGCTCAAGCAAGGAAAATTTGATGAAGCAGAGGATGACTTCAAAAATGTGGTAAGTTGGAGGCCTAAGTTGAATTACATCACTACTTTTAAGGTCAGGTTCTGAGCCAAGGTCTCATCTCGACTGATGCTCTAGAGCATATGTGTGTGTATACCCGAGTTTGTCTGTCTTGTTCTTTAAAGGTATTGTAGCTAAGCTACTTTGTATGAATAAATGGCTGATAAAGTTGCAGTGTGGTGATGAAGATGAAATCAGAAGGTGTTGCATGAATTAGCACAGCGCTTAGAAAAGTCTCTGTTTTTTTGTGTGTGTGTGCCTGGCACTTCATGATCTCTGCTTGATGATGCCTATACTAGGGAGCAGTCTTCATTGAGAAAGAAGGATGAGTGACATGGGACTCACAGTACGTAATTGAACCCTGCTTTACATAAGTATATTCGGGTCACCCTGGGAAATCACTAGGGCCCTCATGGATCAATCTTTGAAGGTTCCTATCTCTTTTGATTGATTGCAAAAAAATCCCAGGCTCTTAATTTAGTCACTGGGCTGTTAAAATCTGTGGCATGCATCTGCGTGTCCTCTCATCTGCAGAGGAGTTCTCTATCTTTCATGAATGCGTTGGCACTACTTTCTCTCCGTGATCAGGAAGTACCCGGAGTTTCCACACAAACAAAGTTGAATATTACCCTCCTAGGACTCACTTTAGTTGTTTTTCGTTTTGGTGGGTATTTTGTGCATTTCAACCTTTGCTGCAAAAATAAAGTTCTAACCCCAGAACAAAATTCCTCAGAGAATATGTGAAACTTGTTTCCCTCTCTGTTGCACAAAACTTCTATAAGCATGAGAATAAATAAGATACATTCTTATTCTTACTTACTCTTCAAGAGTTGCTAGTTTGTTAGAGAATTTCAGCAGACTGTGGGTACCTCTAGGTTTGCTTTGTTAACAACTCAGAGTTGGGCCATCACCTCAGTGAGTGGCAAGTGGCTAACAAAGTACATCTCCTATATATACGATTCCACACAACATTACGTAATAGATATTTCTGTTTGAAAAGTTCTTGGTGTTTCTTTAAAGTTTCCCAGTTCTTCATTCTTCAGTAGTTTCAAAAGTTCATTAATTTCCGAGTCTTAGCTCATTCTTATTGTTCCGTTCCAGTTCCTTTTCTGTAGTTGTAGCTCAATCATGCAGATTCTGGTCACCAGAGCCTCTTATCTTCTTTAAACAATCTCTGTCAAAGTCCGCCTATAGACTTCTTAGAAAAACTCGAGATGTCCCATTAACTTATGCTTACTCTGTCTCTTCTGAATGTCTAACCTGTATAAATTACTTACTGTGGTTTAATCACTTATTTCCTACCTGTTNTAGTTTCAAAAGTTCATTAATTTCCGAGTCTTAGCTCATTCTTATTGTTCCGTTCCAGTTCCTTTTCTGTAGTTGTAGCTCAATCATGCAGATTCTGGTCACCAGAGCCTCTTATCTTCTTTAAACAATCTCTGTCAAAGTCCGCCTATAGACTTCTTAGAAAAACTCGAGATGTCCCATTAACTTATGCTTACTCTGTCTCTTCTGAATGTCTAACCTGTATAAATTACTTACTGTGGTTTAATCACTTATTTCCTACCTGTTATGTTCTACACTTGCTAATCTGTTGATCCAGCTTGACTGTGTTGTAGGCCAGCCATGGTCAGGACTGTACAAGGGACAAATGAACAGCGCTTGCATAGTTCTCAGATTATTGTCTTTAAGCACCTGCATTCTGTTAATCAACCCTGTACAATTACATCTACTCTTTAACCATTCTGTGATTATTCCCAAAATGTATTAAAAGTCTAACAAGGCCTAGGTTACTTAAATCACTTAAAAGCTTATTCCTTTTACATTTGAACAGCTTGCATGTCCCGTATGCCAAAATAAATAGAATTTGCAGGTGCACCTGCTGCTGTCTTGTTGGCTTTCTTAGAAGAGTGTGATGAAGAAAGCAGTTCTGTGTTGCAGATTACAGCTGTTTAATGGAAATTCTACTAGTGGGTATGGATGACAAAAACAGAGCAGTTACTCTGTATGCTCTGCAGGGCAGTTGAGAGGATTGGCTCTTGCACGTATAAATGCATCAGGCAGTCTTTGTGTTTGTAGCAAAGCTGCAGTAGTTTATTCGGAAATTTGTGTAGCAATGGCTCCTCTGGCTGCGGCTGCTTCCTCAGCAAGTTTTAGGAGTGTGTGGTCTGCAGTTGCGTGTCTGATTGCAGTGAAGCCCTGCTGTTTGCAAATGTGGGAGAATGTTGTTCAGCTCTGATTAACTGAAGACACAGTTGCTGCAATAGCAATTACGTGATGTCAGTGTTGATTCTGAGTTTGTGTATGCATCTCTTTATAGTTACTGTTTCTTGCAGTATTGTTTGATACTGCACATGGAAATGCTTTTCCAGTTAACTGTCAAGTAGCTTGCCTGTTTTCCAAACCAGCTGCAAAAATTTAGATTGCTGCCTTTGGTCAGTCAGTTTTAGTCTTCAGTCAGGTTTTAAATGTGAAGTAGAACAGAGTTTCTTCTCAGAAGCTGACTTATGAAGATATCAAATGACTTACGAAGATCCTCAATCTTACTTCCAGTTTCCTTGGTTCTGTGAAGGGTATTGCCTATGTACTTAGAGAATATGGCAAGCAGTTTCTTTTGAAGAGCACAATTTTCAGTCAAGTACAGTATATTCAAGCAAAGCCAGCCAATATTAAAGTAATCCTTTGTCATAGGTTAATTTATTCATACGGGGGACAGCATTAAGTTGTCCTACATACTGTGACTCTTAAGTAGAATACATACATATATTTGAGACATTTCCCTTGTTTTCTTCTAAATCTTTCAGATAGCCTGATTATTCTACCGGTTCTCTGTGTCTAAAATACCTAGTTTACTCTGGCAGTATGTTTGCATCTAAATATGAAATTGCATTTAATCTCGAGAGGAAGTCAGTCACAATACTGTGAAATATATTAATATTCTGTGTTTCTTTGGGGTATTTTTGTATACGAAAGAAGGAAGAAGGCTGTTAGGGACTGAATCTTTCCAAATGATTTGAAGACTTTTACATCCAGGCTCTAGCTTTGCTACCAAAAGCAACAGGGAAAAGGTAGATAATAGCCATTAGGAAGCTTTGACTCATATTGTAAGTCAGTTGTCAAGAAGCCAGAAAGAATAAGTTGTACCTTGAAATGAAAGTTCCTTCTACTACTAGGGCAGGTGTGGCCCAGAGAAATGCCAATGGGATCTCAATAGCTTTTAGGCTAGAACTTGGTTGTAAACTTGGATACCTAAAACTGCATGTTTTACATGTGAACAGAGTATGTGATCTATGATTCTGCTCTTTGAGTAAATGTAGGTTAGGATATGAACGGCCCTCTAGCCTCCCACTTTGTTGGCTGGATATCAGCTGACTAGAATGCTATCCTTCTGGGAAGGCATGTAGCACATTGGCAAACTTTGGTGTCCAAATCTGGACCTAAATTGGAGAAAAACTTTGCCATCAGGCATTAGTAGTGCATAGGCTCTAAATCTGCAGTTAACTGTAAGTCAGTAGGTATGCAGCAGCCTGGTCATATGTTTGAGTCTGCAGAAGTTGAGTATCATGGAAAGATGGGGTCGAAATGCTGTGTTTAAAAAAACAAACAAACAAAAAAACCCAAACAAAGAACCCTCAGATTTCCACCCCATCCATCCCCCTTCACTGAAAGGGAAACCTTAATTTGAAGAAAGATAATTCATTTTCTTTATTGTGCAGGGTTTCAGGATGTTATCTAGAATAGGTGACCCTAAGGATGTCAGATGCTTATAGAAGTGAATTGTGGGCTGTCAAATATGAGAGTTCTTACCTTCTGTGTCAAGTTTTTTCCTGAGGAAATAGTTGTGTAGATGTGATGGGCTTTCTTCTGGTAAAGCCAGACGCCTTTGAAGTAGATTGTATGCCGTTGAATGATAGTAGATGTGTTCTCTTGTGTAATTTCACACGAGATTGATTATTCCTTTGTTTGGGTCAGGCGTTGACTTTAAGGGAGTAGATCAGATGTTAAAATATTTCCCACTTTCGAGTTGGAGGAACGAGGTCAGGGTGTAGAAACGAAGGGAAGCAATTTTACTTGGACTACTCAAGGACAGACATGTAGGAGTGACACGGTTTGTAATTTGCTGTATGATGTTTGCATTAAAAGTCAGTGTTGCTTTCCGTGTCAACCAGAACTGCAGGGTGACTGATGTAATGAGCCGTCTGAAAAATGCTGTTTTCTTCTAGCATATTCCAGAACTCTGTCAAATCCCATTGGAGACTCAAAAAAGCTTTTTTCTTTTTTCTTCCCATCCCTCCTCCACTCTCTCTTGGAGTCATGCTCCTTGAAAGGGATCTCAGTGGTTTAGGAGACGCAGTCATTTCTGAGGGAGAGAAGAAAAATTCCACCCATCTAAATGGAGGGGAGGATGACAGGTAAACTTTCCCAGCTTGTAACAGCAGCAATTTTGCGTAGAGCTTAAGTCATTGAAACTATTCCTTACATATAATAGTAAAACTATCCTGTAGTGTATGCTTGTGAAAAGATAAAAAAAAAAAAATATATACCCTTAAATTCTTTCTACACAGTTTTATAGTATGTGGGAAAAGTTTCATGAGCATGCTAAACCTCTTTAAAGTTACATGATTGCTAAGCAGAGCAGTTTCTTGGAATGTTTCTACCCCCTGTGGGGGATACTGGCTGTCTCATGAGGCAGTGCTAGTGTGAAAGCAGGCAGTGGGAATGCCTGACTGGAAGGCATTGGAATACTTCTTTCAGGAGCAGAGCCTCTGGAGACCCCAGCCTTCATGCCTTGTTTTTAGATTGTCCCTTTTTTTTTTTTTCCCCCTCCTCCTCTGTACTTCCCTGTTGGCTGAAAGATGTGATTCTGACTTAGGCCTTGACATGTTGAGCAATAGTACATTTCTAGAAACCTCTCAACAGGTGCACCAAACCAATAAAGTTCCTTACATGGACCAGGTTTTTTTGTCTAGTGATACGGAATCACAACTTATTAATCTTTAGAAGCTCTTTAGCTTCTTCCTTTGCAACTTAGCTACTGGTTTGGAAGTCTAGGACTTAGAGGGTAATAAAACTTCCAACAGGTGTCAGCAGAGTGGTCTAATTCTTGTGTTCAGAGTGCCCAAGATGGAACGGGGATTAAGCTAAAGTCCTAAGGTGACTTTAGACAGTCATTCCTCACAGTGTATGAATAGTATGTATTTCTCTGCTCCAACTTTGGTTGAGTGTTCATATGCTTTAATATCAAGTTCCTTGTGTTTTGGTTAGTAGTTTCTAAGTAATAGAAGTCAATAGGACATATCTGTGGGCACATCAACATTCATGTCCAAGACCTGGATCCATGAAAGCCCTGGAATATTTTTCATCCTTAAGCATGTGGTTTTTAGTGAAAGTAAAGGGAATATTGCTATACTTTAGTTGATGGAAGGCCCTCTGAAAAGGTGACAAAAGCACAAGTCCTGGCAGCCCTTTGTGTGTGCCATGTAACATTGTCTGTGGCCCTGCTTGTGTCCTAGAGAAAATGACAAGCGTTTGAGTTGCTAAATTCTATAGAAGGCATAAAAATAGAACAGAACTTCTGCCTAGTCTGTTCGAAAGTGTGGAAAGGACCAAGTTGTCACATTTCTTTTAAATTTTCTTCATTTTTTTAGACGGAATGTAATGTTCACAGTTGCAATTTGTTGCAATAAATACTGTAAATTGAGGTGTCCAAATATGCAGTTCTGTCTCCCTTGGAAGCATAAACACTTAAAAGCTGGAATCTGAAGGTGCTGCTCCCAGGTCCACTAGATGTCAGCCAAGACTAAGTGACTGAGCAGTGTACATCTACAAATTCTTGTTTTCTAAACTAGAGAAGCCCTTGGCTGTTGCAAAATACACTGGACAATAATTTTGCATGGTTGGTTGGTATGTGTACTAATACTATTTTGGATGTAGGTGGAGGAGACCATCTTACGGCACTGAGTAAGTTACTAGGCAAGCTTGGGCTGGGTATTTGGAGCTCTCTTAACCAGATCAGAGTAACATTAGATTTTTTCCAAATATGTTCCTCTGTGGTACTGTGATGATCTGTAGCTTCATGGGGAAAGAATAAAAGGTATTTAAGTATTTCCTTGCTTTTTTCCATCTGTCTAACATCATGGTTGTGTTACCCAATATATTGCTCTGCGAATGCAGAGCTTTCCTTTGTGTACCATTCTTGAGTGCATGGATGTCTTGATCTTAGATAACACAAACCATGGAGGTTCCTTCAGTTCCCCTCAGAATGTTTTTCACAGTGAAATTTCTTTTTGTTGTCTGTGTATTTATCACTTTGAAAAGCAAGAAAACAAAACAGCTTTACAATGTGTAGATGTATGCCTATGTTAGCGGCACTGGACCACTGTAAGCAAGGTATAGAAACAGCGTGTCTATAACATTTTGGATTTTTAACAATATTTTGTTTTTTAAACAACAGTACTTGAGTTTTTCAAGTTGATAGTGTCTGCTTATAATACATACTAAGATATTGAAATGCTACAGATGAATTACCTTTATATCTTTAATCTATACTCTTTGAGAGTGTGGATTTTGAGTTGTTGATTGTTTTTTTTTTCTCAATGTTTTTGTAACTGTTCTTCATTAGAATTCTAAATGCTCAACTTCTTCCTGTATTGTTTATGGGCCATTGCACAGGAAGATGTGGGACTGTCTAGCTGGAAAGCAGGACAGGCTGTTGTAAGCGACTGAATTAGCGTAGCTGTGTTTTGTATCTCTTCCCTATGCTTCTGGAAAAAAAGATCCTGACGCTCGCTCCATGTTCATGATTTCCAGTTCTGTCTCCTGTAAGTGTTCTGTGTTGGGGGATCCTTTTTTTTTTTTTTTAGCATGATAACAGATAATGTTGCAAAGCTTTGTTAAATAAAAAGCATGTTGCTAATCCAGAAAGCATAATTGTAAGATACATGTAGGTGCATCACGTTGAAATATATTAATCAACTCAGACTGGCACACGATGGCGTCATCAGGATCGCAGCATCCAACACAAAATGCAGATGGATCCTGTGTAGTTTAACATTGGTCTCACTTCAGTGTTTTGTTACTGCTGGTTTACCAGCTTGGCTGTATTGATGGCCTTGTATTAACAATATTTTTCTGAAGTAGCGCTGCATTGTATTTTTCGTGTAGCCATTTGTGTGGCTGGTGTAACTTCTGTGTGTGGGTTAGAAAAGTCGTATTGATGGACTTGCAGAACACAATGAAGTATGACAGGTTGGGGAGGGGCTTATGTTGCTTCTTGAAAACCAGCATGAATTGTTTAGCTTGTTAAAATGCTTTTCCCATCAGAAAACTTTTAAATACTTGATGTTTGACTGCAAATGCAAGGCAGCCATTCCAAGGCTGCTGACTTGGAATAGAAATGATCTATGCCCTTTCTAGATGTCAGGAAAATGCTGGTTTCATGAAGTGATCTACTGATGCCTTTTCCCACTGTCCTGGGTGCAGCAAGGTAATGTTGCAAAGTTTTGAGTCAAGTCCTTGAGATAAAGTCCTGGAAGAAACCAGTTTCCTTGCTGAGAGTGATGGGGAGAAAGGTAGATACACATGTGAATGCTTTTAAAGCTCAACTTGATAAATTGAGTGGGGATGATGATATTGTTTCCTTTAATCTTGCCTACTTTGGGGGGGGGAGGGGGAGAGGTGGGAGGGAAGTGGGGTTTGCTTACTCTAGGGTATTTTTCTTCCCTATACTGAGATTAGGCTATAAATAAGGCAGCGCCTGCAGTAGTGAATCTGTGATAGAGAATTACTTACAGTAACAAAGCCATTCCTGTGTAATGGCCTTTGTTTTCTGTAAAGGAACTAGGTGCATGTTTGGTGGGGGGGTTGGTAGTGAATGAAAGTTGCTGTTAACAAATGGCTAGCTCTTGTTGCTGCGACTTAAAATGCAGCTAATTCAGTGTTCTAATCCAAATGTAGTAAATGTCAAAGACAGCAAAGGATACTGTACTAAGAACATGTTCACCAGTAGCAGTGTGCTTGTCCAGCAGAACTGAGCAGAGCATAGCTTCTGACTGCGTGCTTTGAGACCATTGATGAAACAAGTAGAGGAGTGTTAGGTTTGCCTTAGACCTGTATTAAATTCAGCCGAAGTATTTTTTTTTAATACTTTGCTCCTTTCTTGGAAATCTAGCATACTTAGCGCAAGCAGTTGTTCTGAGTTGTCACCCCCAAGCATACTGCTCCACCGGAAAAGGAGAAATAATTGAAATGTGATTTGTTATTTACAGTCCTCTGATCACAGGGTGAAAAGGTAGGGAAAAAAAAAGAGAGAAGTAAACCAAAATGAGAGTATCAAACAACTGCATCGTATTTCCAGCTTTTTTCTGGGAGCTGAATAAACAGACTTCTCTTTGCTTTGGTTAACATTACTGATTAAAACATCATAGCAATACACTAATTACTTACTAAGAGCTTCTGAGTGTATTATTTTCATCATACTGTAGCACACAAACACTTGATGGCTTGGCTTTAGTTTGAATGATAGCTTCAAAAGTTTCCCTTTCTTTATTAACTGGATGGTTTGTACTACCTAATTATCTAGGATGTTTCATTCAAATGGTCTTTATTACTATCAGACGAGTCTGTATGATTGTAACATTGCTTTTCATATTCCACTGATGTTTTACTCAAATAAATCATGAGAAACGTACTGTGTCTGAAGCGTGCACTGTTATCGTGAGATAAGTTTAAATGGAAGCATAAAGCTTGTCCGTAGCAAAAGCTCTTAATTTTTGAGAGGAAAATACTGAGAAATTGAGGGAGACATTAAGCAAGAGTTCAGAACTTCAGAGAGTTTTGTAGTCTTGCAACTTATAAAATTACAGGTGCAGAAATTTGCCTCTACTACAAGCTCCGGATTTGGGGGAGAAAGAGGATGCACAGCATCAAGGGTTTATGGGCAGAGTTTCTGTTCTAACCGGAAGAAAAGCTTTTTGAGACTTCTATTAGGAAACAATGTACAAAGAAGAAAACTCTTTGATCACATTCCTCTCCTCTTGCTGAAAGACAGTGTAGGGGATAAAGGAGAATTTTCAGGTCTAAGTACAACTTGATTTTTGCCAGAGTAAAATGAAACAACTGCATAAGGTTCAAA
Organism: Burhinus bistriatus; assembly: GCA_013397275.1. Classification (NCBI taxonomy): domain Eukaryota; kingdom Metazoa; phylum Chordata; class Aves; order Charadriiformes; family Burhinidae; genus Burhinus; species Burhinus bistriatus. The sequence goes on from VYXH01003588.1 coordinate 473,676, forward strand.
AATACTTAAAATGAAGAATCTAAGACAGAGGGGGGACCTGTGCATGCTTTTGATGTTGCATTTAGACTTTCTCCTTCCATATACTTAAGTGTTAGAATCGGGGGAAATTTTGTTTTAGGAGTTCTGAGGGCTGATGTTGAGTTACATTAGAGACTTAAGCATAAAATATGAGTGTTTGAAGAACTTTCTGATGAAAAAAAGGTAAAAGGCCACTTTGAGATAAAGGAGGAAAGGAAAAAAAGTACTGAATGACTTTGAGGACTCAGTAACTCTAGTCAATATTCTGTGTATAAAATGCAAGGTAGTGCAAGTTTTGGTTTTAAAACAAATGAAATTAAAAAAATACCAAGTCCTGCTGATCTGTCCCTTTTAAAACTTTGGAAGTCATTCTGATCAGGAACAAGTGTGAAGCCACTGCCTTATTCAAACTACACTAATCTTCCAAATGGCTTTCTGGCTTTGGAAGGGAATTGCTGAGATTATTCCTGGCCTGTTTTTGTCTTCCTGGGTGGTAGCAGAGTTGCCTGTGCGATTTCTGGTGTGGGGTTTTTTTTTTCTCCTTTGAAAATACAAAGCTGCCTAAGCAGATGAAGGCAAGTTCAATGTAACCTTTTCTATTTGCTCAGAGAGTGAGGGGTTTGAGATGAGGATGAAACTTTAGACTTGTTTAAAACTACATATGAAGCAAAGAGCATAAATTCCAAGCTGATCCCAGCTGAGCCTTCCCCCATCTGTAGCATTTTAACCTGGTGTTGTAGCCACTCTTTCTGGGGAAAATGTAAGAAATATAGCTTTACAGTATACTATCTGTGACATGTTGCATTTGTTTCTGTCATGAAATTATAAATACTATGCCGAAAGTGAGATATGTGATTATGCCACGTGGATATACCTTTTACTGATGCGGAGGAATCCAATGTTTTAATAACTGTCTGCAGAGAGATGAATTAACTAGGCTACAATTCAGAGGTCCGTGACTTCTAGCAGTTGATTGGGCATGGGGGGGGGACAATGACTGTGCATGATCTATTCAATAATGAATGATCAGGCGTGGTGGGGTGAGGAATTAGTTTTCTCTGACTTTGGACAACTTGCATTGAAGCTAAAAATTACTTTCTTTTTTCTGAAGTTTGGAGTTGGAAACATTTCCAGTGGAATTTTAAAACTAATTTTGCTTTATGTGCAGCTTTAGTCAGGTCTCCATGATACGATTATTAATGGGACAAAAAGAGATCCTTGAACAAGCATTTCAGTGTCTCTCCTTGTTAATGTTTGCAGCTCAAATCCAATCCTAGCAATAATGAGGAAAAAGAAGCCCAGACTCAGCTGACAAAATCTGATGAGCTACAGCGCCTGCATTCACAAGCATTATCTGCCTACCAGCAAGAGGATTACGTAGCTGCTATTTCTGTTCTTGATGAAATCTTGGCAGTAAGTGTTAAGTAAAATGGTACTGTGAAAGGGAAGTAAGAGCTCCTGACATCTGTGTATTTTTGTTTAATAACTTTTTCACTGATGTGAAAACACTTGGTGTAATTGGCTCAGTTTTGCTGAGCGCCATGAGTCTGTAATGAAGTTGGAGAGTGAAGAATGCTGAGCACTAGCTGCAAAAAAATCAGAATAATAGCTTGTAGTTCAGATTAAAGGTAAGACTTCAGCCAAACTTCTGTTATGGGTGACCTTCTTGATTATACTTTGCCATTTTTCCACAGTTCTTAGGGAAGCTGGGGAAAAAGTTGTTCTCAAACCAAGATAGTTTTGCCAAGTATAGGAGATGTAGGGTTTTTAGTGTAGATGTTTCATTGCCTATATGCAGGCAATTTTTGTCTTGAGAAAATGAAATAACAAAAGATTGGAGGGAAAAAAAACAACTAAAAAACCAAACCCCACACAGTTAAAAATGTATATAGCTATTTGGATTTTCAGCTTGTTCCTTAGATATTTGTGTTTCTTGAATCTTAATCAGTATAAGTAGTTTGATAGTGTAAGTGTAAATAACTCAATCATGTGGGCATTTTGTGTATCATATAGAAATACATATTAAAAGACCGTTAACTGCTATGACTCTTCACATACAAATGAACACTGTCTTGGAATTTGCAACATTCTAGCTTTTGGTGAAGAAACTGCCAAAGTGGGAGTTTGTTTATGGGGAGGGAACATGGAAAAGCAGAAAAGCCTTGTTCTCTAAAATGATGGTTTACAAACAGATGATAAGACCCAGAATAAATTATCTAAAATGAATTATGATAGGTAATTCCTTTTAAGTAATTATTCTTGCCATACTGTCACATTGTTACTTCTATATATGTCTTTAAAATCGGATACTGAGGTCAAATCTTGCACAGCTGAATCTTGCCCACAGGCTTCTTTCTCGAGGACAACTGACAGCTTGGTCCTTGCTGTTCATTACCCCTATTGTTTTGGGAAGATATAATTTATGATTCTGATATCCTTCCCTGGAGGCTCAACAGACTGTCCCAGTTTAAGCAGTGCCAGTAGATTTAATTCATCTCCCTGCATGAGTTCATTGAATCATTTACAAATTTTTCAGGCCTTTGTTTTCTCTTTGGGCAGGTGCATCACAGCATCCGTCAGGAAGCAGAGATGCTAATTTCATGCGCTCTGCGTGCAGCTTGAACCTTATGCTATTGCAGTTGGCAAAGTGAAATTAAATGGGATTTTTCTTTCGTTGGGGAGGAAAAGAAGTGAAGTGTTATGGACCAAAACCAAGCTTTAATTTTGATTTCTCAAGGTTTGTGTTTGGGATGCAGAGCTACGGGAACTTCGAGCTGAGTGTTATATAAAGGAAGGGGAACCAAGCAAAGCCATTAGTGACTTGAAAGCTGCTGCCAAATTAAAGAATGATAACACTGAAGCCTTCTATAAAATCAGCAGAATATATTATCAGCTGGGGGACCATGAATTATCACTCAGGTAATTTTACTGTTTGCTGTAATCATTATAAGTGAGACAGATATTTCACGGTTTATCATGACCTATATCATCCCATTTTCTATGTTGTCTGGTTTTTGGATGGAGTAGCAACTGTGGTCTGGACCTGATAAAAGAAACTCCTTTCCAGAAGCTAAGAACTGGCAGTGAAGATGCCATGTTTAGTCTTTTAAGACCAGCTGTCTATGGTTCCTAGCATCTTGTTTACTTAAATAGAAGCCATAGTGCAGATCTGTCAGAGTTGCCTACATTTACTGTCTTTATTGTAGTCCTCCATCCTAGAAGAAAGTGCTTCTCTAAACTTGCTTTGGTGGAGCCTTTTTTTAACCTTGAACCTCCATTCAAGTTAAGTTTACAATACAAACAAAAAATGTATACGTTAAGTCTTAGGGCTACATTTTTGTTTTCAAGAGTGGAAACAAAAGGTTACAAGATTAATAAGTACAAGTACAGGAGCATCCAAGTATGAGGAGCTGGGGATCCAGAGCTATCAATCTTTCATTCTTGCAGAAAGTGTCCAGAATTTTGGATGATTTTTTTATAATGTCCTACCCTTTACTCATATTCAGTATATGTTAAGGTGTTATTCGTATACAGATAATATATCCTGCAAATAACTGCCCTTACCCAATCCGGACTGTTAACTTCGTACTCTGCTCAGCTGGACAGGCGGTATAATCCTCCTTCTTGCACACAAATGGTTTCTGTGCAGCTCCTCTTAGATGCGCTACCTGCATCTCCAGACTCCTTCTAATATGGTTTCTGCCACAGAATCTCTTCAGTAAGAGGTGAAGGGAACTGAAAAAGCCGGAATTTCTTTTCTTGGCAGTGTATGACAAAGACTAGTGGATGGAAACTGTGTGTGATTATAACTGCAAAAATTCATTTTATAGCTGGGCAAAAGTAAATGCCAAATAACTAATTGGTTTACGTTAGGGATCCCCTTTCCAGAGTATACTTAATTTCTGGAGCTTGTAGGTCACTTCTGTGGTGAGTTGGTAGCAGACCATCACTTAGCCTAGTGATTTCAAGAATAGGTGGTATTCTTTTCTCCAAAATCCACACATGGACACTCTGTTAATAACCAAATCTTAAGATTTTTATAAGTACAATTGAGAGCTGTTGAAGAACAGAATGGTATCAGAATGAAGGTATAAGCCTTTTTTCTTTATTTTTCTCTATTTTTTAAATTATTATAAGATGTACTAAGAAAGAGTTTTATAGCTCTCGGACTTGCTGGTGATTAATCTTGTCCTTCCCTTCATTTCTTCCTCTTACCTTTACAGACTCAATGATTTTCAAATAATAGATATTTTTGTCTGTGCTTAGGAACAAAATAAGATTTTTGTGAGCTCTTTCAAAAATAGCACCTAGGTTGTACTGTGATGATTCTGAATGATACAAAACTTTTATTCCTTCATATAGTTGTATTCTGGAGTCTATTTAAAGACACTTGACTATTTTAAGAGGTACCTGCCATAATCAGAGTCTGATTAAACAATTTTCACAGTGAAAAGTCAGGGACAGTCTTGGCTGGTATTCCATCAAGAGGAGGTTTGAGTCTCAGCAGAACTTTGTCTGTTTCAGGCAGCATACTTTTACATAGGTATTTTGTAGTACAGCTGAGTTACAATTGTAATTTTTCATATATATTTAACTTAAACTGCTGAATATAAATTCTTTCCCAGGGTATATTTTTCTTCTGCTGTTTAGTCAGTTAGTAATGTAACATTTTTAAATCTTTGCAAAACAACTAAAGCCAGACAAATATCCCTGGATGTTCTAGAAGGCTTTTTTTTGTCTCACTTCAAATTTGTTTTTGGATGAAGGGAGAGATTCTGTAAAGAAGTTGTGTTGTTCTGAACAGCTTATAGATACTGCACTGTGTCTCTTAGTGAAATTTCATGTGTGGTAATGTCTTTCTGTTTTGGGTTTGTTTGGGTTCCCTGCCCCCCGTGAAAAGTGAAGTCCGGGAGTGTCTGAAACTGGACCAAGATCATAAGCAATGCTTCTCTCTCTATAAGCAAGTAAAGAAACTCAATAAGCAGATCGAGTCAGCAGAGGAATTAATCAGAGAAGGCAGGTAAGTATTCACTGCTGTATTTAAAAAAAAAAAAAAAAATCGCTACTGAGGCACTTGCTTATTACTCATTGAGGAGTTGATTAAGTGATGCCTTTTGCATCTGTCAGTTGAAGTGGATAACTGAGCACAGGTCTCAAATTACAATTAAAATAAATATTGACTCACATACTGACAATTCTATTCTGATTCCTTCTGATGCTATGTCTTCTCTTTGCATACTTCATTTATTTGTTGAGTAGGTAGTAAGACTGAGATAGGGATAATATTGTCATCTCTCACATGTTGTCACTCAGCACTGGTGAGGCCACACCTGGAGTGCTGGGCTCCCCAGTACAAGAGATGAAGCTAGTGAGAAAGTCCAGTGAAGTGCCACTAAAATGATGGAGAGACTGGAGCATCTCTCTCCTGTGAGGAAAGGCTGAGATAGCTGGAAGTACTCCCCCTGAGCCTTCTCTGCTACAGGGTGATCTCATCAATGTGTATAAATACCTGAAGGAAGAATGCAAAGAGGGTGGAGCCAGGCTGCTTTCAGTGGTGCCCACAGCACCAGGGGCAGTGGGCACAAAATGAAACAGGAAATTCCGTTTGAACATAAGGAAATGCTTCCCATCATCTGCTCATTTCCACTGGCGCAGGTTGCCCAGAGAGATTGTGGAGTCTCCCCACTGTAGAGATACCCAAAATTTGTCTGGACGTGGTCCTGGGCAACCTGCTCTAGTGGCCCTGCTTGAGCAGGGGGGTTGGACCAGATGACCTCCAGAAGTCCCTTCCAACCTCAACTATTCTGTGATTAGAGGACCACATGTTTAGACTAAAACCACCTAGTAACTCTGCAGTGCCTCGATAGCAAAAGTGGATCTGACTGATAGGCTTCTTTTATGCACCGTGTTAAATGATACACAGTGCCTCTGTATTCTTCTACCTTCTTGCTTTATTTCAGTTTTACGTGTTCCCAAGCACACGACATCTAACTGTAAGGACCCCTAACAAGTGATTAAACATAGTCAAGGCGGCTTTTTATAATTAAGTACATCAGGAATGTGAATCAGCACAACTGAAGACACTTTTATTAAGTCAGCGGTCCGTTTGGACTCTTTTCACTTTAGTCTTCTATTTAATCAGTATCAGCACGTTTTCAGGGATTCTTTGGAGAGCTTGAATTTCTCCTGGCTTGTAGCAACCCATCGGTTCAATCACATGCTTGCATTTTTAGGTGAATGTTCTACTCCATTTCTTACTCAAACCATGGAACTTTAGCATCTTTGAAACCTTCACAGCAAAACCACATTTTACTGCGTGACTTGCAGAGAAGAAGGAAAGGAGAAAACCACTGCCTGATTCAAGCTGGCATAAATAACTTTTTTTCCTGTACCAAGAAATGCAAATAGTACAGTGCTCACAGCAAGACTCCAAACTTAATCCATCTCGGACATCAGAGAGGGAGACGCTTTTTTCCAAGTGCAGAGTGGCATGTTGGACACGAGGCAAATTAGAGACTGTTGTCTGTGCACACTGAGGGATGGTAGTTGTTACCTTCTGCAGAAGCCTGCCAGGCATAGTGCCTGCTCTTCTGTCTCATAGCACAGAAAAGGGAATGGGGATGTAATTCTTGAAGGGGCTGAAGGTTTTCTTCATACTGTTGCCTCACACCACACCTTAGACTGTTAAAATTAAGGTACATTGCTAGAAGGATGTGAAAAAATCTGTGAATTTTAAAATTTGTAAATATATCAAAACACCCTGAAGTAGTTACTACATTTTGTGATACTATGCTTATCTTTGATTTTTTTAAACAGGTATGAAGATGCTATCAGTAAATACGATTCTGTAATGAAAACTGAGCGAGAAGTCCCGATTTATGCTACTCGTGCCAAAGAAAGGATCTGCCACTGTTTATCAAAGGTAATTCTGCTCTGTCTCCCTCTGTAAATTTCTTCAAAACAAACAAAAAACCGCACAACTACTTGGAATTTTGTTTTACATTGTCCTCTCTAGAATCAGCAGGCTACAGAAGCCATAAAAGTTTGTACAGAAGTTCTGCAACTGGAACCAACCAATGTGAATGCCCTGAAAGACAGAGCAGAAGCTTATTTGCTGGAAGACCTGTATGAAGAAGGTACAGTTGTATGCAGTTTGCACATAGCTTTTTGTGGACGTTTAAAATGCAGTCAGTGTTTCAAAAAACTTTAATATGCATTTTGATTCTACACTGTGTTGTTATCCCTAATCAGCACTGATAGTTGCAAATTTACAAAAATATCTGCTGGTAATTTTGTCTTGATTAGCATAAGTGGAATGTACTTGTTTTATCTATAGTGGAGTTGTCTTTACAACACTGGGCTATGTTCAGGTTGTTGTACGAGACTGTACAGCTTACTGAACTTAAACACATTTATATAATCAGCAATGTCAGACAATCGCATTTAGAGATAAAAGGTAATTATAGTTAGTGATGTAAACCCATTTTAGGAGCCCCATTTTAGTGTCTTTAGATGGCAGCATGAAACAATACTGTTCTATCCCCTAGCATGTGTTGAGGGCAGAGGAAGGTAACAACCATTGCTTCACCTCCATGGGTGTGTCTAGTGCTGTTAAGAGCAGTAAACCGATTCTACTCCTGAGGCTGCATTTTCCATATGTGGTTTCCGTAAAATGCATACTGTTACACAGTGCCATCTACAACCTTGGACAGTAGCGACTGAGTAATGGGTGTCTCTGAGTCCACCATTATGTTGTTACCTAGCTTCTTTAAGAGTACTAAGTGCTAATGTGCTATAAATAAAAAATCTTCAAAATTTAATTTAGTGAATCTCCTTTCCCTAAGAAACCAGGCTTAAGGAGGACATTAGGACAATTTGTCTGTTCCAACCCCCGTGCTCAGTCATGCAGTTGTTCTTAGTGTTGGGCTGTTTCAGTCAAATGGGATGAGAGAAAGGGGTTGTAGGCTTTTAAATCTGCAGAATACTGGTTCCATTAATTTTAGTGCTCATAGAACAATTTTCCTTTTCTGTATTTTGGTATTGGATCTTTCACTTTACAACGGAACAAAAAAAAAAATCTTTCTATTTCAACATTCATGAAGGCAGCTGTTCTCATTAATAGCACACTCAGATTATTTTTTTTGTCTTTTTGAGAAATCAATCACTGAGAAATGATATTGCTCACCTCCTGAAGCTCACTTCAAAAATGAGATACCTATTTTGTTCTTTTTTTTAGGCCTCCTTGACTCAAATGAGGACATGGTATAAAGAGGACTGGTGTGGTTTCAGGCAGTCCTCTTTGTCAGCCTTGCAGACTTTGTACCTCTGAAATGACCCAGTCCTAGTCCCTCTTTGCTGAGGCTGACAATCATTTTTCCTCCTTACAAGAAAAAGGGTGGAAGATGACAACATTTTGGAGAACTGATGACCTTTGTACGAAGGGGTTGCTTAAAAAAAAAAACCAACCCCAAACTGTGAAGAAAAAAAAGTCTTTCTGTTTTTCTTAGGGTAATGTTTTTCCATCTTTTGGTTATTAACTGCAGTGTCGACCTAAAAGTAAGGCTCAGGAAGATTTTTGCAGTGATGAGGCCCCCTTTGGGCATTTCCCCATCTTTTTCTGTACTTCAGTACAGTGGAAGTAAGCTCAATCAGTGTTGGGAAAAGTAGATTTATAAATCAATAAAAAAACCCCACCCCACTTCCCTAAAGTAGTTAAAGGTACAGAATACAAATCTACATACAGTACTGCTTGTACAAAAGTTTTTGATTTAAGAGGAAGGAGTATCAGCAAAAGGAGAACCCAAAGAAAATTTAAGATTATTTTTTCCCCTCAAGGTGTATGAATCTTCAGCTTCGAGGAGGGTACAGAGAAGGGCAGGCTAAACAGGCCCTGCTGTGAGTCCTCCGAGATCTACCTTTCGCTTCTTACTAGTGGACAGAATTAATCTGTTGGTTTTGTTGCAATTGATGAATCTCAATTTGGATGTTTCTAATGTTATCTTCTATTAAGTCCTCATCTGTTTCTGGTTCCTGTAGGGTAAGAGAATCTGGCAACTCTTCCAATTTATAGGGAAAAGGTTTTGTAACAAGGTTGTGCACAAATGCACAGAACCAACTTGGTCTTGTGTTGCAGCAAATGCCTCCCTGTTATGGGATATAAGGAAATATAGAGAGGACATGCCTGGGGTCTGGTAGAGCTTATTTTCTGGGTTGGAGCCTACTGGGCTTGGCCTAGCCTGGTTCTGAGTAGACAACCATGTTCCAAATCCCTGTTGTTTAGCATATCCCCTGCTTTCCTCCTGCCCTTGGCAGTAGTGAGATGGTTGTAGTTACGCTCTACCTTCCAGCAGAGCCTCTATAAACAGTATTATAGTCCGTTAATGTTAGTCTGCCTGAAAGTGTCTTCACTTATCCTACTACTGCAGAATGATGGCCGATTCCTCTCTGCTGTAGAGAACAGTAGAGCAATTAAAATTTCAGTCTTGTATTTAAAGGGCCACACTGATTCTCATTCTTCCCTCAAGAAAATTTCAAGCTGGAGGCACCTATTTTCCTCTTTAAAGACAGGAAATTTCTGAGTACTTGTAACTCAGAACTGGAAGATGACTATTGTTAAATGTTCAAGATGTACTTCAGTATGTATAGCTGAGTTCTGATTTCCATCAAATGGTTTTGATTACTGTATAATCACATGGGATCCAGGGCTTGTCTACAGAGACAGATGTGTAATGACTCCCTTTCTGGCTTATCTTGTAAGTACAGGAATCTGTCTAAAGTATACAGCACAAATTTTGTCAAAGGAGGGGAAAAGAAAACCCAGCCACCTTGCTGTTTCAGCGTTGGTCAGGATGTCCTTTTTCTTTTCCTCTTTTTTTTCCCCTCTCCCCACCCTATTACTGTAGAGGAAACAGTCCCTGTTTCAGTAAGAGCATAACTGGCTCATTTATTCCTCTCACAGAGTTGGCATGGACAGAGATTGTCTGCAGTTACTCATGTTTGATAGGAAGCTAATTTTGCATATGGAATAATGGCCAATCTTGGTCACTTAGTTTTAAAGATGCAGGCAAGATAGGAAAGCCAGCTAAGGTGTTTAGAGATAGAATGCAATTACTATTTTGAGAGACTGTGAAGACTCTTGTATTGAAAGAAAGAGTTAATTTGACTAAAGTATTTAAATTGAAAGTGATCCTGGAAACTGGTTGTTTCTTTCATGTCATGGGCCAGGATGAAAGGAAGAAAGGATGGTCTCTGAAACAGCAGGCCAGGAAGAAGCAGCAGTGATTCTTGTGGTTTTTGTGAGGTACTACTGCTTTTACAAATAGTGACTGAGAAGAATTGATTAAATCACTTGCTCCATGTGAGTCATGTGATATCATGAGGATGAAGCTGTCATCCTGCTTCCACCTGCATGCAAGCCTCACCCCTCAGGTGGGGAGAGGGATTAGGTCTCTGAAAGAGGAAAATTGCAACACTGGAGCGTACCATCAAAATTGAAGTCTCTTCCAACTGAGAGAGAAATGCAAAATGTACTTGCCATCAGATGTGCTGGGTGCATTCCCTCTGCAGCGTGCAGCACTAAAAACCAGACCTTCCCATATGCTTAATACATGCAGCCTTTAAATAAGGGAGTCAGTTTTAAAAAAAACAAATGTAGTACTGTCATTGCAAGTACTTGACCCCTGAGCAGCTTGGTTTCCAGCAGTGGTGCGTGCTGTAGGTGGTGTGCTGCTCAGTGAAGTTGAGCAATCTGATCTGCATTTGGCAGGACATTGTGATGGGACCTCCCATTATTACATGAACTAGATTAAGTACGCTGGTGTTTAAAATTATTGGAGCGGTAAAGCAGCATAATGAAATCCCTGCATTTTCATTGTTTTTATCAGTTTCGACAGCATATATTTGTCACACACATTAGTGTACATGCCCATTTGTTGTTTTTTTAATGACAGGACAAATTATTAAAAATAGCAGCAGAAGCCAGAATGCTTTGTTCAAGCAGCAAACGACAGTGTTCAGTGATGTGAAAATGAATAGAAATTTTTTGTTTGTAATAGCATATGAAATTGTTGGGGCACTGGAAATACCTTTTGGAATCATTCTTTTCAATAGCCAAAACAAGATTGCAGTGATATCAGATGTCTGGGTAATACAAATTCATTAGTACTTCCTGCTGTCTTGCTCAGAAACAGTGAAAAACAAATGTAATGCCTGCTGAGAAATAGCATCTGCTTGGAAACAATCTGATGCAAGTACTTTGTCTAACTTGAGAAACCTAGGAGACTTGGATCTGCAAATGAGACTTTGAGGATTATAATAGTGAAAGAACAACAGTCTCATTAAAGACTTCAACAGTTGCTTCCCTTGATAAATATCGGAGAATGCTTAAAGTTGGTGTCTTAAGCATTCTGTTACCACTTAAAATAACATGGTTTACTTCAAAAAAAAAAAAAAAAACAAACAAAAAAAAACCCCAAAAGTTTAGACCTAGGATTTCTTAAAAATTCATGAATACCTTACAGCGCCTCTTGCTTTCATTCCTGAGAAATGCAACTCTTGAAATAAAAGTGAGAGCCTACCTTTGAAAAAAACCAAACAAACAAACCAAAACAAAAACAAACCCTTGAAGTATAACTGTGTGCATATCATGTAAAGGCATAAAAAGTGATTATTTGTCTTTCACTAACAGTGTGAACTTACTGGTATTCTGAAATCCCATTTTTGTTGTCATTATAGAGGAGGTTTTCTATTGTGTTGATTGTGTGCAGACTGTGAGAAAAGGAGTATTAATTTAAAGACCTGTATAATACATCCTTCAGTTGAACAGCAGTGTGGGACTAACATTGTGCAGTGGGCTCTTCAAATACTAGTAGCTGAAACTTGCTTCTTGATTTCTGTTTCATCCCAGTCCTACATGCTCGTTATGTTCATCCAGGAGACTGTTGTAACATCCGGAGAGTGTTCTGACCTGCTGCTAGTAACCTTCCTTTCCGAAAAGTGTCATGAGCCTAAAGAAGGAGAATTTCTAAATTCATATGTGAAAATGAATCTTCTGTACTCTAAGGTTTTCTAATTTCAAAAAAACCCAAAACATGGCAAGTTGAAAGAGAAGTTTTACTGTTTATATGTGGTAATAGCAAAACTTCAATTTTGGCAAGTGGTTGAGTTATTTGAATTGAAGTTTTAAATCTTTTTTTCATTCATTTTTTTTTATGAAAGCTATTAAAGACTATGAGACTGCTCAAGCCAATAGCGAAAATGACCAGCAGATTCGGGAGGGGCTAGAACGTGCCCAGAGAATGCTGAAGCAATCACAGAAGAGGGATTACTATAAAATCTTAGGAGTAAAAAGGTGAGATACTAATATCTGAGATGATGAGGTGAAAGTTGGTTATTAAACCCGTACATCTAGGGCTGATCACTTGAATTTGTTCTGCTAAGTGTTAGTTTTTGTTCCTGTATCTTGCTACCTTCACTTTCCTACTGTACTAGTTTAGCAGTGATCAGCTTTTAAGTAGCATTTGTTTACAGTCCCTTTAGAAAGAATTAAAAACAACATTGGGAAGGAAATAAAATCCTTCGCAAGAAATTCTCAGTATAGATGATCAAGAGTCAGGTGAATGAAGTGGGGAAGGGATGAAGACTGGAAAGAATTACTGAAAGCAACAAAAAATAGAATTGTGGCAGGTAGTATGATAGACTGGAAGAGTTTGAAAGCACTAATTGAAAGGTATCTGAAATACTTCTGTCATTAACCTTGAGAAACTAATGACTTCTCTTTCTAATGAGGACCGAACAAATGTCCAGTTCTGAACTGGTATTGGTCATCCTTCCAGTCATGAACTAATTCGATCTCTACTGTTTGTACTTTTTGTTGCTCACCTGATTGTAAATTCTTCAGACTGGGAACGGTATCCAGCATAGCAGCTGGCAGTAGCATCTTTCCAAAGAAAGTAAATGTGTGGTGAAGGAAAGAGTGAGTATTCTTTGTTTAAAGTTGCAACCTGCTTCCTCTGGTTTTTGTGTGAAGAATCTTCAGTGCCACCTGCAGAAGGTTAACTAACTCATAATTTTCCTGATGCCTGATGACAGTAACTAAGTTTCAGTGTTTAAAATAAACCTGTAGATTCACTACTGTGGCATATGAACAATTAGAAAATTTTAAGTTATCTGTAATTTTATCCATCCAGAAATGCTCGAAAGCAAGAAATCATAAAAGCTTACAGAAAGCTGGCATCCCAGTGGCACCCTGATAACTTCCAGAGTGAGGAAGAAAAGAAGAAAGCAGAGAAAAAATTCATTGATATAGCAGCTGCTAAAGAAGTCCTCACTGACCCAGGTAATGATTGCTCTTATGCAGTGACTTCATTTTTTTTTAATACTTTTTTGCAGTAATGTAAAAATGCAGCAAGTGTAAGTCATGACAAGCATTACAGCTTCTCTTTTTCCCCTTTCTCCCCTTACCTATCTTGAGAAAGGAATGCACTAATACTTGCATCTGGTCTGTTGGATGGTCACATGTAAGCCTGAAATTTTTTGTTTCAGTGACTGTTGTTTAAAGTCAAATAAAAATTATTTCAAAGGTGTCTTTTTGGGATATCATCTTGCAGAGATTTCCAGGATTGATTAACTCTGGAGGTGGTTACTTTAAGGATGGGGGTGTTGTCTTCTCCCTAAAGTTCTATTGCAAACTACTTTTAGATTAACAGCACCTGAAGTACTCCAGAGATGCCCTCAAAATTGGCCCTTGTTGTGTGTATCAAAGCCTAGATGCATTGTGCAAACAGGAGCTGTGCAAACAGAGCATTTCCCTGAGGGTTGGGGACTGCGTTGTTGTTCCTGTCAGCCTGAGGGAGAGGATGCTGTCACTGCTGGTCTCTGGCCAGGCTCCTGGTGCTGGCCCAGTCCCTAGGAGCAAGGAGCCCTGTCAGGTCTGGCTGTCTGCTGGTCAGCTCTGGGGGAGGGGGGAAAAAAAAGTGAGGAATGCGGTCACTCTCCTGGGAGACCCTGTGGTGTGGTGACTAGATCTGGTGTCTGTCTTGCCAAGAAATGAATGGAAGAGGTTGGACTATTTAGTCTCAAAAATGTAATAAAAAAGGGGTGATGTGGTTATCTCACCTCCTTTAAAAAAACAGGCAAACAAACAAACCCCAGACAACCAGTAAAATCCCAAACAAAAAAAACAATCAAAAACCCCCAAGACGACACCTCTCAGCCAGAGCTATCTGTTAAGTTCTTGTCTTTAAACTGTCCTGCATGGTCACTGGAAAAAGAGAAGCACATTAAAATGTGAGCCTCCGATATCTACGTCTTTTATCTTCAATTTCAGGATCATCTAAATGATAATTAGGCAGATGGGCTCAGACTTTCTTGGGGAAGGAGGGATCTGAAAGTGATGAACTGCATTACAAGCACTTCTGGTCAGAAAACCTTTTTCTGTGTTGCGATCTTTGTTCATAATTATGAACACAAATTAGGAGACTTATACTAGAAGCGTTTGAGATGCTGTTTGCCCTGTCAACATCTCAGGTGATGTTCATCTGCTTTCTCCTTGACACTGTTTCTTATGTCATGTTTACCATTCCTCTCAAACCAACTGGGCAAGAAAAGTAACACTGATTGTATTTAGCTTCTGTAATGCCATCTGTGTTGCTTTCTGTCTCTTTTTCACTGCAATGACATTCTCTCCTTTCATACAGATATTTTTCCCAGGTTGTTTTCTGGCTCTAGTGACCACATTAGTTATGCAAAGAAAAACTATAAAGCCTGTGGACCTCAATCTCTGAGCTTTGATAGGCAAGGTTATTATCATAGGGCTCTGGTGTACTTTGAGGCCATCTTCTACATTCCTCCCCCTGCCAGTCTCATGATTCCCCCCCTAACTAGTTTCTTTGCGTCCCTTCTCTACCTTGATAAAATGGGTGTCCTGAAAAAGTGCTGGGTGATCAAAAGCCTTGTGGAGCTTGGCAGGCTTCTTGAAAGGTGTATGCGGGTGTACATAACAGAGTAGCAGCGTAGCCTGTGACTTGTCTGTGGGTCTCAGGAAAGCCTTTCAACTTCGCCCCTGCTGGACAAAGCTACTTAAAGAATGTGCTTTCTGCCTCCAAACTGCTGGCCCCTAGACAGCACTCTGCCTGAACGGTAGGTGGAGAAGATCAAAAAAGTCTGGGGCTCTGCATGCTAACTTGCATGGTGTTGCTGGATGATCAAGATTGGAATTTATTAGATGTGAAGAATTGGCAGGATACAGCACGGTCTGTCCTCGCACCATCCCAAGTAAGTGCAGCTACGAGAGAATAGCTCCAACAAACTCACTGAGGACAAAATGTCCCAATTATTTGTGGGACACAGTTGGTCAAAGTACAACTGTCCTGTCCCTGTTGAAATTCATACCTGTCCTGTTGGACAGCCAGGCACTGTCTTGCCCTGTTTTAAACTAAATGACTTGTTTAAGTTTTTCATCCAGTGTTTTCACAGAATTAGTCTCTTCTCTGCCAGCCTCCTGGACAGCTTTGAAAAACCCAAAGTAATTGGGTTCTACAGATGCTGCTAGTACACACTGAAGCTGTCTGGCCTGGGAGGGGTTCTGAATTGGTTATTGGTAATCAAAGATGCTTGCTGTTACTGCCCTAACTTCTGTGCCGTGATTCCACCTTGGTTTTGTTTCTTCCAGAAATGAGGCGGAAGTTTGATGCGGGAGAGGACCCACTGGATGCAGAGAGTCAGCAGGGTGGGGGCAACCCTTTCCACAGGAACTGGAACACGTGGCAAGGATTCAACCCCTTTGGTTCTGGAGGAGGACCATTTACATTCAAATTCCACTTCAGTTAAAGCCAAGACTGTTTCTGGTGGCTGCTGCTGGTTTTTACTTAATTCGTTGGAAAATAGCCTCTCAGTTCAAGACCCAAAATCTTAATTTCTAATCTTGTTCTTAACCCAGAGTCTTTACTGGACTGGGAGAAAGCTCCTTCTTTTTTTTCCTATTCAGAGAGTTTGCTTTGTGGTGAACTTGACAAGCTTGTACTGGTTGGGGGGGGTTGTTACTGCCCATGTATTTGTTGTGGATATGCAGGACTTGCTTATTCCTATGGATGGCAAAAACAGCAAGAGGCTACTTAGGACAACACTTAAACATAAACTTAGGACTCAAGTATATGCTTAAAGGTAAAAATGCATGTAAATATTTTTCTGAATCGGGGCCTAATAAATGTGGAAAGGATAGTTACAATAGTCGCTACGGTAACAAATTGTTAGTCATTGTGCTGAGCAGAATGATCCATCTGTCAGTATTCTTATAAGGAAACCCTAGTGACCACCTGCTGTATTACTGTCGGCAGTGCCATAGGTAGGGTGAAGAGGCTGCGTATGGAACGAACAACGGCTCTGAAAGAAGATCGCTTGTAACATTGTATTTGAAAATGTCTGCTCACTTTCTTCATTAACTTGAAGTGAATTGGGATGATTTCCTTGGCAGTAATTGTCAAATATGAAAGTAAAAAAAATACACCTGATGTTTTTCGAAAGAACTTTTTCTGAATGTGATTTGGGATGTTTAGGTATCACTTTTGAGGAGTTTGCACTTTAACAAAATATCTGCTTGAGATCTGAGCAAAAAATTTGATGTGACGTTTCTCCCCGACTATGCAGCAATTAGTTACTTCTATGTATATAAACTCAGAACTGATACAGGTTGGGAGGTGAGCATACTGCAGACTGTAGGAATAAGCTATTAACTGTAGCTGTCCCCTGTAATACAACTTCATTTCTGCTGGATGATGCAACAAGTGAGTTAATACTGTGTGAAACTGTTTGAAGTGATTTTTATGTTTTGTGTAACAGCCACAGTGCTGCAAAAACAACTGCCTGTGTACAAAAAGAGGGACTAACTTTCCATTAGGCAAAAGTCTGGTTTATTTTTTTCTATATAAACGTAGCTAAAATTGGGTTAGTTTATTGATCGAATGGTGTGACTGCGATGTGAGGCATTACCAGGACTGCAGCTGCAGTGAGCGAGTAGCCTTCTCATTCTGTATCCAAATATATCGTAATTACTGATGAGCTTCATCAGCAGTCGTTTTCTTAAAAGGCAAGAATTACAGTTCATCAGTGTTTTCTTGATTGGATTTTAACTGGAAAACAATAATCAGTTGATAGGAATCTTCTCTTACTTCAGCTCATGGCATTTGAAAGCATAAGCAGCCTCAGTAAAACAAATGAAATTAGCAAATAACGCCTTCAGTCTGAAAGTGGGTTTTTATTACTGTAATCGGAGTTGCTGTTGAAGCATAACCCTTGTCTCCTGCCTCAAGTACTTTACAAACATAATTGTCAGGCTACGTGGCTTTGTAAAATGTTTTTCAACAGCAATTTAAAGGTCAGTGTTTGTTCAGCAGAAATTTATCTTCAAGCTGAAGAGAGTATGTGGTGATTTCTAACAGTTTATGGTACAAAAACACCCCAGCAGACTATTAAACTCCAGTGTCAGATATCTTCCAGATTGAACAACTTTCTAGAAGTTTGACTTCTGCTTTTGACCTGTCCGAAAGCTTTTTGTTTAAACTCTGTAGAAGATGCTGAGAGTGCCGTTCACGCCATTGTAGGCTAGCGTGGTTCTCGTGGGAACTCTGGGGCACAGACATAGGAACCTGCTGCACAATAAATATGCTGTTACCCCATGGTGTCAGCCAATGCAGCCAGCTCTCTGCGCACGTGCTTTTTTGCTCACAGTAAGTAAAAGATGGGTTGGTGGCTTTCGCGTACAGCAGCCGCTCTTGGCTGTCGTCAGCCCTCTGTCCCTGAGGGGTGAGCCAGACCCAGCTGCACTCGGGGGCTGGCGGCTGCTGTATGGATGGCCTGCTGTATGTGTTTGTCTGCGAGCCCTTGCTCTGTATAAACACTTCTGTATTGCCTTGTTCACTACAGAAGGGGCTGTTTTTAAACTACTATTGAATGACCAGTGTAAGCAATACGTTGTATTTTGTACATAGAGGAGTGGTGTTAGGGTTTTGGGAAGTCACGGTGAAGACCACAGACAGCTAGGCTTGTGTGCTAGGGAAGTGCTAGAAATGATACATCTTCTTCTAAAGGACTACCCTTGCTCAGCTTTTTTGTTCTCGTCCCTCTCCTTTCTCTCATTTAAAAAAAATGTATCCTGGTTTTTAATTTTCTTCTTTTAGGGAAGGAATAAGTTGGTCCCTCATAACTAAATTATTCATGTGAGGCAGTGATGTTAGAGCAGTGCCTATTTCTGTCTCTAAGGCAGCGGGCAGTTCTGCTGTATGCTGGAAGCAGTCAGGAACAAAAAGGATTATGTTTATTTTGACAATGGGAAAGAGAAAATTACATATTAAGAAAAAAAAGGCTTGAATGTAGTCAGTAGAAGGAGGAAGATGATGAATGCATGAATGCTGTTCATAGATTCCTTCTGTGAAAGACAGTGTCTTGAAAACAAAAACAAAAAATGACAATGGAGAACAAGGCTTTCTGATACTAAGCAGCTGCTGATTACAACAAGTGTTACCACTCCAGTGCTGGTTTTGAGGGAGCAGATGCTGGCTTTTAGCTCTGAGGTACTTCGGAAAATACAGAAAGACAAAGTTGCATTAAAAAGAAGGCATTTGCGTTTCAAGGATCTCCAGATACGGTGATGCGTTTCCTAATGTGACTTTAGGAAACAAAGCGCTGGTAGCACGCTGAGTGTTAATGGCGCAAGCGATGTACCGGGAAGCTGAATTCACCTTTTTATTTATTAGCGGGTGTCTGTAGTGCAATAATGTTCAATAACTGAACATTGAAATAAATGTCTTGGTATTTTGTAAACCCCGAGATGTGCATGAAGCATCGTTACAGTAATTGGCCTATATGTAGATGCAAACTTTCTCCGTTGAATTTTCTCTTTCAGTTTTAATAAACCAGTTTCCAACTTGTTTTAAAATGAGGAGGGGGAGTGTATTTTACTTAATACATGCTTAATACCGATGTATTAATAAATCAGCATTAAAACAGATCCAAAGTGAATTATAAACTTAAGAGCTCAAACTTGTGACATACGCAGAAAATGTGTCAGCTTAAATTTTTTTAAAGAAATAAAGCTTGTTATCGTTTCAGTTTTCAGACCAGTGTTTGGAATAAGAATTATTCTTCTGTTTTAGGGCTGTGATTTGTAGGAGCTTTGCTGGAAACTAGCCAGTATAGCATAGCAGGTTAGTTGTATTTAAAAGTGCCTTATTGTAAGGTATTGTTTGCTCTGTAATACACACTTTTATCCAAAAAATAATAAAAAAACAAATGGGAGAATAATTTTGGTTTTTGCCCTCAGAAATCTCAAAAGTAGCAGTTTTATGTTTTAAGAAGGATAAGTAAAGCTAGCCAGAGATTTATCAAATATTTCAAATTATAAAATGTCTTTATATAAAATCATAAATCTAAAAAGCAAGAACTGTTTTTTCTAGAACTGTGGGAATTATTTTATGGTATTTTTCACAATAAAGATATTTATGATGACAAGAAAGCACTGCAATGTATTTGTCTGCCCTTCTTTCCTCATCCTGCTCTCCAAGCTTTAAGTTAGAGCTGTGCAGAAATGCAGTAAAAGCTGGCTTGGGGGCTAAATTAAAATTTCCGAAGCAGACGATGCAGAAGTGGTCAGGCTTTAACAAGGAAGGTACAGAGTGAAGCAGCATTTGGGTGCTCCACGCTTGGGTTGCAGACCTTAGTTTTCCTCCCGTGAGGCTGGATCCTGCCCGTGGGTGCAGCCCTCCCTCCCTGCAGGTGGCAGGAGTGCAGTGACCTGTCCTATGGAAGGCAGAGGACGCTGTCTGACAAACTGTCCCAGACTGGTGTCTGTTCCAGGGGGCTGGGGGCGGAATCATGGCAGCCAGTCTTTCTGTAGGGCAGCATGTTCCCAGGAAAGCCTCTGGCCCCCCAGTCGCTGGTGACACGAGGGGAGAGGAGGAATCCCCTCTGCCCTCTCTCCTGAGGCTGGAACTCACAGCCAGCCAGCAGCTCCGGGGAGAGAAGGCGGGTGGCTGAGGACATGCGGGAGGTGCAGATAAGTGTGTACTCTAAGTGTGATTTCTAGGCTATGATGAAAATTACTTCGAAGGACATTAAACTGATTTTTAAGTATTTTATTTTTAATCCAGTGAATGTTCTAATGGGGCTGACAAAAGTACCAAAACTTGGAAGGCAGGTGAGAAGTTGTTGAGCCTGCAGGAGTGAGTTACTCAGCAGCTCTTTCAGCTAGACTTTGATACCAGCTGAAGAGAACAAGGGACAGTGCTCCTCTGCAAAGGCAGGGTCTGTAGGAGGCTGGAATGGGCCTCTGAGCAGACCATGCCCTCACAGTACTCCAGTAGAGCTTGGACTCTACCAGTGACTTCACGGAAGGAAAGCGTCAATTCATACACAATGCCATAAAGCACCACCGAGGGCTCAGTCTACTCGCCAGTATAACCCCTGCGCAGCAACATGAGAAATGAAGCAGAGTCATATCCATGGCGTCTGTAGAGATGACAATCCTACCTGAACTCATTCAGGGCACGTACACATGCATGAATGACAATGTGAGTAAGTAATTTTTCACTGCAAGGGTGGTGAGGCACTGGAACAGGTTGCTGGATGGGGCTTTGAGCAACCTGGTCTAGTGGGAGGTGTCCCTGCCCATGGCAGAGGGGTTGGAACTGGATGGTCTTTAAGGTCCCTTCCAACCCAAACCACTCTATGATTCTGTGAAGTAAGTGAGCTCCTTATCAGTCATCAAAATGTGCATGTTATTTTCTTAACGTCTTCCTCAGAAACTGAATTTTTAGGAGTTCCTGGCTGGAAGCAATTTATTGTACGCATTGGCTTGTGTGTGTATGCAGTGGTGAAGGGCATGGATGCACACATGGCTGGGGAGAACAAAGGTGTCCCAGTTTAAGATCACATGGCTTGCAGCTGCCAAACCTGTGAAAGTGAACACAGACGACAGAAGGCGAGATGAGATGTTTGGGGGGAGGTTGGAAGCAAGGGCTTCTTTAAGAGGCCAGGTTTTATGTGAGATTCTTTAGCGTGGTTTCCCAGTGTCTGTCTTTGGAAGCCTGTGGCCTACCTGTCAGATATGAGCTCTCCAGACTTTCTTGACCTCAAAAAAAAAAAAAGCACAACAGTAAGAGGTGCAGTTACGGTCTAGGAGAGATTCTTGAAATCTCAACTGCAAAAACTGAGGAGGGAGTTGCAGCAGGAGTGTGGGCTTGGGTTTGTGGTCATTTTTTTTTGTTTTTTTCTTCTTCAGGCCCACTGCTGTAGGCAGAGTATCCATCTCCCAGAGAGGGGAGAAGCTACAAGTAGACTCACAGCTGAGCAGCTCGTTGTCAGGGCTTACGCTGTTGCCAAGTTCTGGTCGTTTTCAGAACACGAGAGAGTGGTGGTATCTCTTGCATCATCTTCCTAAATATGAAGAGTTTTTCCATGGGCAAAACCTATTTCCCTACTGTTGTAACGGCAAGACTCAATGTGCTTTAGCGAATGTGAGATGCTTGCTATAGGACAGCTCGTGTTCAGGGTGGTAAAGACTTGAAAACACGGTGTTATTATGCAGCATGTCCGTATGAGAGGCAAATTACAGTAGAATGACAGCGTGCCTCATGCATTTGAGTAGCTAAAACTACAGGCCCCAACAAACACTGCTGCTAGAAGGTGTTACATACATACACGCACACAGAACATTTCCATTTCAGAGAAGACACGTTACACGAAAGGAGGTGTGAGTCAACTTGACCATGTGTCATCAGTCTGTTAAATACCTGGAAGTGGAAGTTAAAAACAGCATCAATATGACAAGCGCAAATATTGGCAGTGGGAGATCCAAGGTCCTCACCCGCTCTGCTTCATGGGGAGTTAAACCCACGCAGCTCCAGACCGCATCTGAATGACGCTCAGCAGAAGATGTGGGCACAAAAAGTTGTATTTGCCAAATCAGCGCAAAAGTGTAAGCAAAGGGAGTAGCTTTGAGTCTCCTGCCCCCTGAAGAAGCCCACCCTTGAGAGGAGCAGGGCACGGACTCGCCGCTGCTGAGGACCCTTTTCATCAGTCCATGTTACACAGTCACCGGAGCTAAAGCTTGAAGTGTGTCGGGAGCTGAGCCCAGACTTCAAGGTGCTGTACAAGGAGTATTCCCTTCATGGCAACAAGAGTCAATACATCACGCTAGAAGTAGCTGCTAAAACCCAGATACTAGAGAACACAACGCATGCTGGATGGCAGCCCCATCTCGCGCTGGGAAACAGATTATCCCATACACGGCACTACCCCATGTAGTGGGGACATGATGTTGGATTACACCAATTAAGGATTTGATCTAATATAATAAAAGTTAGTTACCCCCTCAACAAATGTTTCACTATTTCCACTCAAATTTTCTTGCGTATGCTTAAATCCAGACTTTGAACAAAGGAATAAATCATAACAACAAAGCATAAGCAGGAAAGAAGAAACCATCTATCAAGCTTGCAAGGGTAAAGCAGCATTACAGCCAAAACCAGATATGAAGCTTTAACAGCTGTAGACACCCACCAGCAACATCTGCAAGGAGAAACTGTACCATCAGCACACAGTGGCTACCACAAAAAGAACCGATGAGTGCTCGTAGTGGGGGACTTTCTGTTAAAGCGCCAGTCTGACAGGGAGTCAGGAGTCAGGAGAGGTATGCTGCCTTCTGGGAGCTAAGATCTGAGACATTGACAAAAGGGTGACACACCTTGTCAAGAGCACAGACTACTGTTCACTGTTGCTCTTTCATGTGGGCATGAATGACACCACAAGCCAGAACCTGGGCAGAATCAAGGAAGACTATAAAGCCCTGGGGGTGCAAGTGAAAAGTAGAATCATAGAATCATAGATTGTGTTTGGTTGGAAGGGACCTTTAAAGGTCATCTAGTCCAACCCCCCTGCAGTAAGCAGGGACATCTTCAACTAGATCAAGTTGCTCAGAGCCTCATCAAGCCTGGCCTTGAATGTCTCCAGGGACGGGACCTGTACCACCTCTCTGGGCAACCTGTTCCAGTGTTTCACCACCCTCATTGTCAAGAACTTCATCCTAATGTCTAACCTAAACCTACCCTCCTCTAGTTTAAATCCATTGCCCCAAGTCCTATCGCTACATGCCCTTGCAAACAGCCCCTCCCCATCTTTCCTGTAGGACCCCTTTAGGTACTGGAAGGCTGCTATAAGGTCTCCCCAGAGCCTTCTCTTCTCCAGGCTGAACAACCCCAGCTCTCTGAGCCTGTCTTCATAGGAGAGGTACTCCAGTCCTCAGATCATCTTCGTGGCCCTCCTCTGGACCCGCTCCAACAGGTCCATGTCCTTCTTGTGCTGAGGGCTCCAGAGCTGGACACAGGACCCCAGGTGGAGTCTCACAAGAGCAGAGGGGGAGAATCACCTCTCTGGATCTGCTCGCCACGCTTCTTTTGATGCAGCCCAGGATGCGATTGGCCTTCTGGGCTGCAAGCACACATTGCCAGCTCATGTCCAGCTTTTCATCCACGAGTACTCCAAAGTCCTTTTCCGCAGGGTTGCTCTCTATGACATCATCCCTCAGCCTGTATTGATAGCGAGGATTGTCCTGACCCAAGTGTAGCACCTTGCACTTGGCCTTGTTGAACTTCATAAGGTTTGCCTGGGGCCACCTCTCCAGCTCATCCAGGTCCCTCTGGATGACATCCTGGCCCTCTGGCACATTGACCGCACCACTCAGCTTAGTGTCATCGGCAAACTCGCTGAGGGTGCACTTGATCCCACTGTCTATGTCATTGATGAAGATGTTGAACAGCACTGGTCCCAGTACTGATCCCTGAGGGACGCCACTTGTGACCCCTCTCCA
Source organism: Burhinus bistriatus (assembly GCA_013397275.1). Taxonomy (NCBI): domain Eukaryota; kingdom Metazoa; phylum Chordata; class Aves; order Charadriiformes; family Burhinidae; genus Burhinus; species Burhinus bistriatus. The sequence goes on from VYXH01003588.1 coordinate 497,551, forward strand.
TCTGGA